>OZ017787.1:1523078-1745669 GCA_963969325.1 Lycopodina hypogea
GAAAAGATTTTCAAACTCTTTCTCCAGAGAAGTGTGGAAGTGAGGAAGGGTAGAAAGAGAGAGAGAGAGAGAGGAACCTGCAACAGCTGCATGGAGTGAGGAGGCTACCTAGGGAAGATTGTTCCTCTTCCAGGTAATTAAGATGTGCCTGTGCTTTACGATAAATCAGGGTGGGGGAGGGGGGGGGGGGGGGGGGGGGAAACCATATAATGATGCTTTCCCTATCCAACGATAGAAGTTGGTGATTTAATTTATGAAGAGAATATATTTGCTTATGAGCCATTTAATGATATTTTTCCTCCCCGAGACAGAAGTTGGTGATTAAATTTATGTAGAGAATTTAATTTGCCTACATTTAACATCTCAAGCTTTATTGGGCAGCAGGATAGCTAAATTTGAGATAATGCTGCAATAGGATACAAACTGTCCCCTCCCCCTGTGCTTAGTCCTTCATGGTGTCCCTGAATCTGAATATGCATTATTTTTACTGCTACTGCTCATTTAAAAATGATGATTCTTAACTAGGACAAGCTTAAATTTCTGCTTGGGTAAATTTGCACAACTAATTATTCAGTGTGATGTAAGCTTTTCCTTGACATATCTTATATTTAGTTAATATTTTACAGGAACATTACATTTTCCACATAATTAAATCATGTGAATACTAACTTTGTGTCCCATGATTGAATATTTCTAAAGACACCAGGGGATAGCTTCATCTATCCAGTTACATTGACACTCTGACACTCATATTTGTCATATTTGTCAGAGCTAAGAGACAAGGCATCATAGCCAAGTACCCTCATCTACTAGAGCATAAAAATGAAAGCAATCCCTTAAACATCATCAACAGGGACATTACTGATTTTAAAAAAGTGGATGATCATGATGTCCTGACTCCCAATTGAGGAGGGAATCACAGAAAAATTCTGAGGAAATTTATCTCTAAGTTTCTATTCCTCTATCCACTTTAAGGTTTTCACTATGGAGTTATTAAATAAAGAAACTAAGTTGGGAGACCAAATTCTCTATGGCATGGAAGTATATGGGAGATTGTTATGTCAAAAATGAGTACCTTGAGGAGTATCCTGTGCTAAGAGGTTGAACCAATGCCACCTGCCATCTTGGATGACTATGGGTACCTTAAGAAGAGTAGCAAGTCTGAGTTACTGCATAGACATACAGAACGGTACCAGTACCACAATGAGCAGGTGGTTGCTGTAGTAGATGGGAATAAAATATTGTTCAATATCACATAGCCCTAAGTAGAAACAGTCAAGAACCTCCAGCAAAGTATGGATGGATCAATTAAAATGCATGAGTGAATGAGGAAACAGGAGTGAATGAGGAAACAGGAGTGAATGCTTGCCCACCCCTAACACACTAGATCAAGAAACAGGAACTACATGAAAAGTGCCCACAAGGAGTTGATAAAAAGTGTTTGGTACAGAAAACAATTGCCAAATGTGAAAATGTTGAGAAACTTCAACCCAGTAACCAAATGTGAATATGCAGACTGCAACATCCTCACTTATGCGGAGTTTCTTATCATTACTGTAGAGAAGACACATGTACAAGTAGTGTCAAATGTCAGAGATATATTTGTATGGTTAGTGTTTTTCTGCTGGAAATGGCAAGCCACAGCTCAAATGTCCATGATGAAATAAAATGTCCAAGTGATTGACATTATTGCTGCTGCAAGAGAGCTTGGGAACAGGTCCAGTCAACTGCTAGCTGTACATACACTCCCTCATGGGGTCATCTGTTGGCTAAGGAAAGTTCCTGCTGTGATTATCATGGTGACAGATGAGCTTCCACTGGGGGGGAAGAGAATGCCAATATTTCTGATATGATTTTAACAGGACACAGCTTCTTAGCATCCCATTTAATGCTAAGAACCGCCAAGATTCCATGAACATGCTGCATCATGCTATTTTTTTTTAATCTGTAGGGGAGGTACAACAAAGGTAGAATCCCTGCCACCTATTCATCCATCTCATCCATCCTAACATGGATAAATTGAGAGAACCCAGTTGCAAACTTTTCTGTGCAAAGCTGCTAATATGGATGGCACTTTGGGTACAGTATTATTTCTCATGTACTGGTATTTCTCATTTGGTCCAGCTGAGCTAATGGAAGTTTCAGCTTGTGGCTGTTGACCCAAATACCTTCCCCAGGTGCAGCTATTCATATAGCTAAGTGAGTATGTTTCTCCACATCATTCTGTAAGTGGGGCCAGGAGAATTGCAACCATGCAAGAACAACATATGGCAGGGTTAACTCCAATGGTGGACTTGGATTAGGATGAACACAATCAATGCTAGATACCACCAGTAAAGAGGCATAAGATACTTGCCTACATCTTCCTTCCATCACTGACTTGTATTACAAACTGAAGATAAAAAAATTAAATGATGTGTGTCAATGTTATAGCCACAAAATAAATGCAATTTATTGAAGTGATTTCTATTATCCTCTTATTTAGTAATACATATTGTTAACCAGAATGATATTCCAACTGATTAACCTGCAAGTGTATGTATTCTGGACATTGCATACTTTCCATTTCTATTATGACAATTTTGAACAATACTGCTGCATTGGTAAAATTTTTGTCTAGTGAGGACACATTCTTTAAAATGAACATAAAAGTAAAAACTCAATCATGATAAAGTGGTATGCAGTTTTATACTGCTAATACCCTATAACGCTAGAAATAATTGCAAAATTTAGTACCCTATTGCAAGGTCCACCCCCCATGAACGATGGATTACTTGAGTACCTGCAACAAAAAAAACAAAAACAAAACAAAGCCAAAAGAAAAAGAAAAAAAAGAACAAAAATAAAGGGTTAGTGCGCATGCGTAATAAATGCTTCCTTCCTCCGAACTTTTAGTTACATTAAATATCTAGCTAAAATCATTTTTTCTTATTGCTCATATTCTTCTGGGAAAATGGGTGCAATTGAGCTGACAGTGATTCGTGTTTTTTTTACCTTCTTCTTTTTTTGGGGCTGCTTTGTGGCAGTCAGTGGTGTTTCCGAATCTGACCTTTACTGTGAGGGTGGAGGTGACTGCTACCCACTTGCTCCTGCACCACGCTGTATGCTGTTGATGTGTGTGCATTTATTGTTGTTTATCTGGGGTTTTTTTGTTGTTGTTTTGTTTCATAATTGGTGTTTGCACTGCTGCTTGTAGATACTACACCAAGTGTTAGTATAAGAGTGGCACTGTGGGACAATTTAATTATTTCAATGAATTAGACTAATTGATGTTATGTCATGGATGAAACAAACATCATTGACTCCTGTTGTGAAATAGAAATAAATTTTGATTGTGGTGTGCAACTTTGAATCAGAACAAAGTTTCTTGCAACTTTACATTGTGTAGTGATCAGTCCGATTGGGTTTCAACCTGATTATTATTATTTTTTTTGCTGCATTCTAGCTTAAGATGGTCAGTACCAGTTGATTCATTGTCTTAATTTATTCTCATGCAATGGATTAATAGCATTCCCATTGTTTAAGAATAACTGTTTAATCTTTCTATGACACAATCACCACCTGGTTGGATTTTCCTTCACTATCGTTTATTAAAATGGACTTATGCTGCCTAGAGCCACACTATTCATGTAGTGGCCGTATCTGCACACCCACACCCACAGTGGACCAATTGCAGTGTTTTATCCCACTTGTGCTACAGCAGCAGAATAAGCAAAATATAGCCCAATATATATATATATATATATTTTTTAAGGAATTTATTGTTACTTTATATATTCTATTCGGATCAAAGAATTGAATTTGCTCTTTTGAAAGTATTTGGACAACAAATGAAAATTTTATTGAACTTCCATTTAAATCTGAAAGCAGCCTTTTTCAAATTATTGATATTTTTGTCCATTAAAAAAAAAAAAAAAAAAAAAAAAAAAAAAAAAACCAAAACAAACAGCAACACAAAATTATTGAGTAGATTGGGAAGGGTTAATGGTCTTGCTTTATGAGTCAGCCCTAATTCTAGTTTGACACATTGAGAGAACATTGTAAGTTCAGTAATTTTTTCTGACCAATGGAAGTAATGAAATGAATGGCATTGCAAGTTTCCAGTCCAGCTACGCTTGTTTTATCATGACGTTAATCGCCATCCTAACAATTTAATTTGGTAAACCAGTTTCACAGAAACTTACATCAACCATGTAGGATGAATTATTCGGTGGGAAACAGCCAATTATACCATTTATAAATTTAATCTAAGAATTAGTTGCTGTAGTACACTCTCCTCAGTTTATGCTATCTTAACCATTAATGCATTTGTCCATTTTTACTTGTAATAAATAAATTCGTACTAAAGTGGCTTAACTCAGAAAACTAGATTATTCTGGATTTAATGTGGAGTAGTGAATTGCTTGTTTTGTTTTCACTGTGTGTGCATGTTCGTGTGTACTTTCATGAGTGACTTCCAGGAGTGACTTCCAGGAGTGACTTCCAGGGGATAGCATGCTTTGGAGATTTTTCTCTTTTTCTCCCCACCCTCCTTTTTTTTTTCTTTTTTTTTCTTTTTTTTTCTTTTTTTTTCTTTTTTTTTTCTTTTTTTTTCTTTTTTTTTTCTTTTTTTTTTTCCCCTTCTTTTTTTTTCTTTCTTTTTTTTTCTTTCTTTTTTTTGCAGCTGATTTAGTGAAAGCATGTTATATTTTTACCTTGTGTGTGTGTGTTAGTGTCTGTCTGTCCACTCCAATATATCTACTGGGATTGAGAGAACTGCTGGGCCAATTAGGATAAAATTTAGTGTGAGTGGGAGATGGTTTTCAATAATGGATTTTTGAATTTTATTTTGTTTACCTTTAAATATCACATTCCTTAGTTGGTTTTTGCAATTGTTTGAGTTGTACTCTAACCCTACAAACCACACTGTATAAAACACTCAGTCACTCTAAAACCCTAAATGAGGTCAGCAAAACAGCACCTGTAGGAATGTTCATTGCAGCTGATGGGATTTGCAGGGCATTGAAAGTAGGGGACAAGAATAAAAGAAAGAAATCTTGCAGGATATAAATTGAGAGCAGTTCAATGATATATATATATATATATATATATTAAGCAGGTTCATGTTCAGTATGGGATATTATGAAATGATTTGGCTTTACTTTTTGTGACCATTTGCATTTTTTTTCCTCTTTGCAGTACGCATTGGTTGTCATGCTGAGTATATGGGTGTAACAGAGGAATGCAAGACTACAACGAACTGCAATTTCTCTTGTTTGGTTCACGATCCTTATGATGTCTCCCTACGGCAGTTTGCTCCATATATATCTTGGGAGCGTTATGATCCAGACAATGATACTTATTGGGGTCTTTCGGACTCCCACTGGGCCGAGATGGAACAAGTTACGTTCTCTTCCAGCCACTTCAAAACTAAATGTTTCTGGTATTCGAACCAGTCATACAAATGTGAATTTGTTGAGAAACGTTGTTGTACTCCATTATACGATGGGGGATATCGGGCTAGAGTGAAAGCTGCAGGTCGAACTGAGACACTCTTGCAGTATGAAGCATTTCCATTGGGTAAGTATGAACTGCTGAATATAGTGGAGAATTTCTCAGAAGTGGTCACTATTTTACTTGTTTGATACTTCATAAGCTGCAAATCACCACCACTCTAGAGATGGCCATAATGTAGCAATTACTTACTGGTGGTGACAGAATAAAGCCATGTAATACAATACTACCAACAAAAAAAAGAGGAATACAAAGCCCTCGCTCGTCCCTAGTCACAGAGGATGTTAAAAGTTGCTATGTATCTATGCATTTCAGTTTTCAGTTTTACCTAACGTCTGATAGAATGGGCAAAAGGAGGAGCATCATGGGATTTCTATTATAACATTTAGACCTGGCAGATGTGTCTAGTGAGCATTAGAGTTGCCTGATGTTCAATTTTTTTAATTTTTTTATTTATTTATTTTTTTTTTTTTAGAATGATGTTCATATATTTTTTAATCAAAATGGGGAAGCTTTTTACAAACCTGTACCACACACACACACACACACACACACACACACACACACACACACACACACACACACACACACACACACACACACACACACACACACACACACACACACACACACACACACACACACACAAACAAATTTCTTGTGGATTTATTCCTCCCCCCTGTAGTTAATGCAACACAGGCAGGCACTGTACTGTATGGTGATATGGGACATCTTCGGATTTTTTAAAATTTATATATATATATATATATATATATATATATATATATATTTTTTTATTTATTTTTTTTAAATTTATTTATTTATTTTATTTTATTTTTTTTTTATTTTATTTTTTTTATTTATTTATTTTAAATTTTTATATTGCTATCATTATTTTTTTAACGTATTTATCTTACTATACTTCTCAATTTGTTTGTTTATTAGTCCAGTAACTCCTCCCAGATGATTGGGCCTAAAGGGCTCAAATTTTCAGCGTTTGATGGGTGTCACCCTAGGGTAGATATAAGGAAGTTTTGTTTTGATTGGAGTAAACTGCCTGTGGGTCTACTTTATTCAAAATGTGCTTGCCTGAGTAAACCACCCCACCTACTGCAATTGTGTGAACACATACATCAGCAAAACTGTGTGCCCAAACCAGTTCCAGCTCTTTCTGTTACTTCTTTTTTAGGTCTGTACAGTTATATTTGGTCTTTGTTGTCTCTGTTTATAGGATGAGTGCTATACTAAAATATCCTTCAAGGGGGGGGGGTCTGTCTGGTCATACTGCAAGATGGGTTTGTACCTCTCTCCAGCAACACCCAGTTCCAAACGTTTTCTTGCGTCCACACTAGCATAGGGCTGAACTTGATCCTCATTACCTGTGTGGGCTGAATAATTGGCCAGGCTGATTAATTAGTTTGCCTCTACCTCGTATAGAAATGGGATATTTTATCTTCTCATTCACTCTTTCCCTCTGTAATGTCATCACACAAACTGAGAGAATCATTAGTAACTAAATTCCTGATAGCGTACATCAACAATGAAGCCACAGGAATGTTAAATATTTCTGATCTGCCTGAAGCCTACCCTTCTGAAGGTTTCAGATGGAACCCGTTGGGATGAAATTGGGTGTAGTGCGGAGGATGCATGAAACCTGTTCCAGACACAGATGAAACCGGTTTTAGTATGCAGTGTGGACAGGACTCCAAACTTGAGTTGGTGTGGCTTGTGGTGGACTGCATAAATTGATGCTTTGACCATAGTCACCAGCCAAGTATGTTTTCCTGGTTATGCTAAGATTTTAGCCCATTTAAAAAAAATTTCTTCTCTTATTCTCAGGGTTTTGCCTATTATTCGTTTAGGTGTCTCCCATGATTCTCATAATTCAGGATATCTTGCTGTAATTCACAATTTTTTTGTCTGTCTGTGTCATATCGTCTCCTTCCAAGCGGCTGAAGGGATCTTTGCATCATTTTTATGAGATTGATTAGGTCATGTCCTCCCTCGTCACGAAGGTTTCATTCCAATTTGTGGGTGTGTCAGGCTGAAAATACCTAAAATGTGACTTCCAACAAAACCCTTGCACCTCACTCCTAAACTCTGCTTGCACACACATGGTGACTCTGGGAGTGACATGGTCTGGCGTAGCAGTCTAAAAATAGCACCATACATAACAAAAATATTTTTTACTTATTTTTTAAAGTACACACATTCAAGAGTTTAAAAAGATCATCAAAAATTTAATTTTTAATCAAATCGTCCTTTAAAAAGTTATTTTTAATCAAATAGAAATCACTAATTTCAAATCAAAATCAAATCAATTTTTTGAAGCATTTAATGTGTACAGGAGAGGATGGCTAGAAATAATGGATCATCTGATATTTGAGGATGCTGAGGTAGATACTGAGAAAAACACAAACTTCATGGTGGGAATTTTCCTTTCAGCTCTTGTTCAAGTATGCTCCATTGTCCCCTCGTAATGAGAGGTCTGAATTTTAGTTTGGTCTGCCATCTTGATTGGACAATTATAATAGATGAAAAGAAGTTGTCTCAGTGGCAGTGGCAGAGGGTTGCAGTCACTTCTTGGACTGGAGAAAATAAGATCAACTATAGTGTTGGGAAATTACCAACTGTGACAGTTTCACGTCTCAGATTGCAAGGGATGAGTGACTGCAGCATTGCCACCTTCCTTGGGCAGCTGCCCTACTTTAATAGGCGAATGCTGTCAAAACTTAATTAACTTTATAGTGAAGCACACAGAACTACCAGAAAGTAGAGCTTGGAGAAGAGTGATAAGTAATGGTTTATAAAACTGATTCCAATTGTATACTCCAGCTCAGAAACTTAGCTTGGATGGTTAGGCTTCAACAGGAAGAGAATGAATTGGCCTGTAGAAATCATTTGAATTTTTATCACAACAAAATACAAATTAGTGAACACATTAATCTGGTCGCACATCACCTTATAATTTTAAGACAGATTGATAGAATCAAACTGTGATTAGCACAAATAGTCTGACATAATTCTTCACTTTGAAGAATTAGTTTGATTTAATTTTCTCGGAGTTTTCCAAATCCAAATTGCCAATCAAAACACTTTGTAAAAACTAGATTAAATTGAATCACTCAAAAATGATTTCATATTGCAATTTGCCAATCAGCAAATCAAATTGTCTAATACTTTGCACACATACTAAATCAAATGTTTTTCCTCCCAAAAATCTGTTCCACCTGTTGGCCAAACAACTTTTTCTCTGAGTGTTTCAGGCTGAAAATTTTCATTTGCCACCACCTGTCAAACAATGTGAAGGGCTAGGGGAGGGAACCATTATTGACGACAGACTATATATCGCTGAATGATCCATCATTATCAATAGATCGAAGCACCGCCATGACTTGTGCCACATCAGTTGTGCCGTCCAAAATATAGGACAGTTGCTGTTTATATCTCTGGTTCTGTATGCTTGGCTGTTCTTGATGAATTATTGCTGAGATCAGCTTCATTATATTACATGCTGACTAGTAGTGTCAGACTAAGTGCATGCCCTTCCAGCAGGTCTCACAAACAGTCTATCTTGTTGGATGGGACATCTGCTTTCATGCTTCTTCAGGAACTGTGTTGTGTGCATCCTTAGTCCTACAGTTTTAATGTGCTAGCAATATTACTTTCATACTTGCCTTCAGATGCCAATTTCTCTTTTCCTTTAGAATGTTTAGGTGAGAAATATACACATGTCAATGACATCATAAAAAAAAATTATAATAAGTAGATAAAATATATATTTTTAAAAATTTTTTAAACTAATTGCCTCTTGACACACTATGCAAAACAAACTTTTATTCAGGACTTTCCTGTTTTCATTTGGGCGGCTCAAACATCACTGAAGAAACAGTTTTATTATCAGCTGTTGATTTCCCTTCCCTTTGTTGCAATCCTAGTGGAGGACTACTGGGAATGCTTTCCTCCTTGCTAGGTTAGATGCTACCAGACACTGAAGTTTACTTAGAAGTGAAATTGTGGTGTGTGAGCAACTGCCTCCTTGGGAACTATCAATAGCTTCATCTATTTGTTCAACATTTCTGAATCAATTACTGGTGCAGTGGTCCCTCCCAATTGGACCACCCAGGGAGGGAGGTGGTCTTTATTGGGAGGGACCACTGTACCAGTAATTGATTCAGCTAGTGTTGAGCAAATAGATGAAGCTACTGATAGCACATATTTGAGAGGTGGTCTTAATTGGGAATACAACAGGTGTCCACAATGCATTTCTTCATGGATTTTATTGCACTTTTTGCATTCACTTATTTATTAAATGAACTGACAACTCACAAGACAAATACTGTCACTATAAGAATTATTTGTTGTTTGTTTATTGTTATTGGTTTGAGAAAAAACATTGGTCATCCTTACATGTGCTCTATTACACATTGAAGTTTGTGCCTGGTTCTTAGGACACAGAAATTCTGTGATACTCGACTGGACCTTCACTTGCTCTATCTGAACTTACTCTGACTGGGCCTCCTGTGCTGGGCCTCCTGTGCTGGGCCTCCTGTGCTGGGCCTCCTGTGCTGGGCCTCCTGTGCTGGGCCTCCTGTGCTGGGCCTCCTGTGCTGGGCCTCCTGTGCTGGGCCTCCTGTGCTGGGCCTCCTGTGCTGGGCCTCCTGTGCTGGGCCTCCTGTGCTGGGCCTCCATTATATAGGTTGCCAGCTAGAGTCCCAGTCAGATAATACCTGTATGAACATGTTATGTACCATAGTGTATCACAATATAAACTATTAGGCTAATGTGTTGTGTTGCAGTTATAGTAAACTCTATTAACCTAATGCAGTGTAGTGATGTTAGTTGGGATCATTATAGCTGATGATGTAGTTTAAGGAGGTACTGTCAGTGGTGAACTTGTTCTGGTGATCTTATTTGGGAGGATATTGACCCAGCCAAGTGGTCTTGTAATAGAGGTGGCCTTATCTTAGAGGGTTCTTACTTAGGAGGGGCTTAATAGAGGCAGCCAACAGTGAACAAGCAAAAGTGGTCTTGTAATGGTGATGGTTGTACTTTGGAAGGATCTAAATAGAGAGGGACCAGTCACCAATGTATATACCAGGATCCTTACTGACAAACTATAGATGTGCCACATGGACAACTCACATAATGGTGACACTCGTATCACATGACAACTCAAGATAACCTGTAAGCTGCATCCTTACTCAATCAGCTAACTCAGCTTAGTCAGTGAACACTCACGTACACAAGCAGCATTAAACAATGTTGATGTGTAACTAATTGAACTATCTGTAAAAGTTCAATACCTTACTACTCAGTAAGCAGTGACCACCACAGTTGTTTGCACCCTCTGCTTGAAGCTTGTTTGATATTGTTATGCTTAGAAGGGGGTGGTGGGGGTGGTGGGGGGGGGGGGGGGGGGGGGGGACTTATTGTTTTGGCATGATATTGCTATGCCCAGGTACACCTATTCTATAAATTATTGCTAGAAAGATGTTATTTTAATTTTCAATACTCCATGTTTTAATTTTCAATACTCCCATTATACATTGCATACTATAATACATTATATATATATATATCATATCATTATTGATTCAATTTACAATGTGTACTATCATTCAACAAAGTACTGTAATATGTTGTAGAAGTTTAATCATATTTTTTGAAGTTTGTATTGTGCTTTATGAATCAGGGATAGAGTGCTCCTTGGAAGTAAATTCATTGCTGGTGCTGTTCATTGAATTATTTTGGCTCTTTGTTTGATAGCTCGAGTTTTTTGTTGGAGTTTTGATGTCCCCTATTGTTCTGTTCTTGAGTAGCTATTGTACTGTTTAAGAGTTGTTTCTAAGTTGCTTAGGATTTGCTATAGAGCTGCATGGTAGTTATTTCAGAGTTATTTTTGAAATTTTAGGACTTCCCCCCTGCCCCCGCCCCCTAAATACGTTGTTTTATTGATTATAACTTATACATGGACTCTCATTTAAAAGAATCTGTCTTATCACAGTTATTTTTTGGTGATATTTATTGTTGTGTTTGCTTTATATGGGGTGGGGTTTAGTTCATTTTTCCTTTTAGTCTCTTATTTTTCTTGAAAATTCAATATTTTTTTGGAGAAAAATGTGATAACATGTCTTCTCCTGTTGATTCAACACTGTATACACTTGATAATGTACTCTCATAGGATGCCAACTGCGTGCTAAACTTATTGGATGTCACAAAAATGTTTGGCTGATTTGAAAACGACTTCAGTTGTTGATATTCAATTATTTCAAGTAATTACTAGGAAACTGTTCGTTATCTTGAAGAAACGCATCTTCAGTCTGTTCTATTTAAAGATGTTGCTTTTGCATTCACCATATTTAATCCAAAGAAGTGCCAGCCACGAATCACCTGAATATCCAATATATGGAGAACAGAGGATCGATGCGCTCAGTAGCCACTATATAGTGGATTAGCTAGATCGCACACTTAGGGTGAAGAGCATTTCAAATCAGCTCTACTGTAAATTACATCTATGGAGAATGAAAAACTTTTTTCGGCTCTATCTTACTAAAAGGTCTAAAGTAGGTATGGGGGTCATATCTGCTGCATCAACTGATAGCCAAGGAGTTGAACAAGATGATGTTTCCTTGCTTGAATGCTATCACTTCCATCTGTCTACTTCCATCTGTCTCACTTCCATCTGTCTCACTTCCATCTGTCTCACTTCCATCTGTCTCACTTCCATCTGTCTCACTTCCATCTGTCTCACTTCCATCTGTCTCACTTCCATCTGTCTCACTTCCATCTGTCTCACTTCCATCTGTCTCACTTCCATCTGTCTCACTTCCATCTGTCTCACTTCCATCTGTCTCACTTCCTGTTTCACTTCCTGTTTAGCACTCCTTCCGTTGAAAGAGTTTGTCACAAAAGAAAATGATCAAGACACAGTAAGCTATAAATCTATCCCACCTAATAAGAATTGCATTAAAATCATCAGGAAAACTTTGTTACCAGAAACTTGAGGACATTGTAGATGTGTAGGATAGAGAGAGCAGAAGATTAGGTAGTGCAGGCAGGTTGATGGTTCAACTCCCTCATTGCTGCCACTGTTTTAATTTTCATCATGTTTAGTCACTATTTATCCATAATTTATTGATTATTCTTTTCTAATAATTTGGTGTGAGGGAGAGTGAGGATCTAGATTCAAGACCTTTCCCCTATTCTAGTTCCATTAAGGCATCATTCCTCCAAATCATTCCTCCAAATCATTCCTCCAAATCATTCCTCCAAATCATTCCTCCAAATCATTCCTCCAAATCATTCCTCCAAATCATTCCTCCAAATCATTCCTCCAAATCATTCCTCCAAATCATTCCTCCAAATCATTCCTCCAAATCATTCCTCCAAATCATTCCTCCAAATCATTCCTCCAAATCATTCCTCCAAATCATTCCTCCAAATCATTCCTCCAAATCATTCCTCCAAATCATTCCTCCAAATCATTCCTCCAAATCATTCCTCCAAATCATTCCTCCAAATCATTCCTCCAAATCATTCCTCCAAATATATTTTTCCAATCTTGCATGCTTCTCCCTATTACTAATGAACACATGGCATCGACTGGTTTATATACAGATCTTTGTTTACCAATGACAGCATGATATATTGGTACTCAAATCTGTCTTTCGGCTATTAAAATTGCGTATCCAATATCACTTGGAAGTCACATGTGGTGATAGTTAGTTTCCATATAATATGTGCGAGTCCTGCCTTCCCCCCCCCAACCCTGGCCACTTTAAAAAATTCCTGTGGTGTTCCCCTTATCCCCTAAACTCTCCTTTGTCAGCTATGTTGTCTTGCCCTGGACCCCTTGAACAGCAACCATCTTTAGGGCATGGGTGGCTGTCTGCCTTAGTCCCATTGATCAGCGTAACAGATATGCTGCTGTGGTAATATTGAAACATTTTATAAGTTTTTATCCATTTTTTGCAGTTCCTTTTCACATGACAGTTCCTCCTGACATATGTTTTGTGCCTACCGTCAAACACTTCGAGGCAAACCTCATCAATGACAGTATCGTTTTGACCTGGAGGTTAACCTCATCACATAACAATTACTCATACTGTGACCAAGCCGGGCATTTTAGAGTCAGCTTTTCTGTATATGAAAGCCTTTATGCTTACGAAACGAATGGCAGTCATTTTTCCTCCGACTTCTTGGACACTGCAAAAAAATATGATACAAATTTCACGAGGTCTCTTGAAGGAAGTTACACCATGGATAAGTACTTTGTATTCAAGGTCAGGAATATATGGATCCCTGCATATCGAACTGAGGCAAAGAGCAACATCTACACGTCTAATATATTCTATTTTGGGTATCAAGGTGAGGCTCTGACACTCCATTACTCTATGCATGCGGCAAGTATGATATGTGAGTAGGGAGGTGGGTGGGTGGTGGATGAGGTGGTCATTGTCCCAGTATGACCTTATTTCAATATTGCATCTCCCATTTTCTGGTTGCCAGAAAAGAGTCACACGCACACACACACACACACACACACACACACACACACACACACACACACACACACACACACACACACACACACACACACACACACACACAGGTTGGGACTATTGGTTAAAAGTCATAATGCTTTCATCCACCTATTGAATGTGGTTTTTGATAAACTAACCCTATTCTTATGCAGAGGATGCCGTTTTGGTTCATCCAGTGAAACATCTTGAGTCAGTGAGTGTGGTCATTGGGTCATTACTTCAGCTCTATTGTGAAGCAAAAGGTTTCCCACCTCCAATGACCAGTTTATCTTATTTGGGTGACACCATAACAACGACACCAAACGTGACAAATAACGTCTCTGTGGTTCTGAAAAATATTGTGGTCACAGAAAAGACAGCCGGACGGTACCAGTGTACGGCGAAAAGTAATCGTTTCTATCGCACAGTCGGAGGATATGTGGCTATTATAACACGGAAGTTTATTGATGTGCTCACATATAGTAAGTTAGTCATGCATGATAGCATAACATTTTTTATTCATCTTTATTTTTCCTTTTTCTTTATAGGAATTTTCAACGACTCATTGTAAGTCCACCTTCTAGCTCCTTGAGGGAGTGTATAAAGTGAGTGATAGGTGAAAATTGAGGGGAGGGGGGAAAGATTGCACATCCACTTCCTCGTGAGTCTATGTACTTGGTGTTGTTATTATTGTCCATGCTCAGGGATATGGTTATGGCTGGTCTTGCAAATGCGTGGCGTATTCCTCGGATGATAACTTTATTTCGGGGTGTGGTTTTTTAATATATTAATATGTCCCTATGAATTTCACAATTAAGTATAGCTCTAGATCTACCACAGCAGTGCCTCAATTCTTCTAGTGTGGGAGGTAAAATGTCTGAAGCAGACTGTTTTATTGCTGCCTTTGCAAATGTACTAAATACATTTCATTACGCTTTTTTATTTTCAGATTTTGTAGTCCAGTTAACAGTACAGCGTGCAGTAGGTTTCTGTCCAACCGTCCTGTCCTCTCCCACCCCTCCAATGGTCACATACGCCAGGATCACATAGACGACGTCATTTCCCTTCTGGATCAAGCTACCCTCAATTCCAGTCAGTCTGACATAGAGTGCCTCCACTTGGCCCGGGCTGTTGTCTGTCATTCTGTGTTCCCCTTCTGCTACGACCGAAATACTTCAAGCCAAATATGCAAGAAGACGTGTGACCTATTTCGGCCTGGCGGATTGTGTGTGGACATTTTTAATGAAGGAAACTTCACCATCGCTCATGAATTAATCTTTTCCAATTGTGACAATCGAAGTGATCCTGCTGGAACTTTACCAGAGTGTACACACGTGCCATTTAGAGAGGAGTCAGGTATGTATCAGGGGTAGTTTTAGAGTATGTTCCATGGTGGCTGGAAGGTATTCTTAGAGTGCAACTGGCTCCCCCAATCCCACCCCACAAATCCTTTGTATCCACCGTTGTTACAATTTTATCAGAAATGGCAACAACAAACGACCTCCATTGACACCTTCCCTGGACCCCTGAAAGTTTGGAGAGGAGGCTCCGAAAACTGAGGGAGGAGTAGGGATTCAGACTGACAGATAGACAACATTACTCAATTATAAGAGGGTTGTAATGAATATGAGATGTCAGGAGAGGCCAGTGTGCATGGTCAACTCAACAAAGCAGCAGTGTTTGCTGTGTTAACACGAAATGTCCATTCACAGTTTAGGAAGGTTGGGGGGGGGGGGGGGGGGGGGGGTGTGTGAGGAGGAGTGAAATTAAAATGGCTAGAGAACAATAAGGCCTGCAAGTTTTTGTGCACGATATTTTTCTTCCTATTTATGTGAATGTTAAATAGATTGTTTGCACTCTAAGTGTGCACAAAATGAAATTGTTTATACTCCAATTGGAATTAGAGCCACACAAACTGGAGTTAAAGAATTCTTTGTATCTGAGAAGACCTCCCAGCTGTATTTCATTAGCTCTAATCTCTTACAGATGTTCATGTTTGTACCATAGGTGGCTAATGGCCTGCCATATTGTTGGACTTGAGACCTGAAACTTGGTATACATATGCAACTGTTCCAGGGAGTAATCTGGCCACCTGTGTGGGGGGGGGGGGACACAGGGAGACTCATGAGGCTGCAGGACCTGAAAAATTAGATTTTCACATGCCTAAATATACTTCTTGCATGAGTAACCACAAAGTTCTAATACAAGCCACATATGTAATCTGATCACATAAAATTATTAAAGTCCAAGTTAGTTTAGAGGACACTAATTATGTACTGAAACAGTTTCATCCAAGAGGAACATCCTTAGTGAACAGGTCGCTTTGTTTAGGCTAACTTTTTTTTCACTATTGCTATGCAAATCTAACATTCAAAAGATGAGTTCCAAAATCATTAGTCCCCACCACACTAAAAGAAAGCCAGTGAGTGAAAACCTGTGCTACAATTATGTCCAAGAAGTACATCCATTGTCAGCTAAGTGAACAGCTAAATTTGTTCGTTTCATTCCAAAGCGCACCTTATGGTTCTGATTGTTCAGCATTACACCATACCTCCAAAACTTTCTGACCTTTCTTTACCAAAAATCAATGGGCAACATTAGAAATCAACATTCTAGCATAGCACAATGCTTCCAAAGCATCCTGGCCTTTCTAAAAATATCAATGGGCAACCTTGTTGCATGCCTACTTATGAGGTGCTGTTATTTGAATGAGGCCACATCTTTAAATGGTATTTTGAGTGACTTTATTCATGTTGGCACAGGCAGTGGTGGGTATACATACCCAATAGTAAACTCTACTCACAGCCGGCAGATTTAGATCCAGATAAATTATTTTGATGACATTATCTGATGCAGGAAAGGAAACACTGCAACTTTCATTCCAAATGCAATACCATCACTTATTATTATGTCATTGCTGTAGGAAGCACTTTTGAAGTGGGTAGGTTATGAGATGGCCCACAAATGACTACACCCATTTTAAACTACACCCATTTTAAACTACACCCATTTTAAACTACACCCATTTTAAACTACACCCATTTTAAACTACACCCATTTTAAACTACACCCATTTTAAACTACACCCATTTTAAACTACACCCATTCCGTGACAGTTTAATCTTCTCCACAAAGAAGTGGGTAGGCAAATGTCTATCAATTTGGCTAGTTTCTGCGTCCCTCTATACTACAATGATATATTGGTGGTACAGTGGGAGATGGGGGGGGGGGGGGGGATTATTAGTTTGTAATTACGCAAAGCACATGATTGATGTGGTTCATGCATGCAAGAGGTTCTTCTGCCGGTGGTCGCTGTCGGGTGGCCAATAGTGAACCCAGTTTTTAGCCGGACTGAGATGTGTTTGAAATATAATAGCCAGTTTACAATATAACCCTCAGCACACTGCTAAAATTAATTCAATCTCTACTCTAGTATTTTGGGGAAGGGATATCACAAGTTTATGAATTCCTTCGTATTTTGTGTCTTACTGTGATTGTTCATTTGCCCACTAGAGACTGCATCGTGGTGTAGCAGAGGAAGTGGTCAGGGCTATGCAGGTGATGTCATGCGAACTGCCACCAACACACTGTGCCAGGATTGGAAGATAACAGAGCCCCACTTCCACTTTCCCTACTCTAGTGAGGAACTCAACTATGGCACCAACCAGTGCAGGAACCCTGGCGGTTCTGGAACCGGACCTTGGTGCTACACCACGGACTACTCAGAGAGATGGGGCTACTGCAATGTCGAACGTTGTGGTGAGTTATTCTCTTGCTATTTCTCTACAGAAGAGTTTATTTTGAAGTATTGAGCATTTAGCATAGCAATTAAGACTAAAAAAAAAAAAAAAAAAAAAAAAAAAACTTTAAAAAGAACAAAAATTTCTTTACAAGACAAATATTCTCTAATAAAAATACTGATCAAACTGAAAAAACAAGTCTTTATATACAATTTCATAATTGAATATCTTTTGTTTGGATATACTAGGTGTTTGTGAGAGCTACAGCGGTCAGTTTTGTCATAATTTCCAGGGCTATAAGCAACAGGCTTCTGTGTATGTGAGCCGCCATGAATCTGAGTGGGGCAGGGATGGACAAACAGCTGCAGAAAATTGGATGTTGATGGAGTTTGGCCGAATATTCTCCATTCAGTTCACCTTCCCTACAAGCTGCTTGCAGGGTATTCGAGAATTTATCTGTCATAGCACATTACCACTGTGCCAACCTTCCTCACAAGGTACCTGTTGCCTCTTTATGTATGTATATATATATATATGTGTGTGTGTGTGATATATCTATCTATCTAGATAGATAGATAGATAGATAGATAGATAGATAGATAGATATACATGCATACTAGCAGGCATATCCTGCGTTTCCAGGAATACATATAATATATACCCAGCGTATTTTAGCCTGATACTTTCATAGAATTGTGTGGGGCCAGGTGGGACTCAGCCTCTCTCTCTCTCTCTCTCGTAGTCATGGTGTGAGTTCATGCAAAGTTTTAGATGTCAGGCCCACGGGTTTACATCAACTGCAATTGTTGGCATTAAAGGCACGGGCACCCACAAGAACAGGTGCGGCCAAATTTGCCAAATTTTTGAGGTTTTTATCTTTTGGTGTTGGATGTGTCTGCCTTGGATGTAGCTATGACAAAACCATACCTGTTGCCACACCCACATATGGTTAATGATGCTCATCCAGCTACTTGGAGAACACATACAAAATTTCAGCCCGATTCATTGGTCCTTAGATTAGCTTTGGCAGCTGAAATGACTTATGGGTGTGGCTATGATAAACCACACCCACATGTGGCTACTAGTTAATGCTCACCCAGGTACTTGGAGACCACATACCAAATTTCAACCAGATTGGTCCAGCAATTTGGCAGTGAAGATAACTCACGCATACACACATACTGAGCTCTTATTTATGAGTAGGTGTGTGTGTATTGTATGTGTGTGTATTGTGTGTGTGTGTGTGTGTGTATATATATTGTATATATGTGTGTGTGTGCATGTGTGTATATTGTATATGTGTTATTGTATATGTGTGTTGTACATCTGTTGTTGTTTTTGTAATTGTGTTTATAGTTCCATTGTTGTGGGCCTGTTCCTCCCTCCAGGCACCCTTCCAGTTGCCAAGAAGCTGTGCTCTGATCACTGCATGGCTTCCAAGTTGCTCCTGGTGTGTCCTGGACAACTCATCAATAAGCTGGAGAGTGACATGACGGATAGCGGCTACACATTCTCAAAGAAAGAATGTGATATTGGAACAGAAAACAGTTCTGTTTGTTTAACAAATCTGTTATCATCAACCATCTACAATGAAGATGAAAAATCAGAGAGTAAGTTTTTTTTTGTTTTTTGTTTTTTATTTAAAGTTTTTATTATCATTATTATTTTCACCAATGGGCCTATTGCTGCATGGTATTGGTGCAGTGGTATCAATAGTTAAAGCCAGATCAGTATTGGCATTCATACTTCTACAGTTTGTTGGCCAAACCACACCCATAACCACAAACACAGGGAGGGCAATGGTATTCTCAATCACCAATCACATGACGTCAACATGCCAAATTTCAGCCTGATTGGTTCAGCATGTGACCAGAAAGTGTGTTACTCCCACCCACACATGGTTAATAATGCTTATCTGGGTACTTGGAAACTACATAACAAATTTCAGTCTGATTGATCCTTTAATTAACACTAACCACATTGACACACCCACATGTGGTTATTGTTGCTCATCCAGTTACTTGGAACCCACATACCAAAATTTCAGCTATATTGGTTAAGTGGTTTAGCAGTGAAATCAACTCTTGCACGCACACACACACACACACACACACACACACACACACACACACACACACACACACACACACACACACACACACACACACACACACACACACACACACCTTCTATTTAATGGTAGATTATTATGTTTAGATACATATTCTATTTACTTTTTTTTATTGTTAAAATGTAACGTAAGTAAGAGAGAGCATGTGCTTGGAATACCAAACTGAGAACAGATCTACCCGACAATTGTGGTTTACCTAATATAATCATGGCTCTTCCGAAAGTTTTTTTTTTTTTTTTTTTTTTTTTTTTTTTTTTTTTTTTTTTTTTGGCTACACTGTTGCTATGGCACTAGTCATGTTTTATCTGCTTTAACTATCTCCACCCAACTATTCCTCTCTCTCTCTCTCAGTGTCTGGTGCTGGATCCTGCTACAACAAAACTAGCAATGGTCTTAATTATTCTGGAAGTATCTCCACTTCAGTGTTCGGCAATTCATGTCAGCCCTGGGGTGCTCTGCTGCCTGGCGCTGAGAACTACTGCAGGAACCCCGGCCAAGTGGGAGAGAAACCCTGGTGCTTCACAGACATTGAGTTATTGGAATGGGACTACTGCGACATTCCTGTCTGTTCTATTGGTAAGAAAACACGATTGTGTCAGTGTAGACTACAGGTTAGATGATCCTTTCCCAATTCATATCATGTGCCAACCATTTGTAACTGACTCTATGCAGTGATGACAGTGATTAAATATTGCATTTTTATTTGGTTTAAAATTATCGACTTGTAGGAACAAACTAAATTGCTGGATAAAGAAAAAATTCATTTCGTTTAATCAGCTTAATTTGTTTCATTTTTGTTGTCATTTTTGTTGTCATTTTTGTTATCATTTTATGGCTATTGTTTAGGTTCAGATTCCAGAGCTGACATCAAGTTGATCATACTTAGCTTGCTTCTGGGAATCGTCTGCATTCTCATCTTTACCTATTTCATTCTCTATTTGATTCTCAAGGCTAGAAAGAAGAAAATTCGCACTATTCTAAGAGTATCGCAGAGGAGGGCAAACAGAAACTCTGTAAGAAATGTATTATATGTCAGGGCTGACCTAGAACCACCAGAGTCCTCTGAAATGATGCAGGTGATTTCAGGCGTTCCTAAAATAGAAAAATCATCTATTCAGCACATCAATAAGTTGGGCGAGGGCAACTTTGGAATTGTTTTTCATGGCAAGGTTATGCTGAATGATGAAATGACTGATGTGGCAGTGAAGACATTGAAGAAAGAAATGTGTGGTGACGTCCTTGATAGTTTTGTGAAAGAAGCTAAGCTCATGGTCAATTTTGACCACATGAACATCGTAAAGATCTTAGGTGTTGCAATGGAATCCCCCCCATATTCCCTCGTCTTTGAGTTCATGGATAGGGGGGACTTGGAACAGTTTTTGCGTGCCAATTCTGGTAGACTCCAACATGCAATTCGGTCCAACAATTGTCCATCTCTTAACCACAAACAGCTAAAAGACATGTGTAAACAGATTGCTTCCGGGATGCAATATTTAGCATCTAAAAAACATATTCACTGTGATTTGGCGTGTCGAAACTGCTTAGTAAAGTCGTGCAGGCCAGAAAACCAAACTGATTGTGGGTTTATCGTTAAAATTGGTGACTTTGGTATGAGCCACCAACTATATGGCTCTAACTATTTTCGGGCAACAGGAACAGTGATTTTACCTGTGCGATGGCTCTCCCCGGAGGCAATCATGTACGGAAAGTTCACAACAGAAAGTGACGTGTGGTCATTTGGGGTGGTCATGTGGGAGGTGTTCTCCTTTGCCATGCTGCCCTACAACGGCCTATCCAATGATGATGCGGCTAAAGCCATCAAGGAGTTCACAATTTTGGAACAACCCACAAATTGCCCAGTGTCGATATATGAGATTATGAAAAAATGTTGGGATGCACAAACTTCAGGCCGGCCAACCTTCAAAAACCTTTGTGATCAACTGGACAAATTAATCATGAGCGTATCATCTAGCAACTCATCAGCTCGCAATGTATCAGCTCACAACGCATCATCTAGCATTACACTGAGTGTTATCTCATCCACTGCATATTCCATTCGTCATTCTCCTTCAACTGCTACCATTACCTTAGAATCCATTGGTGAGGAATCCATTGGTGAAGAATCCATTGGTGGACAATCCGTTGGTGAACAATCCGTTGGCGAACAATCCGTTGGCGAACAATCCGTTGGCGAACAATCCGTTGGCGAACAATCCGTTGGCGAACAATCCGTTGGCGAACAATCCGTTGGTGGACAATCCGTTGGTGAACAATCTGTTGGCGAACAATCCGTTGGCGAACAATCCGTTGGCGAACAATCCGTTGGCGAACAATCCGTTGGCGAACAATCCGTTGGCGAACAATCCGTTGGCGAACAATCCGTTGGCGAACAATCCGTTGGCGAACAATCCGTTGGCGAACAATCCGTTGGCGAACAATCCGTTGGTGGACAATCCGTTGGCGAACAATCCGTTGGCGAACAATCCGTTGGCGAACAATCCGTTGGCGAACAATCCGTTGGTGGACAATCCGTTGGCGAACAATCCGTTGGCGAACAATCCGTTGGCGAACAATCCGTTGGCGAACAATCCGTTGGCGAACAATCCGTTGGCGAACAATCCGTTGGCGAACAATCCGTTGGCGGACAATCCGTTGGTGGACAATCCGTTGGCGAACAATCCGTTGGCGAACAATCCGTTGGCGAACAATCCGTTGGCGAACAATCCGTTGGCGAACAATCCGTTGGCGAACAATCCGTTGGCGAACAATCCGTTGGCGAACAATCCGTTGGCGAACAATCCGTTGGCGAACAATCCGTTGGCGAACAATCCGTTGGCGAACAATCCGTTGGTGAATGCACCACTGACCTGAACAGTGTTGCATTGATTGAAGAAACCTCATTATAGACAGCTATCACACACTCCCGTAAACAAACGTGAACTTCCATACTCATTAAATGAAATTAATGAATTCTTTTCTTTTCCTTTCTCCCGTAAACAAACGTGAACTTCCATACTCATTAAATGAAATCAATGAATTTTTTCTTTTCCTTTTTCATGACACATTTTTGATATGCACGCGTGCACACACACACACACTCGCACGCACACACACTCTTGCACGCACTCTTGCACACAGACATTGGGGTCACTTTGCTCAGGAATATGTTGTACTGGTAATGTTTTTTAAAACTACATACTATATAGATGTTATCGTTCCACTCAAATTCCAAGGTTTGCCTGAGGTTGTTGAATAGTGATGACCACTGCTTGCTGTGTGGTAGACAACAAGTCCATGGGTTCATACTGCATAGCAAGGATTGATTTTTGGCTACATTATTAAGTATAGGTTATGATAACTAACTGCTCTTTGACTACAGAGTTGTGGCACCATCCCATCTTCTCTCTAGCCAGACCTACCTCCTTGGCCATCTCTCCTACAAGTGCTTGTCCACAGTTGGATGGGTTATGGTCCTCATTGAATACTGTGTTTTGCATAGGTAGATAAGGTTGATTTGCATGGCAAGTAACAAACTCTACCTAAAACCATCTTCAGGTGACCCTCATCATGGGCTCAACCATCTTTGGGTGACCCTCATCATGGGTTTAACAATCACAATGGATATACTTAAACAAGAGAAAGGGAATCAATGTGTTAATTACTTCAATAAGTACAGTAACTAATAACTCAGCTATTCAAATGTGTTATGATCCATGAACTTCCTATTAAAATATGAAGTAATTTTACATTACAGTTCAGTGATATCCAAAAGAAATAAAACAAGAATCACTTAGTTGTTCATAGATGATGCATACAGAATGTAACATTAAATATTCAATAAAGGAATGATGACTACTATCCACAATACTCGATTTTAGTTCATGCTATGACAAGTAGCACTCAACTATTGGACAGACTTGGATTATAAAGTGGCCCCTCCCCTGAAGGCATGCCCAAGTATGTTGAGCATTATTTATGCACTACAAAAATGGCTTATTACGTGAAAGAAACATGGCATTAAAAGTAATTGAGGGGGGGGGGGGGAGGGAGAGGTAGGTAGCAGAGAACTATAGACCCCCTACCACAGGAGGAACAAGTATAGACACTTTAGATGAGATATATAAATAGACTGAACAATTATGGAAATGCTGTCAAGGACAGACATCCTGTTACTGCCGCCAGGTATGAGTTTTTCTTCTCAATTTTTTCCTTCCACTTTCTTCATAACTTTTATCCTTCAATCCTTTTCCCCTTCAATCATCTTCTTTTTCATTTCTTATTTCCCCATTGTTTATGCTGACTTTGTTCATTGTTATTATGCAAACTAATTACATAAAATTGAAAACCCAAAAAGTTTCAAACTGTTGGCAATCTACTTTCACCTCCAAAACAATCCAACCTTTCCTAAAAACCAACAGGGAATGCCGCATGCTTACATATGAACTAATTATATTTGAATGAAGTATGAGGTGTACAGATGGTAGTAACTTAATTAGAGAGTACTAATTCAATTAAATGGTCATACAGTAATTCTAAAACTAAATAATGAGCGTGTGTATTAGCAGGTTAAGAATTGCCATGTGGTCCAGTGAACTTTTGACCTTTATATTGAAATGTGACAGCAACAGGAAAATATCCTAGAACTGATATATAGTCAGCAATAGTTTCTAAGCATGACTAAGATCAGATTCGGCTAGTGAGCCATAATATACTTCTATGCCAACTACGAACAGAAGTTGTATTATAGAGTATAACAAAGCTCACTTGTGGGTTGGGTACGATGAGCAGTCTGGTGCTTAAGGATGTCTTGTTCTGGTGTAGTGGGCTGATATATTAAAGGAAAATCATGTGCTCCAAGTGTGGATCAAGGCTCCTTTAAAGATTTGGAAGGAGTATACTGAAAATTTGTATAAGTATGAAAGTCATAAAGTCACCAAAATATTATTATGTATTGCCTCCAAAATTTAGCAAACACAACAAATTTGGCTGATTTTGAGAACACATGTCGGCATCCCTCCCCCCCCCCCCCCCCCCCCTCCCCCAACAAAAACCAAAAAAAAAAAAAAAACCCTAGATAAAACCCTGAAAATTTGGTATAATGGACTAGTGATTAATCTTTTGGGGGAAATAAGAGCTTCTGAGATAGAATAGGTAGACTTTCCAGAAGAATTGGTGGACCTCGTGAAAAAAGTAAACAATTTCTTACATTAAGAGTTACTGAGTGATCACAGTATCAGCTAATCCACATCTCCAGTCATTTATTCAAATTGTGACACACGTGTGTCACAATAGCTAAATCAAGCATTCTAATTTATAAGAATAGAAAGAAAGCTGGATATGGGTAGGTAAGATTAGTGTCTGTGTTAGAATCAATTGTCCTACTCATCTGCTCTATTGGTGCAGCTGTTGTGGTCAACCACAGCTGAATATTTACTCTCAATTTTGAACATCTTTTCTATGCAACAATATAAAAAATATATACAAAAAAAATGATAAAAATAAGATGACTAATAATGACACTATTGACCTCACATACCTTCTTGTGGTTGACATTCATGAGAAATAAACCTATTGGCTCACTGTTGTGGCTAAGAGCGTGTGTGTGCGTGCGTGTGTCAATTACACCGACAACAATTGAGGAATAATTATGACCCTGATCTTCAGATTACAAACTAATTCTGCTAGTAAAAGTATCATTAAGTTACTAAAGTACTATTAAGTGTGGGTATTGTGATGGATCTGCTCATTCTTCAAGGATTGACTCGACTCGCTATTAGTTTGTGTCCAGGCCTTGAGCTCAGGAGGAAATGGAGGACTTGGACAATATGGTTCCAAAAGAACTGCCTCCAGCACCTCTTTCGGTGTCCTCCTTTGTATAAACAACTTGAGCATTGCAATTGCACACACAAACCCTTCCTTATTGACAAATCGTTGCTCACAATAAAAACTTGAGTCATCCCAACCAAGAATGCGAGTCTTCAGCTGAAATGCCTGCCACAGCTGCAGTGAGCGCCTGAATCTGACGGTAATGGCTGCAACCACCATAGAGGCACCCATGGTTTCCAATGGACCTTTAAAATTGTTGTGGAAGAAATGAGCAAACCTGCCAAAGTCCATTTCCCTCAAGTATTTAGAGTTATTCATATGCAGTAGAAAGTCCAAGTCTGATGGGAGTACCACTCCTTTCACAGTGGAGGTGCTCATGAAGGCATTTCTGGAGAGAGTTTTGATAGAATTATTGTTTCTGTACTTGAAACGCTGAGTTAATATCGTCATTATCAGGGGTAGGAGCCGGATAAAGTACCATACATCCACGTAGGCGAAGGCAAGGAGTAGGAATACGAAGAAAATTGTGGCTAAAGTGAGCATCTTTACATAAAGCTTCTTTCAGCTGGACCAGTATTTCTGCTTAGCCTGTCCTATACTGTACTCAACGCTGATATTTCCCGTTCTCCTGGTAACCAGACCCTTTACCTATCGCTTCTGCTTTATTCCAGCGTTGGGGATATTGGTTCTGGCTATGCCACAAGTTAATCCCGGCCTAACGTTCGGTAAAGGGTCAAGCTGGTTCCGTTTGAACATAGAAAATGGGGTGTGGCTTTTTAATTAGCAGGCTGGTAGTAATTATCATGTGATTAATATCGACCATTACCTGGTTGATTGAGGTCACGTGTTTAATCATGTCGGTTGAATCTTGGAGTGTTGTGTGGCAGCTGTGGTCATTTATCTGATAGGAGGCTGGGACAGCCCTTCCTGCTCACTGCGTGAGTTGGTTTCTGGTGGATTAATCTAGAGCTTTATTCTGCGCTGCAACCTTGCAAATCTGGTGAGTACAGTAGTCCCTGGTACATCAAATGGAATACCAGCACGCCCCTATTTGATGTGGTACAACTGTTTCTTCCAACTGCAGCAGTGATTAGTCTTGGTCTTATTCCCTGTCCCCACAGTTCATCTCTCCTCAATTTCACTACCCACATCAGTAAGGTTGCAAGCCTGATGGCCAAGCCTGTGTTTTTAAAGGTGGTGTTGCTTGGAGACGGAGGTGTTGGGAAATCCTCACTCATTCAGCGTTTTGTCAGTAACAAGTTTGATCCTGTCCTGTTCCACACCATTGGTGTGGAGTTCCTTAATCGTGACCTAGAGGTGGATCACTGCAGATATACCTTACAGATCTGGGACACAGCGGGGCAAGAGAGATTCAAGAGTTTGCGGACACCATTTTATCGTGGCACAGACTGTTGTCTGTTAACTTACGCCATAGACGACGCACAAAGCTTTCAGAACATTGCCATGTGGAAGAAAGAGTTTTTATACTACGCTGATGTCAAAGATCCGGACACATTTCCTTTTGTGATATTGGGAAACAAGTCTGATTTGTCATCAGAGAGGAAGGTTGGGATGGACGAGGTGCAAGCATGGTGCGTAATGAACGGCAAGTTGCCTCACTTTGAGACGAGCGCAAAGGACGCTATTAATGTGGACTCAGCATTCACTGCTGCTATTCACAGAGTGACTGGACTAAACCAACTGGCTTCCGTTCATACTGAAGCACAGGACTACACAGTTGACCTTAAGACGCACACCAAGTCAGGCGGTTGCTGTGCCTGAAATCATCAATCGTCTCATAGTCATTGTTCATATTTGTTGTGCTGGTCTGCAAGTGATTGCTGTCATCTTTATTTCCAACAAAATACATAAAAAATTATTGGACAGGTACCAACCACATCTGTACACAGCAAAATGTTCTGGACTAACAAGAACTGTCACTAATTATTGCTAATTGAATTTCTTGAAGTTGTTGAGAAATGTGAGCCTGTTTACCGGCAACATTATTTCTTGCCAATATATTCATTGTTGTGGATTTAAAAAAATTTTTTTTTTAATAATTTGTTTTAACAATTAATAGAAACTATTCATACCCAAACATTTCCCACTTGTTACTAAATTTACAATTGCTGTGTTGTATTTCCATTCCCCCTCCCCACCCACCTGTTAAGGTGACACTATCAACTATTGTTGATAGGTTGGAACTGATTGACACCTTTGGGTTCTGGCATGAAAGTTGACCTTCTGACCAAGTAACTGATTTGTAAACTGGTTGGTATGACATTAGATCACATGCTTCTTTCATGGAGCTCAACCCAAAAATTCCTCTACACATTTTTAATTACTAGAGATGTTTATCTTATAAAGAATATGAAAATATTTAATAAAGAAAATTTAAATCCCATCCCCCACCCATAGCAATAGTTATACAATTCTAATTTAAAAGAATGAACAATAGAAAAGTGCATAGCAATAGTTATACAATTCTAATTTAAAAGAATGAACAATAGAAAAGTGCATAGGGTGGGGGTGCTTTGTTCATGGTACCCTCTCCCCTCGTTTCCCTTTCACTACTCCACCTGTACATACACACACACCTGCTCTTCCAGTTGTGTGACAGCAACATTCTATGACGTTCTGAGCTTAGAAATATCCCTTTGCCCTCCTTAGCCGGGGGTTGCGGTTGAGCAATGGTGAAGTCTTTCCTTCTCTTTCCATGCAGCAGTTTATAATTACAAACAGCAGAAGTTGGCCATCCTTCCATGTATAGAGTCAACATGTATTAGCAAATGTTTTATTATTAAGTGACACATGTATCAGATGTGACATGCAGTGCAAGTAAAAATGTACATGAGTTAACAAAAAATGGTGTCATAAATAGCAACATGACAATTAGGATGGTGCCATAAATAGCAACATGACACTAAGATGGTGTCATAAATAGCAACATGACAATTAGGATGGTGCCATAAATAGCAACATGACACTAAGATGGTGCCATAAATAGCAACATGACATTAGGACAGTGCCATAAATAGCAACATGACACTATCATACAGCATAATAAATAATGTACCAGAGAGAAACAACTTGACAAGTTCAATTATTTTATATTGCACACAAAAGATCAACATTGTTTGTGGAGAGCTGAGGAAGAAGCAGGTCACGAGATGACACAGCACCTTGTGTGGTCCAAGGAATCCATCTTTGCTTGTGCCGATACCATTCCTGACATGCCCCAAACAAAACAAAGTAAGAAAAAAGTAAGGAAGCAATCGTTATCGTATAAACACCAATATAGATACACACACATACACGCACATACACACACACACACCCACATATATACACACCCACACCCACATATATACACACACACACCAAGACAACAAAATTAATCAACTCTTGACTTTAGTTTATCCTTTCACGGCAAAAATTAAAATCTACGCATATTCATTATCAACATTGACTACCCTATGATTGGAGCCTTTGTTTACCATTTATGTGGTTAAATACACCCCCCCCCCCCCCCCCCCCCCCCCCAAGGTAAAATCCACCCTCTTAATATAAGTTTGGCCATACCCCTTCCTTACCCATTTTCTGTCCATCTTCTGGCAGTGTTTCTCTCACTACGATGTGCAGGGTGGAGGTTTTGCCCACAGCCAGGGAGATGTCTGCATGTGGGGAGATCAAGCAACAGGACATCATTGCATGCACAATCACAGAAAACATCTGGATAATTACTTGGAATATGTTTTTTATGTATCGAGTGGTGTTGCTATGATATGGTTTGTTGCATAACAACACATAGGTATGCAGGAAATCTCACATGAATTAGGAATCACATGATTTCAATGCCAACTAAAACATCAACATGACTGTTTGGTAAAGGGTTGCAGGAGAAATGGGATTATAATCACTTTGAGAACTAACTCAAGGTGTGGTGACATGTTGAAGAGTTTAGTGTCCCCAATATTTGAGATGTCATGCTGTGTGTGCTCAGGTACAGTGTGACTAGGCAGTGTGTGTTGGTCTCACTGGGATCAGACTAAAGGGTATCTTGGTTCAGTATGATCAGGCTTAGAGCAGTAGGTTGGTGTGATCGGGCTTATGTATCAGTCTCTCAGCATGATCAGTTTCAAAATAATCAAGCCCAGAATCATCGTACTTAGACTGACAGAGCTCAGAGTAATCAAGCTCAGTTTGATCACGCTCAAAAGTGATCAGGATATAGTGTTCAGGATATAGTGTTAGTGGGCTCAGGATAAGCAGGGTGAGTTCAATCAGCCTTACAGGAATCTGCATTAGTGCAATCAGCCTTAGTGTGATCATGCTAGTATGACAGATTAAATGCAATCAGTTTCAGTATGATCAGAGTAAGCATGGTCTAGTACAGTATGTTAACATCAATCTCAGTAAACCAAGCTCTACATGACTGCACTTATGATCACATTTCGTAAACATGTTTACAGTCAGCATAACAGGTTCAATATAAAAGTGATAACAGAGTGTGATTTAATTGAAGACATGTCTTTCTTGACTTATCACAAGCAGATAATACAAAGACTCCCAACAGTGGTGTATGTGCGTGTATGTGCATGCATGTGTAAAGGCTGGTTCACAATATGACATTTGCTCATCGTTCCCTTCCATCTCCGTTCCATTGTTGATGCCTCCTGCCATCTGCTCTGTTTGCAATTCTATGTTTTTAGTTTTTAGCTAATGAAATACTGGCTCTAGCTTGACCTGTAGCCTGCGCGAACTCTACTAACAATGACTCATGCACATATTTTAAACATCTGATTGGTCAGGCACACTGGAACTGACACTGGATTAGAACCAGAATCTATTTCTATGTCAAGTAGCGTTTGGTTACGTTTGACAAAACTGATAATGATGGAGGATGTTAATAAATTAACGACATGACAATAGGTGATGGGAGGGAACAAAATGATGAGCTATTATCATATTGTGAACCAGCCTTAAGTGTGTTGCATGTGTGTGCGCGCGCATGCTACATGTATGTGTTTTGTGTATGTGTGGTGGGGGTTGAGGCATGTCCGCCTTGACTACTAAATCTCAAAATAATGCGCTATCTATGGTATTGAAGAGTTCACCCGAAATTCAACTGAAGAAAGGAAAACATCACGATGTTTTGACATGGAAATATTCCCCTAAAAACAACATTTCACTCCAGACAGCAAGGGAATTCATTTCAAGGGGGGGGAAAAAAAAAAGAAAGAAAGAAAAAAAAATTTTTGGTTTTTGTTAGTACATGCTCCAAGGTTTGTTAGAGTGATAAATGGTTCTGTGTTGGTTATACAGATAACCAAATGAACCAGGAACAGGCCCTTGGCATTGAATGGTCCAATGAGGAATTATTGTAACAGAGGATGAGGAAGGAAAGTAGTTGGCTAGACTCAAGGAAAGTGGGAGCTTGGTTGGAGGAACCAGTTTTCACCCTTTGGTAACTCCGTGGCCTCATCCAGAGTTGGTAACCCTTCTTAACTCCACATAGCCATTAACAGTTCTTCTGATCAAAGACAAGAAATGTTGTTTACACGAAATTCTTTATAATTGATATGATCATATTGTCGTTCCAGCTGTGGAAAATTGAGGGTAAAAAAACAACAGAGATGAATATTCCAACCTTGCCAGGGAAGCTGCTAATAATAGCAGCTGGAGAAGTGCATCTGCAAGTGCTGCCAACTATACGGATCTATCCGCATTTTTACAGAAATAATCAGGTAAATACGGAATAAGGAAAAGCTGAATTAATTACGGAAGGAGTTAGTATTGGGTCTTAACTGTACACAAGAAAAAAGAAAATTGGTTACAAACATTCAATGGCATCTTAAATTGCAATCATGTGCCAATATTTAAAATATGATCTAATGACGGTTTATACTGAAATTGATTAAAAAATACTGAAGTATTACGTTTCCAATACTGAAAGAAGACTACCTGGCTTGGCATCTCTGAGCTGCATTCAATGTGAACAGACAAGGACAATTCATAACTGGATTACCTCCACAAGAGTCAGTGTAGAAACCTACTAATCCACCATTGAATAAAACAAAGCAGAAAGGTTATGGGAAGAAATCTGTTCCACATGTTCTGCCATTCATTCAACAAAGCCTGTCACTGCTGATACTGTTATAATTATATGAAGTCATGGGTTTGAACTTCTGGTGCTGGAAGTTCAAAGGGTTCAATAGAATCAGGTGTGGTGGAACTTCCTGGTAATTGTTTATCACATCTCATCTGCCATTCAGCAAACCTTATTTGTGCCAGGATACAGGAAGCGTGTAGGGTTGTGTGGCCTGAGTTGTGGTGGTGGTGGTGGTGGTGGTGGTGGTGGTGGTGGTGGTGGTGGTGGTGGTGGTGGTGGTGGTGGTGGTGGTGGTGGTGGTGGTGGTGGTGGTGTCACCCATGGCCGCCAGGGCAGCATAAATACAGTCTAAGGTGAGAGAGAACCAGAACCAGAGCCCATCCAAGAGTAAGTATCTGCCATTGTCTTCCTTTCCTTGTCCTTTCGTGGGAACTCCAGCACAACTCCAACCCATTGGGTCAATATTGATCCATAAACACTCCACAAGTTGGGGGAATCACCAGCTGGTTGGCATCCCATAGCTGGCATACTCTCCAGCTGCTCACTGGAGACACAAGGACTGGTGGTGGATGAGCTCCTCAGCTATTTGCTCAACAAGGGGATAAACCACCCAACAATAGCGTGTTTATATATATATATCCCTTTCCAAACTAATCTAAATAGATTTAACCGCTGTGTTGGGTCTCACACATGTCCAGGCTAATGAATGCATTGCCTGGAGCAGATAGATACTACTCACCTTACTTATGTATTATTACAAGAGTGTACAGATCACCCTGTACCTGAATCATGTATGTGATGGACCAAGACCTGAATCATGGGGGTATACCCTGCACAGATATAAGTTCTCTCCTTTTATAAAATTTGGATACATCTAGGAAACACATAGTGCACCAATTGTGGAACAATTAAAAACAGAGGAGACAGATGAACCCAACCAAGCCAACTGACAGGTGTCTCCTGCTGGCAACAAACAAGACTCAAGATTCATAAAAGGAAGTGTCTTCATTACATAGAAAGTAAGGTCCCCCGTGATATTCCTTCTTAGGAGGTGATCAATGAAGACTTTGACCTGCGCAACTGCTTCTGTGGAATTTGAAAAGTCAACCATCATTCTATCTTACCTCAAAAGATAAAGAGCACCCTTCACCCCTTCTCTGATCAAAATGACAGACCTCAAAGTATCCGCCATTCAGTGGCTCTTTAGCTGATTGGCACCACACCTGTAGGGACCTAACTAAAACTTAATATATAGAGAGACTAAAACACGTAACTATAGAAGAAGGGTCACTTAAAGATGACAGTCACGAGAAGGCATTGATGGTGGATCACTCTTCCAAGGCACTGGGAAAGAAAAATCACATTTCAGTGTTACATGCATTCCTCCAAGTGCTCCAAAGTCTCAAACAGATAAGGGAAACTTAAACTCCCGCCCCCACCCATCCCATGAGTAATCCTGAATTCTGTCTGTAGTGGACAATGCTCTGCTAGAGTAGCAGTATGCCATTATTATACATTTTGATCACATGATATATGTAAACCATTTAGACGTCAAACTAGAGTGGTCAAAGGGACACAACACAGCATGCGGTCGGACAGGCACGCACGACACAGCGTGCTTTGCTGTTCCTGCAGTGCAGCTGAGGCACACACAGACCATCAAAGAAAGGAGGACAATTCTGATGTAGAGTATAGAGAAATATTCGGCTGTGGGAGGAATCTTATAGTCACACTGGCCCACAATGTCTCATAGTTATTTCTCATGTGAACTCCTACACAGCAGACCCCTGCTCTGTGCAGAGCTAACATGACCTTGGTCCTGGCCCTTGGTCTACCATGCCGCCTTCCATAGGGAGCCATGACAAGTTTGGATCATAAGTTTGCAGCAGACATTGGGTCAGTAGAAACATATAACTTTGACATACAGAACTATAAATGGACTGCCAGCATCAGCTAGTGCAGTTGGAAGAGAACCTTTCCTTCCAACAAGAATGGTACCATCAATATGGAGGAAAGTGTCAAACACCATATGTGATGAAACCATGATGTCTAATGTGCCCCAAATATAAATGGTGAAAGAAGAAGGCAAGCAAATTGGTCCCAGGTCAATAGCTTGAGGTTCAAAAACTGCCATTGCTTTGAAGTCATAACAGGCAGAGGTCACACCCACTGCTCAAAGTCAACTAACCTGTCCAATTAGATGACATCAATACATTTCACTAGGGCACGTTGACATGTGCAGAGGACTTGCCGCAGACACAAGAATTTAATGCATAGCCTCACAAATAAATGAAAATCCTATCCAAAAAAGTACCTGTGGTGGAGGTGTTGGGAGTTTAGATAAGAGCACATCATAAAAATCCCCCCCCCCCCCCCCCCCCCCCCCCCCCACAAAATTTTAAAAAAGAAAAAGATTAACGCTTAACGGGGGGGGGGGGGGGGGGGGGGGGGGGGGAAATTAAAAAGGATAACCCTTTTCCCCTCTCCTAACCCTTTTCCCTTCTCCTAAAGTGTGCCACGTCCTAATACATTACACATGTGGCATGTCACAAGTTCTTGAAATAAGAAATAACAGCTGGTACCTGACAAATATTTATTGGGAAGCCAATGAATTTTTTTTGCTTAGCTAGCAACAGCAGGGATCCACATATCATCAGGTCTAATTTCTCCTACTAATCTTCCCCATGCTGAACTCAGCAGACAGCTTCTGGGCAATTGTGTAATAGGTGCACCAAAAAACGTGAGAAACTCATTCGCTTGGTACGGGAGTGCCCCTCAAAGAGTCCAAGATGGTGTGCCCAGATTCAACAATGAGTGTCTCTACTAATTGCCTTGCTCTTGCAGATGGTAATGATGTTGAATATGGTAAGGATGGATAGCTAGCAGGGTGTGTTACTATAACTAGAGTATTTATCTTCCAAGGGAAAATAAACAATGTGTATATATGGTTGTGTTTTCATTTGTCACAAATGAAAAGCAGTGTAGCAATATAGGCACCAACCAGCCTCTACCATGCATGCCCAGTGTCTCCACCATGGCAGAGGGTCCAACAGTACAGCCACACAGGACAATATAGGCACCAACCAGCCTCTACCATGCATGCCCAGTGTCTCCACCATGGCAGGGGGTCCAACAGTACAGCCACACAGGACAATATAGGCACCAACCAGCCTCTACCATGCATGCCCAGTGTCTCTACCATGGCAGGGGGTCCAACAATACACCCACACAGGACAATATAGGCACCAACCAGCCTCTACCATGCATGCCCAGTGTCTCTACCATGGCAGGGGGTCCAACAATACAGCCACACAGGACAGGCAACTTCAAACTCAACAGTAAGTAGAGGTCAGTTCACAATGGCATTTGACGCAACACAACACAATGTCGACACCCTTCACCCTGAAATACACAACTGGCAATGGAGACCATTCCAGCACTGTGCTGAACATTGTCTCTTTGTGAACTGCTGTTACAAAGAAGAAGAAAAATGGCTGCATATTGGAATGGCATATTTAAGCCTTCTGATTCTAAAGCTGACAGAGTGTATGCTTAAATCGTTGAACACAACCACTTAAAATATGAAATGAATCATTGGATAGGTCCATTGTCAACAAAATTAATCCAGGGTCTGCTACATTGACAAGCTGTGTGTGTGTGTGTGTGTGTGTGTGTGTGTGTGTGTGTGTGTGTGTGTGTGTGTGTGTGTGTGTGTGTGTGTGTGTGTGCAACATTTGGCTGCCTCTGACCAAGTCATCATTTCATAATAGATACTGGAGTGTGTTTCTGTAGTAATTCTAGAGATAAATATCTGTCCCAAGTGAAAGAAACACTGACCCCAAACTGAAATGTCACAACCTAACCATGGCCTAGTTATGACACTTTGACACAGCCAAACCAATGCAATAGAAGATTTCCTTCACGAACCACTGGAATACAAACTGCATCTTTTCAGTTTTATGTTGTGTCCAGCATTATAGAATGAAAATCAGCCATTACACTTAGAATAGCAAAGCTAAAACTAAACCTAAAGAAGCGAATATACAGTATCTGCAACACACTTTTTAGGTGATATTTTATTGTTGCTGGTTGTAATTTAAACAAGTATATACTTAAAGGATGCTTTAAAAAACCCCATTGAATTAAAGAATACATGCTAAGTTACCATGGCAATAGTGTACCTGATAAGGTTGTGGAGCTGTGCAAAAATCTCCCTCTATAAATGAGTCTTAAGATCTCAGGCCTGTCTGGTTTCTGTACCTCTCTCCACTCCTCTGGCCAGTTGTGAAATATGTGGTGAGCAATTTCTGAACTGGATGCTGAGGGAGGGAAGTTAAAGTGGTGGCTCTTTCCATCCACTAACAGCAAACGTAAGTTGACCTGCATATCAAATAAATCAGAACTATCAACCTTCACTGATCTGACCCTTTGTTTCTGTAACTTTGTGGAAGATAGCTAGCTAATATCTAATGTAGTTAGTACTAACCATGTCCATGTCCTCGGAGGTTTAGCCTGACCTAGTTTCTTCACCGCAGCACTTTATTCCTGAGTAAGTTAAAAGAAACACACTAAATAGTGCCACCCGGTTACTAACAGCTGCTCACGTATGTCAGCCAATTTTTATTTTCTTTACTAAAATATCCTTACCTCGCTCACAACTCAAAAACCAGCTTAGGTTAGGTAAACTTTCAAATAAAGGAGAGCAGAAGCGTATACACCGTCCCCCACCACCTACGTTGCCTGAGTAACTTGACCACAACAAGTAAAGACCAGCAGTCCAAATCGTCACCTCATCAGCTGGTCTGTAACGGAGACGCGAGAAACTTTTTCGCTTTTTTTCCTTCCCCTCTTAGTTTCTGGTAGTGATGTCATGTTTACGTTATCCTCCTCCGCAATTAATTTCACTGGAGGGTCCGTATTTTCCCTCTCAGAACCAATGGAGCGAGAAGATTCTCCTCCCCTACCAGGCGTGCCACCGGGGCCTGGTGAATCTAATACTGACTTAGTGGATGGAGAACCAGGTGGCTCCTTAATACCCTACTCAGCTCAAGACCATTCCTCTCGCCTCCTCGTAAGGATTGCTTCCCTAAGGAGGGATAACCACCAGCTCTGTGACGTTATCCTTGAGATTGGTCCTAAAAGAATCTATGCTCACCGGGTAGTACTCTCTGCTTGCAGTAATTATTTTTATTCCATGTTTACCAACACCATGCTTGAAAGCAGGCAAGAGATTATCTCCCTCACTGACCTAGATGCAACTGCTGTTGAGGATTTAGTTGAGTTCACCTACACTGCAAAGATAGGTGTCTGTGAAGATAATGTCCAGAAACTTCTAAAGGCAGCTTCAATTCTTCAATTTACAGAAGTTGTAGATGCCTGTTCAACATTTCTCAATGAACAACTTCACCCTTCCAACTGCCTTGGGATATTTTCCTTTGCAGAGGCCCATGGTTGCAAAGAGCTCACTCTCTCAGCCAAACAGTACATTTTGGATAATTTTGGTGAGGTGGTCCAGTTTGATGAATATAATCAACTTGGGTTTGACAGAATCAAAGAACTTCTCTGTTCAGATTACATCAATGTGAAATCTGAGGAAGAAGTGTTTGAAGCTATGCACAAATGGCTGACGGTATACAACCGGCCAGGGAGACAGGATCTCACATATGACATGCTCTGTTGCATTCGTTTGCCACTGTTGAAGCCGTTATACTTGGTGGATCAGGTGTACAGCAGAGACGAGTACCAAACCAATCCACAATGTGTGGAGATCATCATGCAGACGATGATTTATCACACTGTGAATGAGAAACGATCTCAACTGAAGGGAATGGTGAAGGACCACCCCAGAAAAGGGACAATAGGGACACTGCTTGCCATCGGAGGCATGGACATATGTCGCAACAAGGGCAGCATTGAGTGTTTGGACATCCGGAAGGACACGTGGAACATGGTTTGCCACTCCCAGACCATTTCCAGGAGACTCCAGTTTGGAATGGCGGTGATTGACTCCTGGGTGTTCATTGTTGGAGGCAGGAATGGTCTTCGAACACTCAACAGTGTAGATTGTTACAGTCCAGCTTCCAATACATGGGAAATAGTGTCTCCAATGTGCTCGTACCGCCATGGGGTGGGAGTAGGTGTCATGTCTGGGCCCATGTATGCAGTAGGAGGTCATGATGGATGGTCTTACCTCAGCTCTGTGGAAAGGTACTTTCAATATTACACTCTAATGTGATTTGGATATGTTCTGTAAAAATTCTATCTTTTTATTGTTATAGATATGATCCACTCACAAGACAGTGGTCCTTTATCACATCCATGTTCTCTCCCCGAAGCACTGCTGGTGTGGCAGTCCTGGACACTAAGTTATATGTGGTTGGTGGGCGGGACAGCAGTTCTTGCTTGAACACTGTGGAGTGCTACAATCCTCACACTGACCGATGGAGCCTTCTCCCCCACCTTAATGTCGCTAGAGGAGGTGTCGGTGTGACAATGTTGGATGGACGCATCTATGCACTTGGGGGACATGAAATCTTAGATCCCTTAAAGTCTGTGGAGGTTTTTGACCCCAAAATCAATGAGTGGACATTTGTGGCTCCGATGTTGTGCGCCAGAGATGCAGTGGCGGCTGTGACATTTGGAGGGACAGTATATGCTGTGGGTGGATTTGATGGGAATATGTACTTGGACTCAGTTGAATATTATGACCCAGAGGAGGATGTGTGGAGGTTTTCCTCCAAATTGTCCTCTGGGCGGGCTGGGGCCGGAGTTGTGGTTCTGTCCAATCTCTCTATTGACTCTGTAAAGTTCGAAAGTCGAAGTTGAAGGTCATCATCAGACAATCATCCAGATCATTTTCAGTGTCCCTCATTTCATTTTGTCAGCAATGTTTTAATGTTCTGTTTTTATCTTGCATCGTAACAACTATTACCTAAACTTTTACATGTGATAAGTACACATGGGAATTGTAAGCACAAAAAAAAATTTTTTTATTAAAAAAAAATTATTTTAAAAAAATCACATACTGAAAATAAATGCAACTTTAAAATGCATGTCAGCTAAAATCACAACAAAAATTATCTTCTGCAAAAGAAACAAGACAGGAAATTTCCTGGGGAAAAACCACTTAGGTTTTAATATTTGGACTTGATATGACTTAAAATGTTGGCTTCCAAATCCACTGAATTTCCAAGGGGGGGGGAAAAAGGGGGGGGGGGGGAGGAACCCAATTGTGACCATGAACCCTTTAGCACTGGTGTTCCTGAGGAAGTTTCCTAAGAAGAAGATTAACAAGAAAGTTACGTTTAGACTCTGTGAAAACAAGTTTATGGGTAAGAAACAATGAAAATTATAGCATCCCATTGATCTGACCAAGTAGCAGGCCATTTTATGATTTGATAGCTAGATTAGGTGATTGAGATATAGTTTAACAGTTGCCATAGCAACCACACCCAACCTGTTGCTCTTGTACACTTAGTCCTATTATCCAACTGACCTGTTTAGAGCTACTATTGGCTGGTCAAAAAATCCAATCTTGTAAAATTATGGTCTCATGCAAAACACCTTCTATGCTCTGATTTCCCAACTCTTTAATGTGATTGCAGTGAAATTTAATGGAATAGAATATTGGACAAGAATCAAATGTGAATAATTATATTAGAATCAAAGCACATAACAATCATGATAAATAAAGAATGACGTTTTAGTTCAAACTAAGTGCTGTTAGTCAACTTCTTCAATTGTTGGGCCTGCACCTCCACCAGATTCAGGCATTCCACCACCAGGCATACCCCCAGGCATGCCACCAGGCATGCCACCAGGCATACCTCCAGGCATACCTCCAGGCATACCACCAGGCATACCAGCACCTCCACCAGCAGCGTAAAGTTTCTGGATAACAGGTGTGCACACCTTTTCAAGTTCTTTCTGCTGGTACTCGAACTCGTCCTTCTCACCAGACTGATTTTTATCCAGCCAGTCAATGACTTCTTTGCACTTAGCGATCACCGCTTCTCTGTCACTCTCTGGAACCTTGTCCTTCACCTTCTCTTCTTCCATGGTGCTCTTCATGGAGAAAGCATAGCTCTCAAGTCCATTCTTGGCAGAGATACGTTCTTTCTGTGCCTCATCTTGAGCTTTGTACTTCTCAGCTTCATTGACCATACGCTCAATATCTTCTGCACTCAATCTTCCTTTGTCATTGGTGATGGTAATTTTGTTCTCCTTGCCAGTGGTCTTCTCTATTGCAGAGACATTCAAAATACCATTCCTATCAATATCAAATGTGACTTCAATCTGTGGAACTCCACGTGGAGCAGGTGGGATGGCTGTCAGCTCAAATTTGCCCAGTATGTTGTTGTCCTTGGTCATTGCACGCTCGCCCTCATAAACTTGAATGAGCACACCAGGTTGGTTGTCTGAGTAGGTTGTGAAGGTCTGAGTCTCCTTCTTGGGTATAGTAGAATTTCTCTTTATGAGAGCAGTCATAACACCTCCAGCTGTCTCAATACCCAGTGAGAGAGGGGTGACATCAAGAAGGAGAAGATCTTGAACTTCCTCGCTCTTATCTCCACTCAAAATGGCAGCCTGAACAGCAGCACCATACGCCACAGCTTCATCGGGGTTGATAGACTTGTTAAGCTCTTTCCCATTGAAGAAATCCTGAAGAAGTTTCTGAATCTTTGGGATACGAGTAGAGCCACCAACCAGAACAATTTCGTGAATTTCTCCTTTGTCAAACTTTGCATCTCTAAGCGACTTTTCTACAGGCTCTAGTGTGCTTCTGAAGAGGTCAGCATTCAATTCCTCAAATCTTGCCCGAGTGACTTTGGTATAGAAATCGACGCCCTCAAACAAAGAATCAATCTCAATGCTGGCTTCTGTGATGGAAGACAGAGTTCTCTTGGCCCTTTCACAAGCAGTACGAAGCCTACGCACAGCCCTCTTGTTTCCACTCATATCCTTCTTGAACTTTCTCTTGAACTCCTTGATGAAAAAGTTGACCATTCGATTGTCAAAATCTTCTCCACCAAGGTGAGTGTCCCCAGATGTAGATTTCACCTCAAATATACCATCTTCAATTGTGAGAATGGACACATCGAAGGTACCACCACCCAAGTCGAAGATAAGGACGTTTTTCTCCACACCAACCTTCTTATCAAGACCATAAGCAATGGCTGCTGCAGTAGGCTCATTGATGATACGAAGAACATTGAGACCCGAGATGGTGCCAGCATCTTTTGTAGCCTGCCGCTGCGAGTCATTGAAGTAGGCAGGAACAGTAACAACAACATCTGTCACAGTCTTACCAAGGTAGGACTCTGCTGTCTCCTTCATTTTTGTCAGTACCATAGAAGAAATCTCCTCTGGGAAGAAACTCTTGGCTTCACCCTTATACTCCACCTTCACTTTGGGGCGACCACCTTCATCTATCACGTCGAACGGCCAGTGCTTCTGGTCAGATATCACGGAACTATCGTTGGTTCTGCGGCCAATGAGACGTTTCGCGTCGAAGACCGTGTTAGTAGGATTCATGGCCACCTGGTTTTTAGCCGAATCTCCAATGAGGCGCTCACTGTCCGTGAAGGCGACGTAACTTGGAGTTGTGCGGTTCCCCTGGTCGTTGGCTATAATTTCAACCTTCCCATGTTGGAAGACACCTACACATGAGTAAGTAGTACCCAAGTCGATGCCAATAGCTGGAGCTTTCGACATTTTAATCAAAATTCCGCTTCACACAAACGCAAATACTTAGAAACGTAGAGTTTGGAATACAGCTAAGAAAAACCGTCCCAGACTTTATATACTTCAACCACGTGTCAGGGAATTTAGTTCTAGAAGATTCTGTGGGTTCGTCCAATCAAAATGCTTCCACTCCACAGACTTTCTAGACATCCGTAAACTGGGAATCTAGAAATTTCTGAAACCTCGTATTCATGAGTCTGCGCGGTGCCATCCGGTGGAGAGCTATTATGTTTTGGGGGAGTTTCACTTTTATTGGTTCCAGAAAATTCTGTCCTGTTAGTCTGGTGACCACCATATGACATCACTTCCTCCAGCGTGAGATTATTAAACCACAATATAGTCATAAGACAGCCAGCTTCATTTCACAATTCACAGCCAGATATGAAGCAGGCCAACAATAAATGAAAGAAAGAGGTAACCGGAAAGAAAGAAATATTAGTTTTATTATTTTTATTTTTATGTCATCTGATGCAGTGCAGGATTTGGTACCTGCCACTGTAGCCAGTTGGATTTTTTCTTCTGTGGGTTTTCGAAGTTATATTTTAGTAGACAAGCCCTAGCCCTCACAGGATCAATGGGTGTAACACACATTTTGTTCATGCCATATTTCCCCTTCACATGCTTTCTTCAAGGTAACAAATTATATCCTGAAATATTTTATCTCATCTACTTTTATAATAATTACTTATTTCTTATGTTGATCTGGAAATGTAAGTGTAGTCACACAAGGTTAAGTAAACTAGCATTTCGAAAGTACGTTGAAATGGAACAGAAACATTGTACTACACACACATGCACGCACACGCGCACACACACGCATGCATGCACACACACACGCATGCATGCACACACACACACACATTCTCTAGCTGCCAGTTACACTGTCATGCACACCTGACATAGCCAGGATACCTGTGCACTAGGCGGGCACTATGAGCTAGTGCAAGCAAACTCCTGGAGCCAGGCTAGGAGCTTGCAGGACTGACCAAGACTCAGCTTATGGTTGTGGGCACCCAAAGTCCCACCTGAACCCTTAGCTGATTGACAAACCATGGCCAATGAATTAGCACCCCAGAAAATTCCAGATCCCCATCATGGCTGGGTGGACTGGTGTGGGAAGATGTTGTTAGTCGAAGAACATAACTACTCATGCACACACACACACACACACACACACACACACACACACACACACACACACACACACACACACACACACACACACACACACACACACACACACACACACACACACACACACACACACACACACACACACACACACACACACACACACACACACACACACACACACACAACCATTAAAATTAGACACGAATGTACAATATAAACATATGTATATATTCATACATATATAATTCGATTCTCGCTAGAAGAATTTAAGCAATACCAATTCCATCTGTTTTTTAAATGCAAAAAATATATATAAATATATATTACTAGTACATGTATACACGAAAACTCAGAAAGTATGAAATATTTAATATGCAATAAAAATTCTTGAGTTCAATAGTACTGATCATCTGATCAGCCAGGTAGACCAAATGAGGTGTTGGAAATCACTCCAGGCCAGTCAACAACACTGGATCTGAGCTGGTCTGCCTACAGTGAAGGTATAGGAGGGGCTCATTCTAACCAAACCAGTGGGTGGATTTCTCTGAAACTTGGCATGATGATAGGTTTTGACCCAACTTAAAACATGGGCTAAAAAAATCTGGAAAATGGTTATCATGGTAATGAGAAAAAGCCAAAAACGATATTTTTGCCAGAAACACCCTTGGAGCTACAGATTTAAAACTTGGTATGTATACACAACTTGACTCTGGGAGTAACATGGGCTGGGTTCCACCTGGCCACACCTCTTCCTTTTCCTGTGTAAGGCCAAAACAAAATGGTATTTCAGTAAAATACTTGAACCTATGAGTTAGACCCACGAACCCATATATATTTGGAATTAATATAATCTGGGGAATGTTTTAAGTACGTGTATATGACCACACCCATTTTTGTGTTCCTATCAGGCCAAAAAAATGGCTACAAATGGTACTTTGGTCAGACAAACCTTTGGAGTGACAGACTTAAATCATGGTATGCATACACAACTTGACTTTGAAAGTAACATGGGCAGGATCTCTCCTGGCTACACCTCTTCTCATTGGTGTGTAAAGCGAAAAAATACAAAAAAAAAAAACAAAAAAAAACGAACTTCTGAATAACACTAAGAAATTAGATCCATGAACCCATCTTAATATATATTTTGGTTAGTATTTGTTTATATTTATGTGTTCTAGACATCACAGCCAAATTCTTGGACAAAAAAAGGGCTGAGTTTGGCATGTGCTCTCCAAGAACTTGGGTGATCATAATTAAACAAACACATGTGGACATAGTAATGGGTGTGGTTTTGCCATAGCCACACCAACAGAAGTCATTTTGGATGAAGTTAAATGAAGACCAATCAGGCCAAAATTTGGCATGTGTTCAAGTACCTAGAAAAGCATTACTAACCACATTAGTGTGGTTTTTCACAGCCACACCCACTGGAAGTTGTTTTAGCTATTAAAAGCTAATCAAAAAACCAATTAGACAGAAATTTGGAATACGGTTTCCAAGCAACTGGGTGAGAATTATTAATCACATCTGCATGTGTCAATAGGTGTGATCTGGTCATTTCCACACCCATAGGACGTCATTATGCCTACCAAAAAATCATTTATGTACCAATCAGGCTGAAATTTGGCATATGGAGTGCAAGTAATAGGGTGAGCATTATTAACCAATAACCAATGTGTGTGTGGCAATATATGTGATTTGGTATTAGCCACACCCACAGGAAGTTGTTTTGGCTGCCAGAAGCTAATTAATGGACCAACCAGACCAAAATTTGAGTAGCTTCTAATAATGTTTCATGTTGACATTGGCCAGGTAACGCCAGGTATATGCTGCTAGTATATATCTCCTATATATATATATATATATATATATATATATATATATAAAGAAATGTATGTATTTATGTCTGTATGTATGTATGTTTGTACCATCATTCTGGCAAAACCTGTGGGTGAATTCCTCTGAAACTTGGTATGACAGGTTTGACCCAACTTCAAACATTGAGTAAAAAATCTGGAAAATGGTTTCCATGGTAACAAGAAAAAGTCCCCCCCCCCCCCCCCCAAAAGAGGTATTTTTGCCAGAAAAACCCTTGGAGCTACAGATCTAAAACTTGAAATGCATATACAACTTCACTCTGGGAGCAACATGGGCTGGGTCCCACCTGGCCACATCTCTTCCTTTTCTTGTGTAAGGCTAAAAATGTCAAAAATGGTATTTCAGCAAAAACACTTAAACCTATGGAGTTAGACCCATGAACCCAATATATTTGGAATCAATATAATCTGGGGAGTGTTTTTAAGTACATATATAACTACACCCATTTCTGTGTTCATGTCAGGCCAAAAAAAAGGGCCAAATATGGTACTTTGCCAGACAAACCTTTGGAACTACAGACTTAAAACATGGTATGCATATGCAACTTGACTTTGAGAGTAACATGGGTGGGATCCCTCCTGGCTACACTTTTCCCATTGGTATGTAAAATTTAAAAAAGTGCCAAAAATGAACTTAATAACGCAAGGGAGTTAGATCCACAAATCAATTTTAATATACATTTTGGTTCGTATGTATGTATGTATGTATGTATGTATGTATGTATGTATGTATGTATGTATGTATGTATGTATGTATGTATGTATGTATGCTTGTACGTATGTGTCTACAAATCACAGCCAAACACACCCAAATGGCCAAATTTGGCACGAGTTCTCCAAGAACCCAGGTGAACATTATTAAACACATGTGGGCATGGTAATGGGTGTGGTTTTGCCATAGACATACCCACAGGAAGTTATTTTGGCTGGAAAAGTTAATTGAAGACCAATCAGGCCAAAAATTGGCGTGTGGTCTCCAAGTACCCAGGAAAGCATTATTAACCACATGTGGGTATGGTTGGTATTAGTCACACCCAAAGGAAGTTATTTTGGCTACCAAAAGCTAATTAAAGGACCAACCAGGTCGAAATTTGAGTGGCATCTATAATTTTTCATGTTGACATTGTTGGTCAATGCCAGGTATATGCTGCTAGTATATATATATATATATATATATATATATATATATATATATATATATATATATATATATATAATACAGGGTTTTTTTAGAAAAATTGCTAAGGGGGTGAAATAGAGATAGCTGTCGCGAGGGGGGAGGCATACATGTGTCAGCATATGTGCATGTAAATGTTTGCACTATGATATTGCAAAATGATAGTGCAAACAACTACAACATGCAATCCTAGATAGTTTAGTGGTTCAGGTTAGTTCTCATGCTAAAGTTCTTGCAAATGCAGGCACAATCTGCTGAATAAAGAAAGTTGTGCTAGAGTTCAACATAATAGGAAATGTTGAAGCATTGAGCATAATGCCAATATAATAGGGAGTGTTGGAGCATTGAGCCAACATAATAGGGAGTGTTGGAGCATTGAGTAACACTCCCTATTATTTCATAGTATGTTCAATGCTTCAACATTCCCTACTATGTTGGCACTACGCTCAATGTTCCAACACTCCCTATTATGCTGGCATTTTTGCTCAATGCTTCAACACACCCTATTACGTTGGCACTATGCACACCCCCTATTATACAGTACACCCTCCAAAAGTGTCCAAACTGACCCAAAACGGACCCAAACCACCCAAAACAGACCCAAACCAACCCAAAACCACCCAAAACCACCCAAAACCGACCCAAAACTGACCCAAACAAAGACGGCCTGCAGTCAGAAAAATTGCCATCAAATATAAACCCTTTCATGTTGAATAATCTTAACAGGCGACCCTTTACCTTAAAGGGTGGGAGTAAAGAGTCGGATGGCGAAGTGGAAGTCTGCGGTGCACCAGGTCAAAGTGCGGTCATCTATTTATGCGAAAGCTGAGTCATTTTGGCAACAGATGAAAAATATTGGAACTGTTCTAGTGGGCAGAAAAATATATTCTGAAGTTGTGAAGTTGTAAATGTCCGAAGGAATGGATGTAGACCCTGGCCCCATTGTTAGAGATAAAAAAAGGTTTGAAGTTAAAAAGGTGAGGAATATGGTACCATTGCTCGTACATTAATTTTATAACACTGATTTGATGTCTTGCAGTGGAATGCTGTGGCACTCTGGGCTTGGGGTATGTTTTCTTTTTTTTGGCTTGAAATATTGTTACCCTTTCCTGTTGGCTGTTTTCCCCCTTCAGATATTGTAGTTGACAACTGTGCCATCTGCAGGAATCATATCATGGACTTATGTAGGTTCTGTTTTCTGACATCCACTACTATAACTATGTACGCTTGAAGTGGTGGCCATTGTCTCTGTACTGCTGTACCCTTCATGGCAGGAGACTAAAGACTGCAGCTTCCAAATTCTATTTCATAATATCTTCCTTTTTCCTTCCACTTCTCAATTTGCTTATGTCATCTCTGTTTTTCTATCTCTCCTGCCATCGTTTTTCTATCTCTCCTGCCATCGTTTTTCTATCTCTCCTGCCATCGTTTTTCTTCCCCTCCCTTATTACCAAACCTCTCTATCTCCCTTGATGCTTCTTGCATTCTCTCTCTTCCCCTCCCCCCTCGTCCTCCAGGTATCGAGTGCCAAGCCAACCAGGCGTCAGCCACTAGTGAGGAGTGTACAGTGGCGTGGGGCGTGTGCAACCACGCCTTCCACTTCCACTGCATCTCCCGCTGGCTCAAGACCAGACAAGTCTGTCCCCTTGACAACCGAGAATGGGAGTTTCACAAGTATGTGTAGGCTTGTTGTAATATGCTCTGTCAATGGTTCCCCTCCCCCTGAGGTGGTGGGTATGGTTGTATGCATGAATATCTGTTACAGGTGTGTGATGGGTGACTATGGGTATGTAGAGGGCAGCTAAATGCATCTAGTGTGTGTGTGCATGGATATTCCATGTGCAGGGATTGGGAACGCCAATGAGAGACCTACGGTAGTGATATCACATGCTGCTTTTATCCGTGTTACGGTTCTAAAAGGGATAAAAACTTTAGCTCTCAATTCTAATCCCTAGAAAGGCAGGGAATAGCTTAGAATCCCCTTCAATTAGTAACATCACATACCCAGTGAAAAAACATGAAAGTTCTTGAAGTGCATTTCTAACATTAGTGCTCCTAAAGCACTTTTTTGTTTTCTTTCTTTTTTAAAGTAAGATTTAAGATTTGGATGCTGTGTTTTATTATTTTTTATGAACTCAATTGGCTCTGTTCCATGCCTAGTGTAGTATAAAAGAAGAAATGAAATGCTTGTTTTCTCTAGGTAGCTGCAACCCAATTGGATCAAAATATTTCATCTTTTTTGTGGGTTTTTCTTATCATTGTCAAGTTGCTGCTCAGTAATAGGAAGTTTTGATACCCAGATATGTAAGTTCAAATAATGGTTTAAGAGTGTTTAGTACTTTGATACATTTCAGGGACTAAAAAAACCAACAGTGTGACGCTAAGGCATTTACCGCCTGGACTACCAATTTAGCCACTTTGGTCACTGCTGTCTCTCAGTATGGATATTCAGATAGTTTTCAGTTTTGTGAATGCTAATGTTTCACATAATCTCGTCCGTTTCCAATCCCTGATTATGTGTACATGGAGCATATATGGCGTGTGCTTATGATGTATTTTGGTATGTTTGTGGCTGTAGTGCATGAAGAGGGGGTCATAATGTGGGAAAGATACAACACCGATAATATTTCACCTTCAGTATGTTGTTCGTTTAGGTATGGCCGATGAAGAGAACTCGCTGACTAACTTGCTGTTCACACACTTTCCTGTGCACATGACATTGTCATTATATAGCCAAGGTGTCTGACATTACCAGGGACCGTCATGGCAGCACTCAATTTTAAATTTTAAATTTGATTGTAATGAATGGTTTCATTTTGCCCTATCAGATAGTGAAATTGAGTAGTCTCATGTGGTGTAACTCCTATATCCTGCACTCCGTGGGGAAATGGTTGCTGAGACGTTGGACACAACTTTTATTTAAAAAAAGTTTATTATTTTTATTATTACTACTAAATATAAGTGTACTGAAAGTTAACTATGCATATGCATCTTATTTTTTTAGTAAGCGAGTTGTGAGTCCATCCAGCTTCTTATGCCCACAATAGTTTACTCTTCCTGTTGTTCCCCTGGTGATTCCAATTTCAAATATATTGGGTTTGTGGGTCTAGGCACTTGAGGAAGATAGCTGGACCCCAGAAACTACACGGGTTTTTTTTTGTTTTTTAATGTACAGATGGTACATCTAATATACAGTTAAATGGTACATGAATTTTCATTTTGCACTGATAAACAAAATGAAAAGGAATACATAAAACAAGCACATAGAAAGGAACAATAGTTTAAAAACTAGTGAACTAAAAAAATTTTTATTTATTTTTTTTTTTTATTTTTTTTTTTAATCAGTAATGCAACTAAAAAAATAAACTAACAAAAATGAGCAAAATAAGAAACCAAAAACATGTTTGATTGATGCACTTAAAATAAAATGACAAAAAAAGGTACCACAAATCAAATGACCCCTTACCATTTAACCAGACTCTTTATTAAACAATTTTTTAAAAAAAGGAAGTCATTAAACTTGTGGCCTACACCAACAGGAGTCAGCCAACTCTTGTTCTTTCACCAGCCAATTCATGCTGTGGTTTGTATGTGTAATTGGTGCAGTCTCTCTCATCACACCAGCTCCCACCTGAACACACTCAAACACATGCCAGACTCAGAAACAATCTTTCCCGTAGAAAATGGCGACTCCCGACACTTTCTTCATGTTTTATTCAAAACCTTCCCATGCCATCCTAACAACCCAAAATTTAGTGGGGAATGGAGTAAAGTGCCTTTTGGGGCAACAAACTATTATCAAATAATGAGTGATATGCAACAGAGCAAACTAGTCAAATTATTCATAAATCCATTACGCATAAAATCCATTACGCATAAAATCCATTACGCATAAAATCCATTACGCATAAAATCCATTACGCATAAAATCCATTACGCATAAAATCCATTACGCATAAAATCCATTACGCATAAAATCCATTACGCATAAAATCCATTACGTATTTCCCCCTAATACTAACAAATACATATTTAGCATAACATATCATGAACTCAGAGAAAACAATGGAAATGCGTTTCCAAAGACTTATGTAACTAATTCTGGGTGTGTGCACAAATACAATAGAATAGCTAAACAAAACTGTTGCTATGACCAACAACTTTAGACATACAATGAGTTAAACACTACCAATGCGTGAGGCTACTGATAAATGGGAGGCTGAAATTCTCTGATAGGCTTAGTTAGAATGCTGCCACTAGCCAAATGTTTGTTGATGATGCCAAATATCTGGTTGTTCAGGGCCTTGTAGACTCTGATGCGCTCGGTCATCTTCTTGATTGACTATGAATACATTTAAAATTATATAAAAAAGTCAACTGAATAATTGGTAAGGTATAGAAAACTATTAAAGATAATTAACTTGGGTGTTGTGTGTTAGTGATGACATTCTAACAAACTCGCAGTGTAACATGTCAGATGAACAGTAAACTCCTGCTCCTTAACTAATTAATACCAACACTAAGCACAGGACACCAGGAAACAGAGAAGACCTGAAAATAAAACCAACCAAGATCTATTGCCTAATAGGAGATGCATTTGCTTGTAAGATCGAGACTATTTCCATACTCCCCCATATCTGCCTCACCATTTCACAAAAAAAAAAAGGAAAAAGACTAACTATTGTGGGGAACAAAACATCTTATCCAGGTGGGCTTGGAGTTAGGAAAGTAAATGATTAATTTTCAAATATATTCGATGTTGGATGTATATTACCCCAGGTTTATAACTGTCTGACTCCATAGCATATATAATGTTAAAAACTTGGATACATGGATTTTGTGAATAGCTTAACACTTGGAAGTTAAATGCAAGATAGAACTCAAGAAAGATATCTCGAGATGTATTAGATGTTGCACATGTACTTTCTTACAACCTCAAGAACAAGGTTGGCTTCTTTAACTAACTTCCCTCCAACAAGTTGACAGGACTGGTTTATCTCATAGCTTGTCCTCGTGGTGTGGTGAATATACATTTTATATGCATATATATAATGGGTGTTGGTGTTGTAAATGGGTGAAGATATTCATTCCACTCCTTTTATTCTTTTGTGTTTGGAAGTTTCAAATTTAATAAAATACAGTAAATAGCTGCTAGTTGGTTGACCTCCTAATCCATTTCCATGGTTTGTACACACCTACAACCACAGGACAAGACCTTCCGCCTCTAAAATCACAGAGAACAAACCAGATGATCCATCACTGAAAAAAAGAAAAGAAAGAACAACACCCACTAATAATTCCAGTAACTTTTGTTAGAAACCTAACTTTTGTCTGTCAAGTAAGGCTGGTGTTGGGGCAACTCATGCTAGCAACTTTTGTTAGAAACTAATGCAGGTCTACGTCTTCTCTCTTCAAATTAGATGAAAAAGAAAATAAATGAAATCTGAGAGACTAGAATTTTTTTTTGAAATTAACTGACAGATTAAGTGTTAGAAAAAATCAGAATAACTTCAATGCTGCTACTTTCAGCAATTCTCCAACATGGTATATATATATACATTCATACATCACAAAGGAGAGGCAATGAATGAAGCAGCATTCTATCTCTGTGGGCCTGATTAAAAGACTTACATCCAAGCCACCCCCCCCCTCACTCACTCCCCCCACCCCCCCCCCCACCCCTCCTCACTCCCTCCCCCCCCCCCCCCCCCCCCCGATGTCTCCCTCACTCACCACTCCCCAGATGCCCCCTCACTCACCACTTCCTGGATGCACCCTAACTCATCACTCCCTAGACGCACCCCCACTCACCACTCCTCCCCCCCCCCCCCCACTACCTGGACGATCCCCACTCACCACTCCTTGGACATCTCCTTCCTGCTTGTCCACTTCATTGACCCTCAGGATGTGGTAGCAGAAATCGAGGGACTCAAACTTCCTCTGCTGACCAAGCAAACAGATCAGCACACAGCCAGCCCACTGAAGTCCCTCTCCACACCACCACTCCCTACAAACAAACACACACACACACAATCACACAATATTCATGGCTCAAGTCTATCGCCTGCCTCACTCAATGGTGATCTGGCCCGGAGTGGGCGGAGTGCAGAAGGCAAACTGAATGCCACTCCAGAGCCGATGGAACTCCTGACACTCGTCAATGCTCATCACGCCGTTAGCCGGGGGCTGGCCTAGCCACATCTACAACAGGGGAAAGTAAAAAGGATTATAAAGAAATTACATGAAGTTCTGAATTCATTCCTAATCCAGGAACTGCTCCTATCCAGAGAGTGACATGGAATGTGGACAGCCCTATCAGTGCCTGTGGCCAATGGATGGGTAAGGATGCACTCACCTCTTCGTCCTTCATGAGCAGGACTTTGATGCGCTGCATGACCACCTCAAACATGCTGAGTGCCCGACAGAGACGCTCCTTGGTGAGCAAGTCACTGTCCTTGGCGTTGGTCATCTGCAGCTGGCTGCCAAACTTGGACACCATGGAGACGAGGTGGAGAGGGGCATACTGCTGGTCCATCTGCTGCATCACCACCTCTGCACTTTGGTCTTCCTTGATAAAGGGACGGGGATACATATTCTGGAAAGGAGCGGCCTGGAGCAAGTCCATCACTTCTTCCTGGCCCTACACAGACACACAAAGGCAAGACAGACACCACACACAGTCAGAGACAGACACCACACACAGTCAGAGACAGACAGACATACAAAGAGCAGGAAATGAAGAATAGGGTAACACGCAGGAAGTGAGGCAATCATAATGGATGCATGACAACGTGCCCAATTGGCTATACTTGAGAAAGTTGAAAAAGAATGTTCTATTTAAATGCATGCATGCATGCACACACCCTCTCATTCCCACACCAGACAGGATTGTAAATATTTGAACCACGCATAGCCTGAGGGTTCATCACAAGTTGCCGTGCTTGCATGCACAACCATGCAGCTGGTAGTGATGAACACAACTGTGCTGACAGTTCATTGGTTGGCACCTAACTGCCTTATGTTTAGACTAAGGGGAAGAAGAGGTGGGCGTGTCACTAAGGGAGGGAAGTGGGTGCGTCCATGACTGACCAGAGCCTTTTCCAGTTGGAGGCAGAAGAGGAAGGTGTTTCCTATCTCCTTGAAGCACTGGAACACATCTGTCTGGAGGTCTCGGTAGGTGATGACTGGGGTGAGCTGGGCCTGGTAGAAGCCAAGCACTCCCTTGGTGCCATACTCATAGAGAGGCAGTTTGCACTTGGCAGGCATGCCACCCATCAGGGCTCCAATGTACGGCTTCAAAGTGTTGGTAATCTGTGCCGGGGGAGGGGGAGGGAAAGAAACACAGAGAGAATGGAAGAATAAGGGAGACCATTTAAACTTCCCTACATCCACTCATGGGCATGTGCAGATGTATGCCGTCCTCCCACACCCACACACACGCTCACGCACCAGTCCGTCGGTGATATTGAGCATCTGCTCCAGGATCATGGCGATGCCCTGGTAGCCCATCAGTTGAGCCATCACACGGAAATGAATGGGCCCCACAAAGTGCTCGTAGAGCTTGACGATGGTGCTGTAGGCATCCCTCAGGGACTTGGAGCCATACAGCATGGTCACTACTGTGGAGCCCTTGGGCGGGTTCTCTCTCTCTGATTGGTCAGCGAACGACACCTTCCCTCGGATAAACCTGATAATTGTGCATAAGATCATTAGGCATGCAAGTAACCATGGAGATGGACATAAAATAGCCATGGAGATGGACATGCATGGCACACCTCATCTGAAACATTAATTTCCCCCTATAATTCAATTGTTGTTGCAGGGAGGGTCAGAGGTCATAATAGGTGTGACAATCGGTTGAATGGAAGGAGTGGACAGTCGCATGCATGACCACGAGGTGTATAGTAACCATGGATACCGGAAGTATGAGAGCACCAACCTGTCAGTGGTTGAGTTGTAGCAGAAGTTTGGGAGGAAGTCGTAGTGGAGTTCCCAGAAGATGTGCAGAGTGATGCGACCATGGTTAGTATTGACAGCCTGGTTGACCTCCTTGAACATGGAACCCCAGGGGTCCAGCTGCACGTACTCGGACAGCAGCCGATGAGTAAGCTTGTTGATTTCCAGGAGCAACTCCAACTCCTGCCACATAGAATAGAGAGAGAGAGAAAGAGAGAGAAAGTGGTAACACAGGTGGAAGTTACAGATAGTCACCATACACACATGCACTCAGCCATCCTTTACCAAAAAAAAACAACAACAAACAACAGGAATCCATGCCACACTCTCCTGCCCCACACCACCTTCCCTGAGCAGACCTAATTGCTTTATACCTTGTACATAAAGATGAAATGTACCAACTGTTAGCTCCCCATTTCACAGCAGCTGCTGCAGCTGTAAGAACCATGTGGTTGATTGCCACTAGTGTTCTGCCTGTGTGTGCACAGGACACACAGACTGATGTTGCTCAGGCTAATGGTGGTGGTGGTGGTGGTGGTGGTGGTGGTGAGCTAGTTGGACACCTCCACCAACAGACAACATGCATGACTGATAAACAGCTGCAGCTGTCACAGATGATGGAATTAGAGCGTGCCACACCAGATGGAGCATGCAAGTCTGTCAATGCATTGCACCAAGTTACTCACTGGAGACCAACCAGCCTCTGACCTGTATGCACTAGGAAGAGGTAACCACACCTCCTCAGATCACATGACCTGCAGCAGCAACTGGCCACAGTCTCTGCTGCTAGGAGATCAATTGGTAAAAGATAAATGAATCCACCCTGCCCTCAAGGCGATGAAGACCAAGGAAGGAGGGAACAAGAGGCCACCACAATCCCTGGAAGGAGGAAACACTTAGTTTAGTGTTGATATTAGAAACTACCAAACTTCATTCGTGCTCCATCCTGGGCAAAATCCATTTGGTTTTGTTGGGAGTTCCCCCCCCCCCCCCTCTTTTTTTACCTCCCTCTATTTCTTCTCCCTCTGAAGGAGAAAGAAGGAAATATTGTAGAGACCTTATTTACAGCCATCATTGGAAGAAAAAAAAGTAAAAAAGCTTTTAAAAAATACTCGATTAAAAAAAATTAAAAAAAAGGAATAAAATAGATAAATAAATCAAAAGAAAACAAGAAGAATAGCTATATACAGTGTGTGTGTGTGTGTGTGTGTGTGTGTGTGTGTGTGTGTGTGTGTGTGTGTGTGTGTGTGTGTGTGTGTGTGTGTGTACACATATATATATAATAAAATTCCGATTGGCCACCTGCCCCTGAGGTCACATGACAGTAATTTTAGCCTCTCCTTACCACTATGCCACAGAGGTCACTGGACTCGAACTTAGCGATGGTGAGGTCGATGGCCTTGATGAGGTTGCTGCCCATGCGCTGGCTGAGGAGGGCATTGAGGTCGAGGGAGCGGCCCAGCAGCTGCACATGGCGTTGCTTCAGGATGGTCACGTAACGGTTGGGGGGTGGGTGAGAGAACTTGTGGGGGCTGCACTCTGCACGGAACCTCTTGTCCATGACGATACTGCAGAGGAGAGAGGAGGGAAAGGAGAGAAACAGAGAGGAAGGGAGAGTGGAGAGGAAGAGAGGGTAAGAAGAGAGACAGGAAGAGAGGGTGAAGAGAACAGTCACATTGGAATATGAACACAGGAGTAATTCTGGTGGTCTACAACATAACTTGATTTATGCATTATGTATGTGCATGTATGCTCAAAATTTATAAAATCCGCAAAAAAGAATCCAATCATACTACACATGATCTATAGCTTACACACATTATTGCACACACTATCGCACGCAACCTACATACCTGGCCGCCAAGTACTTGTAGTAGTGAAATATCTGCTCACTCAGCTTGTAGACAAGCTGATCAAAGCAAAGATTGACCTCTGCCTCAATCTCGTCGTAGAGGAACTGCCTCTGGAAGTGGTGCAGGGCGTAGCGTGCACTGTCACTGTAGAGGTCCAGAGGGTAGAGGATGTACTCCATCATGTGGGCCTCCTTGTTCTGCAGGATGTGGTTGGTCAGGATCCACGGCAGGGACATCTCAATGGGGAACTGGATGCGCTCGCCCATGGTCAGCTCCAGGTAGAACTCACGGAACCACAACTGCGACAAGTCACAGCACTCTCGTAGAGTACCTGATGGAGTGGGCGTGGCAAGGGAGGGGCATGTGAGGAAGGGGCATGCGAGGGAAGGAATGGGTGTGGCAAGGGAGGGAGTGGGTGTGATGGGTCAAACAGAGGTAGGACAGGAGATAATCAGTAATCAGAACAATAAAGATGACAAAGGCGATTGGAAAGGGAGGAAGAGTGCAGACGAACACAAGAAGTGAAGACTAACAAAAAAGAGAAGAGAAGAGAGAGATTAGCCCTTCACTCACCACCAAAATTGAGGAGATGGCCAAAGAAGAAGCTGTGCTTGTGGAAGCTCTCAAACTCAGGGATGGTGCTCTCCTTCAAGTCGGCCCTGAGAGACTTGCGGCCACCCTTCTCTGAGGTGAGAGATTCCACCATGGTGCGCATCATATAGAGCTGCGTGCTGGACATGCCAATACACCTACAACACACAGGTCATGGAAGGAACGGGCCATAGCAAGGGAGGCCGAGAGGAGGAAAAGGGAGACAGAGAGGAGGAGAGAGAGAGAGATAGTAATGGAAGGGAGTATGAAAAGTGTTGGATGGGAGAGAAGGCCAAAGAAAGTAGGGAGATGTGAATGCAGTGTTAGAGGAGAGAAAGAGAAGTCAGCACTCCATCTTTATGTTTACCTCCTTGGAACTTCGATATGGAAACCACTCTTGGGGTCCTTCTCTCCCCTGAGAGCGGGGTCATCGCTACGCTCCTTACCATCCAGCCAATCAATGCACACATCTCTCACAGCAAGCAATATCCTGCAACAATAGACTCACCATGTTAACTGATTGGTGTGTGCGTGCATGCATGCGTAAATATGACAGGATAGACACCACTATCCATTGCCCAAATATGCTACAAAGTTTACCTATTAATCTATTTTACAATTCTAATAAGTTCTACCTATTACTCTAAAAAAAAAGCCTATTATTATAATTTTCAGATATCATTCCCAACATTAATCTCAGCATCTATACTATAAAGTACGAATAGTCTGTCTGTCTGTCTGTCTGTCTGTCTGTCTGTCCGTGTATCCTCGATTCACGCTTGAATGGTTGAAGTTAGACCCACAAACCCATATATATTTAGAATCAGTGTCACCAGGGGAACATCTAAGTATGTCTATATGGTTATACCCCTTTCTGTATAGAAAGAAGAGTCTAAAATAGTTCTTTGTTAGACAAAAAGAATGGCGCTACAAACCTATAACTTGGCATGCAGACACAACTTGACTCTGCGAATAACATGGGGTGGGTCCCATCTGGCCACACCTCTTCCTCATCATGTGTATGGCTAAAATCCCAAAAATTGTATTTCTAAAAACACTTTGACCTAATCACATATTCATTTTTGTTTTAAAAGTCTACATGTCTTCTAAGCAGACACTGTTGTACAGCCCACCAAAGGGGGCCGAAAAAACCCACTCAAATTCAGTGCCTCCCTCATCATGTGTTTATTAGTCAACAATTTAAGATAATGTATCTAATTATATAAAATATTCACCTAATATTCTAAAAATATTCACCCCTTATTCCAATTATGCTGGACTGCACCTATTACTCCAAAAGCAATGTCAGCATATTTGGACAATGGCTAGAAACCACACCCATCCATGGTGTAACTATGACCTATGCTATAATTGAGTGGCCAATAAATTGCAAGCATACTTTATTATATGTTGAGCTGTACATATTTGAAATGCTTATGTGCCTAATTGCTTCAAATGACAAAATCCCTGGCTTCTCTCTCAGCTGCCAGTTTCACTCACACACTCTCAGCCTTTTCTACTCAATTTCCCCATATTCTTCAAAGGGCTCACATATCACGCTGCCTGTCCACAAGTATGTTTGAATTTGTTTCCAAGGGTGATTTTCTACACACAAACCATATCACCCCCTCCCCCCCTTCCCCCTAACCTCTCCAGGAATTCTGGCTCACATCAACAACTTTAGCAATTCACACAAAAGAAACTCTAAGCAACAAAAAAAACTATTAACTTTTCAGACCAAACTCTCATGGTTTTCTTGCAGTAGGGCACATGCACAGAGCAGGTCTCACAGCCTTGACTGACTGGTCAGTTGGCTCTGTGGTGTAACAACTTTATTTCTTGTATTGCAGGTGGATATGTATCAACCAACAAACAAGCAATTCTGCTGCCACCACAGGTCAATTAGCTGGCATTGTGAAGCATGGGAAGAGGTTGCATGGACAAGGCAGTGTGTGGTGACAAGGGTTTGCACTTGAGCAGAGCACTTGTGGGAATGCCTGAAGCTATTCACCTCTTGCATTCATCAACATCTTGGTGGTCTGGTGGTCTGGTGGTCACCTTGAACACACTTTTTGGTGGTGAATTCATGAAGGAGCTGCAGCCTGTCCAGGTGGTACCCACCTGTCACCAATTCTTACCCACCCATTGTTCTCCCCTCCCCCACCCCCACATTATTTCCTCTAAGATTGACAACCTGAGGGCAAATGGAATTCCCAAGGGTGACGATCCTAAGGCAAACTGGTGTCTGTCTGTGCTTTCAACAACCCTTCACAAATATATATATATATATATATATATATATATATATATATATATATATTTTTTTTTTTTTAATGACTGTGATAGCCACAACAGGCAGTGGATTGGTAAAAAGAAAAGAAAGGAAAAAAGGGGGAAAAATCTGTCACTAACCAAAGGCTATATATATATATCTATATATATATATATCTATATAAGGGAACATTCCTGCCAACTCTCATCAAAATCTGTTGTGTTTAGGTGAAGTGCCCAAACAAAATATACACAGATATTAGTGGTATGGTTGATATTCTGGGGGAGTAACCATCAGTTGTACAAAGCAGGTGGTGGCTAGCAGCTGCTCATAGCTACAGGGGACCACCACCAAGAATGCACACACCCTCCATTGACGCCCCCAATTTTGTGAAACAAGTCACATTAATCATTAAATGTATCCAACACTTCAATAAGAGTTAGTGTTGGAGAAGTAAGCATCATGACCCCCAACCGAGCACCCCCTCAACATTAGATTAACTAGAACAAATAAAACTCTAATTCTTCTTTCTTCCCTCAACCACAGCAAAATGATTACCATAGGAACAGTTACTATAGAATATTGGAATTCAAAACAACAAATAGATTCCTTCTGCTTTCTATTACCACACCCCTAAATGCTAAGTAGTGTGTGTGTGTGTGTGTGTGTGTGTGTGTGTGTGTGTGTGTGTGTGTGTGTGTGTGTGTGTGTGTGTGTGTGTGCACCTAATAGCTGACATACGTCTTGGTTTGCAGTTTCTTCTGCTTGACTACCTTCCGTATACTATCCCTCATCGTGATCTGCACAAAGTTCTGGACAAGGAAGTAGATGTGTCTACGAATCCCAGAGGAGAAATGGCGCTCCATGCGGTGCATGAGCAGAGAGAGTCCTTTGATCATGGCGATGACCTCCACCAGCGTGTACTTCTCCTCACTGGAGTAGTTGTACCGGGTGGCCTGAGAGTGGGACAGGAAAGGAGAGAGAGAGAAAAAAAAAAAAAAAAAAAAAAAAAAAAAAAAAAAAAAAAAAAAAAAAAGGTTAGGGAACAAAATCTGTCCAGGAGAAGCTGGAGCTCAATAAGTTCAGATACTAATAGAGAACTATAAGCAAAATGCATGACACATGCATGTACCATACAAGTAGCATGTTCTCACAGGCTACAAGCTGCTCTAAGGCACAATAGGATACCAGAGAGAAGTCAGCAAGGAAGGGCCCAGCATGTGGAGAAAAACATCTCCCACAATAGTCAGGGTTGGGGGGGAAGGAGTGAACCTGACTCAGCACAGTGCACCCATACCACAGAGGAGGCTGGAGGAATTCCAGTGACCCCATCATGCTGGCACAAGGACAAGTGCACAACAGCTCCTCATCAACACATCCCTCCCACATGTGAAGCCAACATCAGCTGTTTGCCAACAATTAGAAGAGCATGGAATGATGCACAGGGGGTGTCACACACACAAGTGGGCTTACCCCAAGGTAGCCTTATAAAACAACTGAAAATAACAGACAAAAAGAAAATTCACTGTCTTGTGGAAATGTGGTGTAAAGAAAATGGTTTTGAATTTAATGCAGCTGTTTTTTGTTGTACAAATCAATTAAGATCCTGAACTTCCATACAGCCAATCATGCACCTCCTCACCACTCATGCTCATCAGTTGGTCAAGGTGTCCATTTTCTTTCTTTTTCTCTCTAAGATTTCTATTTATCTCTCTGCTGAGTGCTCACTGTGGCTGCAGCACAGGCAGGCAGGCAGGCAGCAATGAGTAATTAAGAACATGGCCCAGTTAGTTACCTGAGCATTTGTGGGATGATGCCATGACAAGACGATACATATTGTGGACTGTGAGTCCAAGGACACCAATTACTCCATTTCCCTCCAGGATAGTGCTAATCTCAACAGCCTTACTTCAGCCACAAGGTAATTAGTCATCTCAATGACATTACCACATGCATTCAATATTTGCAGCTGCCACCTGCAGTGATGACATGTAGCTATTCATCTCAATACAGTGATTGAACAAACACATCCTCTATCCAGGCAAAGATTCCAGCATCATTCCCTGACTAGACCAGGGCAAAGTGTTTAGTGCAGTTTCAGGGTTACACTTTTGTGATCTATCTTTGGTTTAGCTATGTAGATTCAGTGATGATTATTCATGGTAACATTCACAGAGGTTTAAGCTGTGAAGAAATGAATATCTTGTACATTTACTGCCGTAAGAGATAATTATTTGTAAGTGAAAAATAAAAATTAAGGAATAATAAACTGAACTTCTCAGAAAAATATAAATGTACATTAAATTAATGAAAATTTAAAATTAATTAAGGGCTATGTTTTGGGTGTAGCTAAAATTACCGCTTTTGGGACAACCCTGACGAGTCACTATCTCCTCCTATGATTTCTCTTTCCTCCTCTCACTGAGCTTCAACCTGACTAAAGGTTATATAAATACTTCCTTTCTGACTCCTGAGCCCTATACGAGGGACAGATGGCCCTACCACTGGAGATCCACATCTTGGTTAAAGCACTGCTACCAAGTTGGTAAGTTACCTCACTAGCTTGTACACTCTCCATAAGCATGTTATCTTGATACTACTGCTGACCACCCCCACAAAAATATAGGATCAGTTTCAATGATCTCCCTGGATCATCAGCAAGGCACAACTATAATCAAACGAAAGGTAATGACAATCACAAGGGTATATATATATATATACATATATATATTTTTTAATTTTTTTTTTAATGAATTGAAGTGCATTTGACAGCTTGCTATCGATATAGGGTGCGATGCTAGTAATACTATCAGCTCAGAAAAATAATTCTCAGAGGGTGAAAGCTATTGCAGGTCAAAAACCAGAAGTAGAAGAAGCCCTGTCATTGGATTTCAACACAACTCATACACATATTTTTGGTACTACAAGATATATAAATGATGTAGGAAAATTTCAAAGGTTCAAATAACGCTGTTATTATGGCATCACAATAATTTTGTTCCACCTCCTACCCCCACCTCCACCCCCACCTCCTACCCCCCTTTCCTGCTGTGAGCAAAGCCTTTCAAAAAAACATAATCACATAACAAGGATAGCATTTGGTTGATTCACAAGTGCTGACACCCCCCCCCCCCCCTCCCAAGAGTGCAGACATTTTCTGATTCACTAGATAAATATGAGCCACACTGACCTGGTGAAGCATATTTTAACATATTTACTGTTACATGATCCATGTCCCAACTGTCACAGGATCCACAATTTAGGGAAGCAACATTACCAGCATACATATCTTCCTTCTCTGTATTGTGCCTTGCAACCCTCCTTCAACCACAGAATGTTGTACAGGCTTGCTGAACTCCTTCAGACAAGTAATTTAGCACTTACCAAAGCCACTACTAAGGCTGGAGCCCTCCAAACCCAGGATGACACACACTCTAAACACACCACATCTGTACACACTCACTCCCATCCATTGGTGGTTGGGGGGAGGAGTCTCAGTCTGGCCAGGAGGGGGGCCTCCACTGACCCACCTCTTCTCTCTCACACCAGCTAAGCAAACTGCTAGTGTAGCATAGCACAAGTCAAGTAGGGACAATAGTGCTAATCACTGAGGGGGAAATCCCTCCCTGGCATTTTGACTAGCAGGAATTGCAGTTGATGGATCATCCTGTAACAGCATTTGACAGGACTCACCTGGACAGGTTGACCCACCTGAGGTACTATGCCATTGATTCCATCACTTGGCCTAACAGGGGACACACAATCTCCTTGATACATTCCTCCCCTCCCCTGACACACCCCTGTCCAACCTGGACACACCTCTCCAACCTGGACAAACCCCTCCCTATCATGATACACACACACACTCACTCACCCTCTCATAAGCCTCTGCGTCCTTGGGGCAATCCTTGTTGTCGTATTCGTTGGTGGGATGGAGCAGCTTCCAGGAATACTGCAAGAACATGAACACACGCCACAAGACAGAATGACGACGGCGAGAACAATACAAGGCTATCATGCCACTAACACCAGGAGTGTCGAGGTATTCCCTCCACCACCACATGATGAGTACTAATTCCAGTGGCTTCCTCCCCCTCCCAGGTGGTAAGGGATAATAACAGGAATATCCCCCACCTAAATGATAGCACTAATGACAGGATTATCCCCTCCTATGATAGCATTAATGCCTGGGGCAACAGCTGTGGTGTCAGCGTCACTCACTCATTCACTCACTCACCAACTCCATGACAGCTGTGGTCCAGCTGGTGAGCAGCTTGATGCCTTGATGGGCCATGTCTGTCAGTTCCTTGGCTGTCTGGTCATTCAGGCAGAAGTTGCTGCTTGTGATGATCTAAGGAAGGAGACACAGAGGAAGGAAGGAGGGGCAATTGTGTGTGTGTGTGTGTGTGTGTGTGTGTGTGTGTGTGTGTGTGTGTGTGTGTGTGTGTGTGTGTGTGTGTGTGTGTGTGTGTGTGTGTGTGTGTGCGCACGTGCCTGTGGCCACATTGGGCACCACAAGTCAAGGCACCATGACTCATGCAGGTAGATTGTTCCACAGGGACCCATGCATCATCAAGAACCAAAGAAAACATTTGGGAAGGAAAATGATCACACACAAAACTTGACATCAATATTAATAAACACACTACTCTGTAACCATGTGGTTCAAGGTCACACATGACATCTTTAAGAGGGAAATTTGGTCTGAACCCAGAGTAGACGGGAGTGAGGTCATCGTTGCCAAGGATAGCAGGAGCGTGAATGCCTGTGTTGCCTGGGAAGCAAGTGAGGTGGACAGCTGTATATTAAGGGAACTCTGACAGGTGATGCTACCACTGGCACTCACCACCAAATGTTGCCATCAACCTCAAAGATTATTAAGGAGGAGGGGGAGGAGTGAGGGTTTATGGTACATATCTCATCAACGATATTTCTTCCCTCTTTTGTACAATTCACACCCCCGCCCACACCACCACCACCACACACCCATTCACTTCACATTCCACAGCCCAACAATAACATTTGCACTCTGAGCCTACACATAGCCATTGTTAGTACAGTTCAGATGTACTCTCCCACAGCCAAACAGATATGGTATTAACCTCTTAATTGTGCTTCCCATCCTTATTTCACCCACCCACACACTTCACATTCAATAACAACATTCCAAACTCTGGTTGATCTTTGACCCTGTGCACTTGACATTAAAGCTAGAAGACAGAATGACCTCAGATATAAACATTAACATTATGCAACTACCAGGATAGGTCCTTCACCATACATAGAATGGCTTCCACAGTTGCCTGTGGCTACCAGTTTCCCCGGCTGTTGCCTGGGACTATATATTTGCCAATAATATGCAGATCATAACATTAGACAGCTTTAAATTATATTGAAAACGACAATACCACAATATTCTGTCTGATCAACTAAAGTTGATAGGTTTTGTGGCTAACTTCACTGGCTCCTTGTTGCCGGTTTAAGTGGTTTTGCAGCAACACAGACCCAGACCAGACATGACTGTATAGCCCTCCACATGCCCAAGGGAATCTTCCATAAGTCCTCACCTTTATCACAAGAAATGTCTCAGAATACAAAACTAATCAAAATCCATTTGTGACGTAAACACAACACATCTGCACTGGAAGAGAAAGCAATCTTTAGTCTGCCAACCTCCAGCATCCTCTGGTGACCTCGAAGGTCAATGCCACCCTGCTTAGAATTTTCCCTGATGTCCAAGTTACATCGACTACAAAGTTAAAGCTAAATTGGTCCAGCTGTTTGTCTGACTATAGAGCCAACACAGGCATATACCAACAAAATTGTCCTTAATTATCATACCAATCAATTCACACGTCCCAGGTAACATGGACACTTCGGCTGGTTATCGGCGAATATAACAATTCATTTTCTTCATAGAACAGCATTTTGGTCACTCCGCCTACCTTCAGCAGCTGGAGATGTGTGTGGCAGATCAACGCATTAGAAACACCATATCCTATCCCTACATGATGAGAGATTGAGCATCATTGCGAGGGCAGGCAATGGTATGGTCAGTGTCCAAGCATGGACTCATCAGTCATGACAACTATGCAGAATCATTTTGGTCCAATAAAAAAAAACCAAAAAAAACAACAACAACAAACAGCTATATTTGGTGTGGATGAAAGAGCCCCCCTTTAATCAATATTTGAGCACCACAAACTGTTCCGTGCAAACCATTAAAAAAAACAATACATGTACTATATAATATACCACAGGATGTCAATACTACTGACTGAATTGCAGTGATCTTCCTTGTGGTTGAATAACTCCTGCAAAAGTTTTTGTGACTGGAAATGAGCGGCATGAACAGCTCCAAAGGTTTGTGGAAGGCACCAATGACGATGGTGGTGGTAGTCAAACCTTCAAATACCTTGCGCAGATGAGCACTAGAAGAAATAGAAACAGATTGTAGTTTTCACTACAGGCAATGAGCTCCTGCTCCAACAGTTCATCACTCCAAAGAGGCCTCAGGAGAGATTCTTTAAGGGATCCAACACAAAAGGGGCCACTGGAGGAATTCTCCATTGGATTTCAGTGCCACTGACAATTGGGGTGGGGTGGGGTGGGGTGGAGTGGGATGGGGTGGGGAACTTTTTTTTAAATGTACTCATTTATGTCGTGGTAATAATATTAGAAGCCAATACGATGGGATAGAATGTGGATTAAACTGATGAGATAGTGGCCAATCACTGCCAGGTGGTATGTTTGCACAGATCAAACCTGAATAGCCCAGGATAGAGAAACCCCGGAGTCCATCCACACCACAAGACATCACAAGGCAAGCCAGGAGCTAGACAGACTCTTGGAGGCAACAACATATCACGTACAAAGGTACAAACCATTTCCAAACCAGTTTAACTTCCCCAGGGATACAATCAATAAGGAAGAAAGAATCCATCCAGATCATCTTACCAAACAGGAAATGAAATTACCACAAAGTTCTCACCAGGTCACACGAGACTGCTATAAATATAGCTGTCACTGTTTCTATATATAGAACTGGCATGGTAAGAAATAACCAGGAAGACCAAAAATGGTCAAGGGTCCTATTTCTTGGGCACACTGTCGCATGGTTCCATATCTTGCAAGGGCAAACCCAAATTCACCATGTTTGATTGCATAGAGTTGATTCCATCAACAGAAACAAGCCAATGTTCCAAGTCTGTTAGAATACACAGCTTAGTGGATGGAAATTTCACCACATGTTTACAAAGCTAAACAGAGATATACCAAGCTAGAGAGAGATATACCGAGCTAGAGAGAGATATACCGAGCTAAACAGATATACCAAGCTAGACAGACATACCAAGCTAGAGAGAGATATACCAAGCTAGACAGACATACCAAACTAGAGACAATTACCAAGCTAGAGAGATGTTACCAAGATACCGAGCTAGAGAGAGATATACCGAGCTAGACAGATATACCAAGCTAGACAGACATACCAAGCTAGAGAGAGATATACCAAGCTAGACAGACATACCAAACTAGAGACAATTACCAAGCTAGAGAGATGTTACCAAGCTATACAGAGAGTTAGCTAGATATACAGACATTTACCAAGCTAGACAGATTGTTACCAAGCTAGACAGATTGTTACCAAGCTAGACAGAGTTACCAAGCTAGACAGAGAGTTAGCTAGATATAGACATTTACCAAGCTAGACAGAGAGTTACCAAGCTAGACAGAGAGTTACCAAGCTAGACAGAGAGTTACCAAGCTAGACAGAGAGTTACCAAGCTAGACAGAGAGTTACCAAGCTAGACAGAGAGTTACCAAGCTAGACAGAGAGTTACCAAGCTAGACAGAGAGTTACCAAGCTAGACAGAGAGTTACCAAGCTAGACAGAGAGTTACCAAGCTAGACAGAGAGTTACCAAGCTAGACAGAGAGTTACCAAACTAGACAGAGAGTTACCAAGCTAGACAGAGAGTTACTAAGCTAGACAGAAGCTGGAATGTTGTAATTGGTAAATTAATTAAGCTCTCACTGGCTGAATTGGATAGAAAAACTTCATTACACATATGTGCATGCATACTTACAATATGATTGTAGTCATGTAAAATATTACAAGGGTCTTCCACGTTAATTTTTTTCTTCAATGTCCAAACATTAACTGAAAATGGACCTCACACTGAATCAGTTCAAGTTCTCTGAGGGATCTGACAGGTGTACAAGGTCTTAAGGTCAGAGTGCAAGCTGCAGGCCCTGGTATTGTCTAGAGTACAACCAGATGTGTATTGTCCAGAAAAGCTGAAACTAGACTGCAGAAATGCCCCAACAGAGACCACCTTGCACTCTGTACCACATATGAGCAACTGCAAGAAACAAAATGAGTCATGATTGAGCTTGCAGGAAGAGTTGTGGGATGTTTCTGGAGCCTCTTGAAGTTGTAAATGGTTGAGAGCAACATATTCAAAATCCAAGACTGTGACTGTATAAGTGCTGGTGTGTAATTTGTGCCTAATGCACTCCCACAGGAACACGCCCCCTCTCCCTCACAGCTGCTGGCCCCAGACAGCGCAAATTGGTGGTGAGTCCACGTGGATAAGTGGTTATGTCTGATCATGTGTTTATAACATGTGCCAATGTTTATCCTCTCCACAAGAACACAAGCACTCTTGAACACACACTAACATAACATGCACACACATGTGCACAAACACACACATGCACACCACAACCCTCATTAATATAACATGTATGTCCTGTGGATTTCTGCAGGTCAGGGGGCAAAGGATCCACACCGGTGAGAGACAGAGCCTTCATTTCCCCTACCCAATCTCAAAGATGCAGTTTAGTCGTCCATGATGTAAGATCCATCCCATAAACAACTGACAACTAAAACAGTGAAACACATAGCTACAAGAAGGATAGGTGTGTGTGTGTGCACGTGCATTCGCAACTGTGAGTATTCACATGTTGACCCTTACCTCATTGTTGTAGCGGGCCAGGTCGGAGATGAAGCGCACATGCTCAGCCCTAATGGTTTCGATTCTGGTGAGGATGAAAGTAGTGGCCTTGGCCTCCGTCTGCTCACTGGTGCATGTCCACTTGGAGGGTTCATAGTGCATCAGCTGCTGCACCCAATCAGACAGTCTGATCTGCACATCTCCATACAGAGGAACCACCGGAAGGTTCTGCAGCAGACAACACAAACATCAAGTAACAATCAGTAGCACACAATTGACTAGCATTCAATACAATCAGTGCATTAGAATCACTATCATGCATCAACTGTCATGCATCAACTATCATGCATCAACTATCATGCATCAACTATCATGCATCAACTATCATGCATCAACTATCATGCATCAACTATCATGCATCAACTATCATGCATCAACTATCATGCATCAGCTTATGAATATTCAGTCTATCAGAATCATTACAAGATACACTCCAGCAGTAGCATAGGCAGGACCATATTTTTGGTGATGGTGGAACAGGTTTGATGTTAGGAAAAGAGGGTGGAGGGAAACCAGACTACAAATGCTATCCCATTAAATTATGCTAGTACAACATGAAAATTAACATGGAGGGAAATACCTCCACCCTTGTCTTGACCAACTTCTTACCTCACCCATTCATGGCCACATTAGTTTACAGCATGCACATGTGAGCATGGTTGCAGCAGTTCTCGTATTAATACAGTGCACTGTGCACAGGGACCACAGAGACTGGTGCTTGTAATTGTGGACAGGTAGTGAACACTAACTACTCCAAAACCAAGAGCAGCCCCAGACAACCACTCCACTATGGTCACATGATTTACCTCCACCAGCCAACCACAATTACAACCACATGCATAATTAGCACACACAGCCATGACTTCAACAAAACAAAAAAGGATAACCATCAACTGAAATAATTGCAGACAAGATGCCAAACTCATTCTCCAAGTGCAAGGGATATGTGTACATACCAATTTATTAATTCAGCCTTTTTTTGTTTACTTCTTAAGTGGTCTTTACAAAACCAAACATAAACACTTGAGTAAATTACATAGGAATATCCTGAGTGACTTGCACAAGGTGGACTCCAAGCTATTATATGACATCATTCAAGTCTCTCTAGAAGCCTGTAGCATTGGACATGATGGATAGCTTAGTATTGCAAGTGCTTGTGCACACACACAGGAACACACACTCACATATCCACACAGTCACAATTGCGAATTTCAATGATTTAAAGTGAGCACAGAATGCTCCATGAATAGTGAACGTTCAATTAACCCTACACAATACATGGGAAGAGTCACACAAGGCCACAACCATCCAATGCACACAAATTGAAAGGAACTGTTTTGATGCAAACCTTTCTCAGTGAAAAAAAAAGAAAAAAAAAGAAGAAAAATAAGGATAGGTCAAAAGTTTGAAAAATTTACAACCTCAAACAAAAAAAAGAGCAATGGTTCCAGTAGTCAAACTATCCCAAAAGTTGCCCTAATCAATTGTTGGAGAGAGGATGGATTTAGCAGAAGAAACAGGAGGATAATCAGTTTACCTGTATATTGAGTGAGGTGGCATGAAAAAGTGGCATTGAGTAATAAATAGCTGAAGTTATGGTATTTGTGCTGGACAAGGCAATAAGCTGATGACTATCAATTCATCCATACACAATGATCGGTTCAAGAAACAGGCTGTGTGGTTATGACGACACCCACAAGGTCACTCCAATCAATAACGTTGTTTCACAAGTAATCCGTCCCTATTTTTGCAAGATTTAGTTTATAAAAATAACAATTACGTCATAAAATATAACATCATAATTACCCTTACATTATAAATTATAACGTCGTAATGAGCCAAGTGTCAATGGCTAGCTATGAAAATGGTCAGAGTTCCGAGTGTGGCTTTGTGGTCTTCATTTATGTTACACACTTAGGCCACTCCAACCAATAATGTTGTTTCACAAGAACTTTGCCTTCAACCAAAGGATTGATGGGTTTATAATGATATTCATAGAATTTTATAATGATATTCATAGAAAATGTATAAATATAGGCCTGCCTACTGACCCTTGGGTTGAAGACAGAGTACTTGTGAAACAACATTATTTAAGGTAGAATGCATTGTGAGAAGTTACCCAGGCTTCACAAACAAACCCCCATATAGAGATTGTTGTCTGGACTGAACCAGAAGCATCCATCAGCTTCGTACTGTGGCTGCAACCTCAATATAGTTCCTTTAGTTCCTTTAGTCAGTGTGTCATAACTCACCTTAAAGAGCTTATCCACTCGTGACAAGTTGAATTTTTTGAGACGGTTGATGTTAATCACATTTCCATCCAGAAGAACCAACCCATAGCCCACTGCCTGTGTGTGTGTGTGTGTGTGTGTGTGTGTGTGTGTGTGTGTGTGTGTGTGTGTGTGTGTGTGTGTGTATGTGTGTGTGTGTGTGTGTGTGTGCGTGCATGGCGTGCACGTATAAAAGAGAGAAAGAACATTTATGTGTTATTTTAGTGGGTATGGGTGTTACATGTGTGCGCTATGCATGATGTATTGGTACATCCTCTGCCCCCTCCCTCCCTCCCCCCCCCCCCACCTCCCCTCCCAACATCCTAACTGTATCAATTACTCTAACAAACATTCTACCAGACAAAAACAACCTGTTAAAGGTATTCCAAAGAATGCTAATAGACATCTGAGCACTTTTTAATCAAATTACACCTAAATAATCACACCACCAAAGTCCATTAATTCATGAAGCAATGTCACAAAGCATGTTGATACAGTTGCATGTTACTCCCCTCCCACCCTCCCACTCATTAGCCCAGCCAGATTATCTGCAGCCCTTCTTCTCCACACAATGCTACCCCTCAGATGATCAGAGGTAGCCACAATGTCTTAGAGAAGATCATCTTCAGAACCATTCCAGCCATAATATATATAGAGTAAACTATTGTTATATCTGCATGGTCTTCCAGAGACCCTGGTGGTCGGACCAAAGTGAAGCTCCCCACCCCCCAAATATAATAAATACTTATTATAATAATACGAATTAAAATAATGAGAAATGTTCAATAGAGCTTTTCTCATCATCATTGCTCCCAGAGTTAGCACATGCAGGGTTGCCGGGATGGGCATACTGTGGTGTGTGAGGAGGTTGACATGTATTTAGCAAGTTCCAACCAACCACAGCTCCAAATGCACGATTCCATGAACTACAAGCAAGAAGAGATCTTACACGTTTCCTGATTCCCCTCCCCACACCCCAAAATGCCTGTATTGCTAGCATCATTGATAAATAATAACCACATTCCTACTATGATCAAAAATACAGCATAACCCAGCAAGATTTACATCCCTAATTTCTTGAATTAAAAGATAATTATTTGAAAATCCACCTTGGCATCGCCCTCCCCAAGCAACTAAAACAACCAAAAAAAAACGAAATAAAATCAAAGCAACCAATAAAGCACATACACATTCTAAAGTGTTATACACACACTTGGGGCACACAGATTCAAACCACACACACATGCATGCACATATAAACATACACACATACAAACACAACCACAGACTACATACCTTCAGCAGAACATACTTCTCCTTGGGGACCATGTACATGTTGTTCTCATAGTAGTAACAGCACAAGTTGATGGTCTCAACCATAATCTCCTCATAACACTCCACCTGCACACGCACGTCATTCAAAGTAGTGTCATAATAGAGCAATTGTAAATGTACCTCCCACTCCACCCATGTGGGAGTCTGGGCTACTGGATGAGGCAGGAGACAGTAGTGAGTGACAGAAGGCACTAGCTAGATCAACCATTGCCACATCATCATTTCAACTCACCTCAACATGCAAACTGCCATGCATATTCAATCTGCTGTGGGCATCAACCCACTTCAACATTCAACCTGCTGTGAGCATCAACCCACCTCAACATTCAACCTGCTGTGAGCATCAACCCACCTCAACATTCAACCTGCTGTGCGCATCAACCAACCTCAATATTCAACCTGCTGTGAGCATCAACCCACCTTAACATTCAACCTGCTGTGAGCATCAACCCACTTCAACATTCAACCTGCTGTGCGCATCAACCAACCTCAATATTCAACCTGCTGTGAGCATCAACCCACCTCAACATTCAACCTGCTGTGAGCATCAACCCACCTCAACATTCAACCTGCTGTGAGCATCAACCCACCTCAACATTCAATCTACTGTGGGCATCAACCCACTTCAACATTCAACCTGCTGTGAGCATCAACCCACCTCAACATTCAACCTGCTGTGAGCATCAACCCACCTCAACATTCAATCTACTGTGGGCATCAACCCACCTCAACATTCAACCTGCTGTGGGCATCAACCCACCTCAACATTCAACCTGCTGTGAGCATCAACCCACCTCAACATTCAACCTGCTGTGAGTATCAACCCACCTCAACATTCAATCTACTGTGGGCATCAACCCACCTCAACATTCAACCTGCTGTGGGCATCAACCCACCTCAACATTCAACCTGCTGTGAGCATCAACCCACCTCAACATTCAACCTGCTGTGCGCATCAACCCACCTCAACATTCAATCTACTGTGGGCATCAATCCACCTCAACATTCAACCTGCTGTGGGCATCAACCCACCTCAACATTCAACCTGCTGTGAGCATCAACCCACCTCAACATTCAACCTGCTGTGAGCATCAACCCACCTCAACATTCAATCTACTGTGGGCATCAACCCACCTCAACATTCAACCTGCTGTGGGCATCAACCCACCTCAACATTCAACCTGCTGTGAGCATCAACCCACCTCAACATTCAACCTGCTGTGCGCATCAACCCACCTCAATATTCAACCTGCTGTGCGCATCAACCAACCTCAACATTCAACCTGCTGTGCACATCAACCCACCTCATCATTCAACCTGCTATGAGCATCAACCCACCTTAACATTCAACCTGCTGCAACATTTCAGCATTTAACCTATTCCAACATTCAACTTGCTTCAGCATTCAACCGGCCTCAACATTCAACTGGCCCCAACATTCAACCTGCCTCAGCATTCAACATATTCTAACATTCAACCAGCCTCAAACATTCAACTGACCAACATTCAACCAGCCTCAACTTTCAACCGGCCTCAACATTCAACCGGCCTCAAACATTCAACCGGCCTCAACATTCAATCGGCCTCAAACATTCAACCGGCCTCAAACATTCAACCGGCCTCAACATTCAACCGGCCTCAAACATTCAACTGGCCTCAACATTCAATCAGCCTCAAACATTCAACCGGCCTCAAACATTCAACCGGCCTCAACATTCAATCGGCCTCAAACATTCACATTCAATCGGCCTCAAACATTCACATTCAATCGGCCTCAAACATTCACATTCAATCGGCCTCAAACATTCAACCGGCCTCAAACATTCAACCGGCCTCAACATTCAACCGGCCTCAACATTCAACTAGCCCTAACATTCAACCTGCCTCAGCATTCAAAATATTCTAACATTCAACCAGCCTCAACATTCAACCGATCAACATTCAACCAGTCTCAACATTCAACCGACCAACATTCAACCGGCCTCAAACATTCAACCGGCCTCAAACATTCAACCGGCCTCAACATTCAACCGGCCTCAACATTCAACTAGCCCTAACATTCAACCTGCCTCAGCATTCAAAATATTCTAACATTCAACCAGCCTCAACATTCAACCGATCAACATTCAACCAGTCTCAACATTCAACCGACCAACATTCAACTAGCCTCAACATTCAACCGGCCTCAACATTCAACCAGCCTCAAACATTCAATCAGCCTCAACATTCAACCAGCCTCAAACATTCAATCAGCCTCAACATTCAACCAGCCTCAAACATTCAACCGGGCTCAACATTCAACCAGCCTCAAACATTCAACCAGCCTCAAACATTCAACCGGCCTCAACATTCAACCAGCCTCAAACATTCAACCAGCCTCAAACATTCAACCGGGCTCAACATTCAACCGGCCTCAAACATTCAATCGGCCTCAAACATTCAATCGGCCTCAAACATTCAATCGGCCTCAAACATTCAACCGACTTCAACATTCAACCGACCTCAACATTCAACTAGCCCTAACACTGGGTTCAAGGGTTCAAGCATATTCAATGAAGGAGGGCAGAGCAGAAATCTACAGTTGCTGTAACTATACTGTTCCACGGAATCTGAAGTGCCACATATCTGCCCCAGCCACTTCAAGCCTGTCTATCCAGCAGTGAAGGAGGTCCTACAAGTTGATTCCGGTTGTAATAGTTGACTCCTAACTAGGAAGGAAACCAGACTGAATAGGGAGCACTCGATGTACTTGTGGGTTCTTGCATATGGTCATCAAGTCTCATGTGGTCTGCCTTCAACCAATACTTCACATTACAATCACATCGAATTAACCATTTATGTAAATTAGCGTAAAGTGTGGGTATTGTTTTAACAAACAAATCACCAATTACTGTCCTTTCATATCAGAAGAACACGTATTGAATATGCTAATCAGTACCTTCTTATGACATGACTTATTGCAGTACCTCCATCACGTCCACCAGAATATAACCCAAACTCAACCCACACCTGCACTTTGTCCTCCTGCACACACCCTAAAAATTTTCATCCAATAGATCCATGCCTCAAGGAGAAGCCACACTCAATACGCCTTAGCCATTGAAGGGGCTCAACAGTCATGCCACTCGACCAAGCATCCCATCCACCCTAGCATACCAGCAAGCTCTCAGAAGACATCTATGCTGTCCTAAGACTCGACCAAGCACCCCATCTACCCTAGAAAACTCTCAGAAGACATCTATGCTGTATTAAGACTCGAACAAGAACCCCATTGACCATAGCATATTAGCAAGCTCACTGAAGACACCCACGCTGCCCTAAGACTTGACCATGCACCCTCAACCTTGATAATCATGTACCTCCATAGTTGTGTGTCTGACTGAGTTCATTGCTTGCCATCTCTGCCATGGAAGATGGAGGAACACCAAATAGGCAGAAGAGCAATCTCACACACAGTTTTCATCCTAATCAACTCCCAAGTCCAATACACACACACACACACACACACACACACACACACACACACACACACACACACACACACACACACACACACACACACACACACACACACACACACACACACACACACACACACACACACACACACACACACACACACACACACACACACACACACACACACACACACACACACACACACACACACACACACACACTTTCCTGTCAGTGATGTTACCACTTATTTTTATGCAGCATACACTCGCCCTCCTCCTCCATCTATGCTCCAAGGGAAGAAATGGCACACAAGTCTAGCAAGGTCAGATCACAGGGTAACTAAATGTCACTCAAGGTGCAGCATTCCCGTTGATCCCCACCAGGTGTTGCAGCTATTAGGATCTTTGGCTTCACAGTACAAGATATTGACAGCAGTTACACGGGAAAGATATTGAAACTAGCGTTCCTTCCACACACGCCATTGACAGCAGTCGAAGACACTCGGACAAAACACACTTGACCTATCGAAACTACACATCTCAACCGGAAAACACTATGGACCTTAACCTGACGTCCCTTTCCAAAAGCATTCAGGAATAGATTTGAAAAATATTTCTCTGTTTGCTTGTGGTGTATATTTGGTTGTCTCAAGTAATGCATTGTGAACCAGCTTAAGCCACACCCACCATAGAGTATTGTATTGTGAACCAGCTTAAGCCTCATCCAACCCTGGATATTAAATTGTGAACCAGCTTAAGCTTCATTCACTCCTGAATATTATATTGTGAACCAGCTTAAGCCTTATCCAGCACAGAGTATTGCATTGTGAACCAGCTTAAGCATCATTCACACCAGAATATTGTATTGTGAACTTAAGCATCATCAACCCCAGAGTATTGTATTGTGAACTAACTACTTCAACCTCATCCATACAAGAGTATTATCTTTAAACCAGCTTAAGCCACCATAGAGTATTGCATTGAGAACAAGCTTAAGCCTCATCCATCTCTGTGAGAATCAAAATGGTAATGAGTCAATCAGTTGGAGAAATGTTTCCAAGGTTACAGAGCTTAATTGGCTCAACACTTTCATTTTATATAGATTAGGGAAAAACGGCCTTTCGGGCGGGTGCCTCCTAATGTAATTAAGAAATTGTCTAAATTACATGACCCTGTCTATGTTACTCCCAGAGTCAAATTGTGTATACATCCATGTTTTAGATCTGTAGCTCACAAGGGTTTTTTTCCGCCAAAGTACAATTTTTGGCTTTTTTTGGCCTGATACGAACAAAGGAAAGGGTGTAGCCTTATAAAATTCTTAAAACGTTCCCCTGGTGACACTGATTTCAAATATACATGAGTTGTGGGTATGACTACCTAGGTTGCAGTGCTTTTTTTTATTTTAGAAATACCATTATTGGTATTTTTGGCCTTACACACACAGAGAAAGAGGTGTGGCCATGTGGGACCCACCCCATGTTACTCGCAGATTCAAGTCGTGTGTGCGTGCCAAGTTTTAGGCCTGTAGCTCCTTTCTTTTTCTGGAAAAAAACACAATTTTCAGCTTTTTTTTACAAAAGGGGTGTGGTCATATAAACATACTTAAAGTGTTCTCCTGGTGACACTAATTCTAAATATATATGGGTTTGTGGGTCTAACTTAACTGTTCAAGCATGAAACAAGGATAAGTGGACAGACAGACGTACTATTCCCACTTTATAGTCTAGATTGTAAAAGTGAATGCACACGCTACATGGCTATATTACACTTTAAAATCAAAACAAGCTACTCATCTGATAGGATATGGTAATTCCAGCTGCACTAGTTGGCTGATGGAAACCTACACACATCGCTTCCCCCACCCACAAATATAATGAAAGCAAAGAGTCAGCATTGCCACACACACACACACACACACACACACACACACACACACACACACACACACACACACACACACACACACACACACACACACACACACACACACACACACACACACACACACACACACACACACACACACACACACACACACACACACACACACACACACACTTGTCATGTCTTTCAACAGATATCAAGATGCAGATGATGGCCAATTCTTGCACTACGTATGTGAGAAACATGCATTTATACTTGCTCCGAAGTAGCTCTTCAGGAAGCTCTATCCACTAAACACCACCACACAAACACCATGTCCAGTTAAACCCTCTGTCACTCTCTTCACTTCACTCTCTCATTGTGATGCCCAAGTTACTACCGTTCCCTTGTTCACATCAATCTTTCCTGTCTACATATACTCCATTCCCATTTATCTCTAACTCCCCCCTACCACCTCCATTTCTTCCTCTCTCCCCCCCTCCCCTTCATTATTATTCTTTCCTCCCCCTCCTCCCTCCCCACGCTCCCCTCCCCACGCTCCCTCTCCCCACGCTCCCCCTCCCCACGCTCCCCCTCCCCACGCTCCCCCTCTCCACTGCTCAGCTCACCCACCTTCAACTAACCTGCCCGTCTGCCCACCCAATCTTCACACCTTCCAGCTCCTCTCCATCCAATATCCTCCATCAAGCTTTCACCTCTCACCATAAACCTCTAGTTTTTCCTGCCCTCAAATGCCTCCCTCTAGGCCTATTTCTAATACCTCCAACCTCAACTTCTCTCCCACAACACACCTCCAACCCCAACTTCTCTCCCACAACTCTCCCTCCTCCCCCTCTCCTGCCCTTCCTCCCCCTCTCCTGCCCTTCCTCCTTCCGTTTGCCTCCATTTCTCACCTCTTCCAGAGCTTTCTTCAACATGATGGTGATGCTATTGTTGGTAGCAAAAAAGATGGACAGGTTCTGTGATTCCTCCAGGGCAAAGGCATCCACATTGCCCCTGTTCAAAATACCTTCAGCTCTAAATGGCACAAGGATAAATACACACATTAAGATGTGAGCACAGGTCTATTGAGTCGATCCACAAGCATATATTAAATTAGAGAGAGGAGGAGGGAGTTACATTCAGTCCATACCTCTTGTAGCAGGCCAGGTCATTGTTGATGCAGGCTTTCATGTTCTTCAGTGAGTCCAAGGTTGCAAACATGTTGATGAGTTTAGCCAGAGTCAAGATATACGTCTCAGATATGAACGATTTTCTCTTCTCTGGGTGGGCCAGCTGCCGAACTTCATCACTGAATCGTGTCGAGGCATTTTGCACAAAGCGCATGAGATGCTTAGCCTTGGCAACCTCAGGACCAAGAACTTGAACTGTCTTTTCATATATGTCCATGCGGTTGGCTTGCTCAGGAGTTTTGATCTGCAATAACCGTGTGGGGTGGGGGGGGGGGAGGGTTTGCATAGTTTATATTTACCAAACACACTCGTCAGTACACAGACTACTACAGAGTTAGGCAAGGCATGACAACTGCATCCAGACGAGGACACACGCTCACATAGAGAGCTACTGCATCCAACAAAACATACAAAATTAAAGATTACTGCCAATACAAATACGCAATCTTGTGCTTTATGGTGGATATTTTGCATATCTTAAAAGCTAGCCATATTGAGGGGTGGGGGGACAGGGAAAAGTTGGGTTGTTTGAAAGACCTAAAGGATGAAAAACCTTCTGAAAGACAAGAATTCTGTTGTATTTGCCAGCCAGAACTTGGTATAAAACAAAATCATGTGATTTAGATACTCCTGATTGCCACATGGGTGTACTTCCTCACAATTTCATAATATTGATAATGCCTACATCGAGGAAGAATTTGAAGACTTCCTAACTCATCTCCTAGATCAAGACTAGAATGTGTGGATCATAACTTGAATGTACAGATAAAAAATCACACATACCTCTCAATAGCACCGTGAATTCCTAACTGAACTTGAGAGCTGTCACTTTCTCATGTTTACTATGCATTCTATAGCAATAACTGAAGCACCCATCATTAGGATGGAGGGGGGTTTGTGAGGGAAAGGAAAAGAAAAAAGTTATGTCCAAGTTGGACTTGGCTCTGTAGATTAATACAATTCCATGTTTCAAGTAAACATTTGCACACAACACTGGACTTGACAAGGTTTAGGTAACAGTCTACAGCTGCTGCTACTGTTAGCTACAAATCTGACTGCTAGAAACATACTCACAGCTGGAACAGCTCTGGACAAACTTCTCCAAGAGTACAACAAGGCGGCATAGTGCTCCCCTTCATCCAAAATGATGTTCTGTAGAAATTTCATCTCATTGAATAAACTATTAAGCGGCCATAACTCATGCACACCCCATGAGGACTCACCAAACTTGAACACAAAGTAGCCTCTTCGTTGTATTGGGCAATGCCAGTGATAAACGCAGTTCGGTCTGCAAAGTTCGTGTCAAAGGAGACTTCGTAAACCACCGAGGTTGGTTCTGGCTCTATCGTCGGCTGCTCGTCTGGCAACGCCAGCGACTCCAGGCACTGAACGTTCGTTAGGGCGTCCTTCAAGGTCGCCATTTTTTCGTCCTAAGACAAGAGTAGATTCCGAAGAAGATTACGGTTCTCCCTAAAAAGAGCACATCAAGGCGGGGTTGCTGGTGTGTAGTTTTCAGGAATTTTGGATTTGTCTTTCCTGTCTTAACCTCTTCCTGTCTCAACTTTATCTTGTCCTCTCTTTTTTTTTTTTTTTTTTTCTTGCCTTCTTTAGTTGTCATTTTTTTATGTGAAATACCTGTCCTAGGTTCTCCCTTCTCACAAAATAAAGGTCCTGATCATCTGCCTCTTAACTTATCTACTTGTAAATATCAGTATTTTGGAGTAGCATTCTCAATAGCTATAGGCAATGTCATGCTTGGAAAAAAATAATAAGAAAGAAAGAGGAAAGAGAGAAACTCATTCAAGCCTCTGCCTTTTTTTTTTCTACTTTCATGTCTGGATGGGGGCAATGAAGAATATATGATACAAGTGCATTAATTAGTTGGATATCATTCCAAATTTGTTATGGTAAATGGCAATGTCATTCTTGAAAAGAAGAAGAAAAAAAAGGAGGAAAAACAGGGTAGAGAGAAACTCATTTAATCTTTGCCTTTTTTTCCTTTCATTTCTGGATGGGGCAATAAAGAATATATGATTCGAATACATTAATAATTGGATATCATTCCAGATTTTTTTTATATATAAAGGCAATAATGCTTCCTTACAAAATTAACCTTTTCCATGCACTGCACAAGAGTTTCACAAATGTTAGTAAGTGGAGTGTCTCCAATTCTCTTGTTTCTGCTTAAATCTAGAGATTCTCCAAAGTGGCCTGCAGGTGTGGTTAATTAGGCTGGGTTTGGCACATCTGGCTATTATTCTCTCAGGAATATTCTCCACGTCCTCCATGTGTTCCAACAGCTGGTGCATTAACTAGTAGTTTAGTACAATATATTGGACAATGTTTCAAGCCATTCAAAACTGGGAAAGTTGCACTCACAGCCACACAAGTAAACAAATGGGGCAATGTTTTTTCAAGGATCCAAACCGGTTTCTGTGAGAGAGGAGAAAGTTATTTAGGAGATCCAGGCTTGTTCAAAATACAAATAGAACCTAAACTGGAGGCATTTGTATTAAATTTTCATCAGCCTTGAGCATTTCCCCCCCCCCCCCCCCTCTCAGATAGCAAACAGCATGGTTATGAACTTATCAGACTTGCCCATTGGATGGGTCAAGTGAATAACATGCAGGGGTAAGCTTGGTAGACACATTGAGTGGGATTGTGGTCACACATGTATTGTACCCAATGTTACTTGTGGTTATAAATGCCATCGTGTGCAGCATCCTTCAAAGTATATCCCTCATATTTGGTAAGAATACAACACAAAAGTGATCAACTGGCACAGTACAGAAGCAATCTTCCAACAAGATCCTTGGAACTTAACAGACGTCCACACCAGCAATGGTGGAGCAATAGACACATCTTACAATCATCAGCAGCATGGGTCACAGTCCAACTACTGCTGGTGAAGCTAAATCTGACATGCTTTCAAAAAGGAATTTTTCTACCAGATAAAGTCAATAGTCAAACAAGATGTTTATAGAAAAACTATGGCAACTCCAAGAATGGCAAGTTAGAAACAGGAGAAGATAGGTAGACTGTTAGAACAAACATATACTTTTGACCTTGAAACATTTGGCTGCTGTGAATGGTATTCTCTTATCACTAAACCACAAACCCATAGATTCACATTAGAATAGTTATTACGTCTAGCCACCACTGTGGGTGGCACATTCCTGCCAGCACCTGCACTTCCCCAACATTTTATTCATTATCTGTTCAGTTGTGTTTTCACATTACATAATCAAATCTGCTTATTTGACAATATAGTTTTCTTTGAAGTGGATGTGAAAACAGCAAAAGAATCCAGTTCCTCCACCAATGTCCTGAGAATGGGACAAACTACAGTCTTGTTTTCTCTTGCCTTTGGACAAGAAACTCATTCCAAGGGCTTTCTTGAGCCAACCAGCCTTGGGATCCATTCCAAACATTGCTGTGCCCAAAAAAGGAAACAAATTATTGATCAATGGTGTGGGTGTTCGTATTTGTGAATTCCACGAGTATGTGGTTGCATACCACTTGTCAGCTGTCATTTTGTTGGTTTGAACCCAGGAAGTAGCCCTGGACTCAGCTGATCTGCTTGCTAATTATGAAACCAAACAGATGGAAGGTCTCTTGTGAATCAGTTGCCCTAGAACATATTTGGTTTCCATGGAATCTGCCTTGGAATAATCAGAGTGAACACACTCCAGCTTGCATTACATCATTAGTGTTGGGCCTCTAGAAGGCATAACAATACTTGTGGTAGGCTATATGTACATTACATACACTATACACAAGCTACAGACACTTTGGGATAGAGGCCTAAAGCTCTTTTGAATGCTATTCAGCCTTACCTTGTACATGTTGTTGCCTTGCTTCCCTTCTCTATGGTAACCACAGGACTGTTGTATCGTACAAGTTATGCCATAACTAATGAAACATAAATACTAGAGGAATAAATGAACTGAAAAGCATAATGGACTTTGAATAGAGTGACTGCATCATAAGAAAATAAGATGAATAGTTTCTTTGTGACCCCTTAGGATAGATAATGCAAGCCACAAGCAGAGAAGTCTAGTGAAAAGTGAGAATAGATCACAAGAAGATACAAAAAAATGTTATTATATACAAGAAAAAAGTAACAAGTTTGACAGGTTTAGATAACGGTATGCACATACATACATACATACATACATACATACATACATACATACATACATACATACATACATACATACATACATACATACATACATACATACCAACGTTCAGGCATGGCAAAGAGAAGAGAATAGAGGAAGGAAGAAGTCTTTGGTTGTGTCTCTAAGAGGCGCAGACTGGAGTAACCGGACTAACCCTGGAGCTGTCTGTGCTGGCAGAGATGGGTCGGAAGGTACCATGCCTGTCTGCAGAGCAGGTGGGTGTGACAGAACGACTGAAAGCGTCTCCCTCTATCTGTCTGATGGCACGCACAATGATGTCCAAGTTGTTTCTAGGGCTTGTGTCCCTTGTACAGAGTCTCTTGCTTCGATATGTCGCCTCCTGGTCTGATATTTCACTCTCATCAATTTCATCTTCTTCTTCTGACGGGGTTCTGTCCTTGAGTGGCTGACATCGAGCTTCTAGAGCTAGACGCTTCGAACGTTCTCGTTCCAGTTCTACCTTTAGCGTTTCCAGTTCCTTTTGGGAAGCAAAGATATGCTCAAGCTCACATTGAGCTGCTTTATCATCATCAAAAGTAAGTGGACTAGTGGCTTTGTTGACCTTATTCTCCCCCAGTACATCTGAGCTCAGAGAACTTCTGTCAGATGGTGTCCAATACTTTGATAGCATCATTCTTAGAGAAGTGTTTTGCTGGATCAGTCGGTCACGTTCCTGACCCAGTCTGAAGATGTGCTCACCAGCATGCTGCAGAACTGCCGCCTACAAGAATTTTAAAATAAGGACAAAAATGGAAATCATTGGCTTAGAAACAGGTGACATAAGTTCAATTGAGAGGTTTCACTGGAACAGCTCTGCTGCTAGCAAATGATTTCATTAGCCAATAGGAACAACCAGAGAAAGCTATAGCAGTATGAACCACAACTACTTCAACTCTACTTCACTGGAGGTTTTAGATGTAAGTAGTATACATAAAATAGATAATTATGTCTGCTAGTCCCACCCTTCTGGGTAAACTTTTTTTTTCTAATTCTGTTAGTGGTTTAGGTCAGGTTGTCAAAACATCACTTGTGAAAATATGAGGTTGGCTTGGGGGACAGTGTGGACGTCTGTAAAACACAAGCAAAGAAGTGTTATTTGTCGAACAAGTGTATACAAAATTTTGACTAGCAACCAAAAACAAAATAATGTAATATCATCAATGGTAAATTGAAGACCTTTCCATGTCAAGTTGTCATAACAATCAGAAAGGAATCCGGTATATACAATCATGGCTTGATCACAGAACCATAATTTTAATGTGATCACAAACTAACCTTGCTAAGCTTTTCTCCTTGCAAGTGGGGCATAAGCAGTCTGAGCTGGTGGAAACCTTGATTAATACTTTGCATTCTTCTCCTCTCATTAGAGTTGGCTATTTGTCTCCTCAGCTTCTTGTCCATAGGCCTCTTCGGTGCACCATTGCTGGACAAAGGACTCCTACGTGAAAAAAGCAAGAAAAAAGGAAGATGATTAAAGAATTTTAAAAAGCAAGAAAAAATCAAAAATCAAAAAAAAAAAAAAAAAAAAAAAAAAAAAAAAAAAAAAAAAAAAAAACCTGTCAAGCTTTGATAATGTGAAAGAAGCTTTCTAAAAGCTGAGAAAACATCTGATAAACTTAGTTAAGAGTGAATAAAGGATCTAACATAAGATATTTATGAAAAAAGCGTAATACATCCTTTGCTTAGTCTAGCGTCCATTCCTGTTTGAACAATAAGTTTTCTAACCTAGGACTTCCATTGTGATCTGAGTGATCAAGCTCCAATTCTTGGGATTCCAAGCTTTCTATACTTTCAACAGACATTGGTTGAGGGTAGAATATCATCCCTCTGCCAGTAGCACCCGCGGCAGTGGTTGCTGGGTAGGGGTAACGTAATCCTGGCGTCAGAGAAGGAAGCGCCGAATAGTAACCAGAAAAGGGAGCAGAATCCATCACTGGAAAGGTTTTTCCTCTTTTCAACTCTTTCACTGAGCTTTAAACAAGCTTTGTTTCCCCGATTAGCTTTCTTGTCAACCTTGTTATTGTTTAGCTTGAAGATCAGCTGACCAACTTGAAATATTTAGGTGGTGATGGTAATTGAACAATGATACCTCAAATAACGGTTGAATAAGCTTTTCAATAGCCTTACAAGCTTCGTTAAACCTCCCTAGTGGACAACACCGTAGCTACCTTTTGGCGCTTTTCTTTCAGAAAGAACTGCTGTGATCGGGTGAAGTGAACTGGAAATCTGGCGGCAACTCGCGTGTGCGCGGTTTTTTGAGACTCTGTTATTGGCTCACGTCACACCCTTCAGTGGTTCAAATCGTATGAACGTGGAATTCCTCAACCCCTTAACCACATTAGTGGATGTACAAAAATAGCAAGGATTGATACCTTGAATCATATGATTAATGATGCAGCAGCATCAGCTGTGTTCCAGATGGTGTACACAGTGAATCCATGCAATGTTCCATACCGTGTGCATAGCAAAGGTATTCTGTTGTGTTGTGTGTGTGTGTGTGTGTGTGTGTGTGTGTGTGTGTGTGTGTGTGTGTGTGTGTGTGTGTGTGTGTGTGTGTGTGTGTGTGTGTGTGTGTGTGTGTGTGTGTGTGTGTGTGTGTGTGTGTGTGTGTGTGTGTGTGTGTGTGTGTGTGTGTGTGTGTGTGTGTGTGTGTGTGTGTGTGTGTGTGTGTGTGTGTGTGTGTGTGTGTGTGTGTGTGTGTGTGTGTGTGTGTGTGTGTGTGTGTGTGCACGCGTGTGTGTTCAAGGAGCAAAAATGTGTCCTCTGTGTGCTTGCGTTAGTAGTAGTAGTAGACATGTCAATTTATAAGGAAATCATCAATTGGAATAGGGAGTCTTTAGGATTCTTTATTTACCTTTAATTTAAGATTAACTTATTATTCACTGGAATTCACTGGAATTCAATGCAGAGTACTAAACTGATACTATAAGAGTTATCAATCCTTTCCAATACTACTGTTCTATGCACAACAGGCAGAGACACACAACAAGCATGAAAAGGAAGTGTATCTGCTGTTCTCCTGTTCACTGGAATGTTCTGGAGTCCAGCCCTTGCTGTGTTCAACACCTGTTCACTTCATCTGTGCTATGTGGATCAGATGGAGCCCTTGTGAAGACTAAGCTACATCTAAATACACTTTGGGAGAGTAATTGAAACAAAATGTGCACAGAGTGTACTATACATGTCTTTCTTTCTCATAGAATAAGCTTTCACTGAGGTATTAACCGTTGTCTGCTATTCAAGCTAACAAGTGTAGCAATCCTTTCTTTGGAACATGGTGTACGGTTTGTTCACATATGCTGGCCATCCCGTCACAGCTGGTGGAACTTATCATTCACAGCTTGTACACACATGCCTGGGTTCATACTCAACTGCCTTTGTGATCAAATCATAGTGGTGCAGGACTTATTGGCTCCACATGAACCAGCAGACAAAAGAAGTAAGTAGATACTTCAGGAAACCTCTATTGCAGAGTAACAGAGAACTGAAATACCGTTCTTCTATCATGATGAATGAAAGGATTTACTTGATTAGATAAGGAGATGAACAAAAAAAAAGAAGAAAGAGTTGGTGATAACCCTAAATCCCATTTTCTAAATATCAACATAGATCAAATTGTTTTCTAAACTTAGATGTTTTTGGTGTGTTGCTATGGGCTTCAGAACTGTTGACCTACAGCCAGGTTTAGTTCATTACTCACAGGTCACATTCCACCACAAGCAGAAGTTGTTTGGCAGTATCAGTCATAACCTGGTTACGCCAAGTGGCTAAAGATAGCTTGCTAGTTCCACCCTTATATGCCCTGTTTTTTAAATATAGACCTCGGCAGGCTTAGCTCAATCAGCTGTCTGTCACAACCAGCACAATTGAGGCCAGAACGTTTGGTAAAGTAGTTGGTAAAGGTGTTTGGTAGGGTTAATTAATACTTGACTCCCAGCACAAGAGGTTTCAATGTAGCTAAGCTGAAGTTATAGGAAGAAAAGCATGGCAGAAGGGAGTCCCAATCCTCTTGTACGCTCTGAAGTGACTTCATCCTCAATTGAGAGGGAACCCATCACTTATATTCACACCCATCATTCCCAAGATATTCTGGCTGTAGGGGACATTTCAGGACACATCAATATGTCAGTTGTCTTTTGCTAACCAGAGCCATACCTAGGAAATGACAAGTCTGTTTTATTGATCCTTTACCTGATTCTCTCTGGTAGTTATGGCTACAGTCCTGGTGAGGATTGTCACAGAGTGAAGAACATTATTATCAGTCCTGGTTACTCTTGTAGGGTCTTGAATTTCACAAGGGATGGAAAAAGTAATATTTTTGTGTTCTTATTTGTTGATGTAGACCCAATCAACGACTCAATCAATGACCCAATCAAATATCTGTTGTTGTTTTTATATTTTAAGCATTGTTGTTCATGTTCCTAATATTAGGGTTGTTTGTAGGGTCTGAGAAAGGCGAGTTGTCATGGGTGGAAGTGGAAACAGGAAGAGTTGTTAATTCCTTTGTGGGCCATAAGTATGTTTTTCATTAGCCGATGTTATAATAGGGGTGTGGGTGGTGGGTGTTGCTCTACCACCAGCAACACGTGTCTAGGTTGCTATGCCAACCAACCTGGGAGCATTGTCTGCACAATGATATATTCAAGGGTTGTCAGTGCTGCATTACCAAGTGAAAAGCAGTCAATGCATATATGAAAGTAGTATTCAACCAATTATTGGTTAACATCTCACCCTTGAATGGACTTTGACGATTTTACATGCTCAATTCCTTTGCTTCTCTTATGGAACTTCGTATTTGTTTAATTTTCTTTCAGAGTGCCTCCTTATTCCATGCTACATGTGGATGACAACACAGTAGTCACCGGAGATGATGATGGATTCATTAAGGTATTTGGATTCATCAAGTGGCTACATCTTCAGCATAATTAACCCCTCCCTTTTTTTGTATGTGTTAGTTGTGGGACATGCGTAGCAAGAACTCAGCAGCTGCCTGGAGGCCAAGCAGAGCATTTATTTCCGACTTTGCAGTGGATAAGAGTCATCAGTCCTTGCTGGCCACTTCTGGTGATGGTGCACTCCATGTGGTGGACTTGAGGGGCAGGAAGGTTGAGAAATCAGATACTACTGAAAGTGAACTGCTATCTGTTGGCCTAGTAAAGGTAAGTCAGTGAACCCTTGCAGCAACATGTACGAGATGTGCTGCAGCAACATGTACGAAATGTGCTGCAGCAACATGTATGGGATGTGTTGCAGCAACATGTGCGAGATGTGTTGCAGCAACATGTACGAGATGTGTTGCAGCAACATGTGCGAGATGTGTTGCAGCAACATGTACGAGATGTGTTGCAGCAACATGTACGAGATGTGTTGCAGCAACATGTATGAAATGTGTTGCAGCAACATGTACAGGATGTGTATTCCTAATGCACTCTGTATCTCCCCTTGTACTCAAGGAATTAGTATACTTGATGCATACATACAAACATGAATCAAACAATGGTTTCTGTTGTTGTCTGCATTTTTTGCTCCTACCGTTCAGACAAATGGTCCTCACCATTTCTTGTTTTTCCTTGTTGAGTGGATGTCATCTGTATGCTTCGACAATAACCACATGTTTCAGCGCCCACAAAGTTTAATCCCCCCCCCCCCCCTGCATTATAGCATTTTGAGATTGAAACCCACAAAAGTTGTGGCCCTTTTGTCAAGTACTGCAGGAAAGGTATTGCTTCCTGCAGAGTTGTGCAAGGACTTATTCCTGTTTTAGTCGTACTAGTTCTTGGGAGATCATTATGAGTGATTTGTGCAGAAAGAGCCAAATCCCCTCCCCCCCCTAAAAGCTCCAGTTTTCTCCTCATAGTATTTGAAATTAATCATGGGACTAAATAATACAATAAGATTAAAAAAATATTGTAGAACTGCACCTGAAAAGATTGGGGGGGGGGGGGGGGGGGGGAGGATAAGTGAGTTTTTATGCTTTGCCCAAGAAAACCCACAAAAGTGAATTTTCATGAGATGACAGAATTTATTCTGACTCCCTAATGCATTCGCTTACTCTCTTCTCCCTCCTCCCCCACTATTTTTACCTGTGACACACAGGGCTAGGAATACTTGGAATGGTGTGGGGGGGGGGGGGACAGCATACATCCATAAGCTTGGCTCAAGAATGGATTTTTAACTAATTGTTTACTGTTTGGAAGCACCAAAGTTTGTTGCTACAACTAAGTGATTACAACTAATTACTTTTACTGTATGGAAGCCCTGTGGTTACAACTAAGAATTTTCACTATATAGAAACCCAAAAGTTGTAAATATTACCACAATTTTATCTTCATCTTAAGTGTTCTAAAGAACTATTTTGCCTGTCCTAAAATACCATGTTTTAATAAATATAATAGTAATTATTTGCCGCAGGTCTTAGTGCTGACACTCATTGTTTTGTGTTGTTTGTTTGTTTTTACATCAAAAGACTGCTTTTTTTTTCTTCTTTTTTCTTTTTTTTTAAAGTGTTTTCCAATGATGTATATACTGGACCATATTCCATGAAGTGCCTGGCCAGAACCTGTGCTAACACAATATCAACTCCCCCACAAAATCTATTAGCAATCAGCATTTCCATTCATGCCTGAGGCAAAAGTCACTGCTAAACTGTTATGAGTGATTTGATTACATACCCTATAATCACACTCAGTCACTCGAGAAAAAAAAATACCCTAAATGCAGTTAGCAAAACTGAACTACATGGCTCGTGATTCACTCAGTCAAAACTAGAGCAACAACAACAAAAAATGAAGTGAAAATAAGAAAACTAATATGTTGCACCCCAAAAAAATCATTTTATGGGGAGGGGGAGGAATTAATTTTTTTCAGATTTCATCAATTTTTCACTTATTTTGGTAGTTTTTGAGTTATTTCATCATAAAATGCATGATTTTGATTCATCCTGTGCATTTAAGAAAGCATGAAAGTTCACCCCCTGCTGTCTTAACCGGTCATAAATACCAACCAAAAAAATTGATTGTACCATTACAAGTTACTCCTTAGTTGCTATGGTTATATAACCTATTCCCACAAAACCATGTGTTGGTCAGTGGTGTATAATATTTAAACATTTAGGTCTTTTTTTTTCTGAAAAAAAATTGGCATTTAAATCCACTTTATATAATAACAATATTGAGAATTTTAATATACAAGTATTCATGTAAAACTAATGTAAGTGTACTTTTGTATAGGAGGCACAGTTGGACCAAGAATAATGTTTGTGAAATAATGGCTGCATGCAGCTTTTTCAATTGCCATTTGTTCAGGCTCAAAGGCAGGAAATACATGCTATTCTTTGTATAGTGGGGGAAAAACAACAAAAAAGAGATAATAAACGACCTTTTTCAATCATGTTAAAAGAACAACTTTTTTGTTGTCATTTTGATCACATTAAATTTCTAGCCCTAGGCATAATGGGACAGAGTAGGGAATAATAAAGCAGCCTTTCAAGTAAGAAATTATTTTCACAGTTTAAAAAATTATAATAGCAATAAATGGGGCAAAACTTTTTCAAATATGGTAAGCATATATCATTGGAAAGCACTGAGGAAGGTATAAAATGGATTCTACCAATTGATGAATATTTCATTAAAGTGGGCTACTGCCTCCTTAAGTATATCAAGAATTTTTATTTTCATCAACAAATTTCATTTTTGGATGTTCAGTACTATCCACAATATCTGTCCAAACTAGCAATGTTAGTGAAATGTTGATCACTTTGGATACTTCAATGACAGGTGGCTGCTGAATGATTGTGCAGCCTGCTAAGTAACTGATGGAATCGAAAGCTAGGCACAGCTGAGTCTGTACTATGTATCTAAATACATACATGTAATTGCACTAAAATTAACCCAAACAGCAAAATAGGCTGGAGGATAACCCCAGATCTTCCTCAATTTCCAGTCTTCTTCGCATATACATTTCGTCCCCCTGCACCCCCAAAGCACAAAATCTGGTCCCCTGGCAAGAATCTCTTTAATAGGTCATCTAAGATTTTGGTTCTGTTTTAACTAAAGAAACAAAAACATATCCTCCAGTCTCCCAAGGCCACACCCAAGGGTATTGTATATTTATTTGTATATCTTTCTATTGATTTTCAAGAGTGGAATAGAAAAAAACTTTTTTAACGGGAAAATAAAATAACATTTGAACTTGTAAATAGCCTGTGTTCCTTTTAGTAGAGGATTTCTTCTTACTTTTCCCCTCAAAATCCCAGAGCAGGAACTTTGTACCTGCTGCTCTGTTAGCCGAATAAGTTAGAATAACTTCCTTCCCCCCCCCCCCCCCCAAATGGTTAAGATTGTTTAACTTGAGGTTATTTAGTGTCAATTAGCACTACAAGAAGTTTTGGCTGCAGAATCTATTTTCCAGGCACAAACACCATTTCACAATGGATTATGGATCGTCCTGTAGGATATGCCATCAAAATTACTTGAACATTGTATGAAATATCCTCTCATATTGCCTATGTGATTAGCCAATATGTGACACCTGGTTGTGGGTACTAATTGTATGACCCCTGCAGGGCGGAGACAAGGTTGTGTGCGGTGATGGAGAAGGGGCGTTGATGATCTACAACTGGGGTCTGTGGAATGATATCACAGACCGCTACCCAATCCACTCACAGTCTGTGGACTGTCTCATTCCAATCTCAGACAGTGTCATCTGCACTGGCTGCATGGACGGCTGGGTGAGGTAGGCACACACACACACACACACACACACACACACACACACACACACACACACACACACACACACACACACACACACACACACACACACACACTGGCTGTATGAACAACACTTGTAGTATTACACTTCACTTGCACTGCATGCATGTGTATGTATGATATATTTCTCATATTTTATCTCGTTTCATCAGATCTGTTCAGATTCTTCCCAACAAGATGCTGGGTATAGTGGGCCAACATGTGGGGGGATTTCCTGTAGAGCACATGTGCCTGTCACATGACAAGGAGTATCTAGTCACAAGCTCACAGGACTCATGTCACTTCTGGGCAACATCTCAGATTCCAATTCTAGCACAAGACGACGACGAAGAAGCTGCAGCAAAAACAAGAAAGAAGCGAAAGAAAAAACAAAAACACGTAGCAGCGCAAAAGCTGGCAAAAAGTAAATCTCAAACTGAAGATTTCTTTGCTGATCTGTGAGCTGTGTGTTCTGCAGCAGAGAATAATCTTTATTCTGATTTCAGTGGAATGTACAAATGTGTGTCGTTCATAATTATAAATCACTTATTTGTCCAATTTCTTTGAGTTATCTATTTTAAATGTCATGCTTTTATAAATTATACAAACCAATGTGAAAAATACATGCGAGTGAGTAGAATCAATAAAACAACATGGTCAACATGGCATGCCCCATTTCAATCTGCTAGTCCCACTTCATCCCCCTAGTTCCGCTTCAGTCGCGAGGGAGGGGCCACAGATATGTAGTAGTCATTCTGGAAGTCCACAGCCTCAGTGGAGTGGAAGGCGATGTTAGTTAGCACCACCAGATACTCACACAAACTGTACAAGCTGTACACTGCTCACAGAGGAGAGTGTGTGGTGGTGGGAGTGGGGAGGGAGGAAGTGAAGGACTGGCAACATGACATGGTCATAATACATCATAAATTACACCCACTCATTTACTGTACTCTGGTTGTAAATATGGTGGGTGGTGTGTGCTTGTGCCGACACCAACTGGACTTGCCAGTAAGCACTTACCAATTTATTTTGAAACAAACTTGCATATTAGCGTGTGGGAGGGGGAAAGGGAAGCAAGAATGTTCTTATGTGGACTTTTAGACCACAGGTTTTCACGACATCTATTTATTCAAATAAATCACAGTCATTTCAAGAAGTGCCACTTGTCACGAGATTTTCTAGGTGATAATTTATGCAGTAATAAACATTAACAAACGTGCATATGATAATGTGCTGCAGTTAGTATCTGCAATGGGTGGGATTAGGTATTTAGACTGAGTGTGTTGGTAGGTGGGCAAGAGTGTTTGTGGAACACTAAGTACATGTGCATACACCCAAGAGTGCACAAAAATCTTACCCTCGAGTAGGCTTGTGAAAAACACTTCATTAGCAGAACCCCATAGTATACAATTACGGGGAAATTAAAACCACATCTTGCTATCCCATAACTTCACACACTATAGCCTCCTCAAGCAGCAACAGCCAACCCATAATGAATAGCAACTCTCGCTCCCCCACACAGAACATTAGAACAGGCAATCAAAGAGTCATAGCAGAGGACATGCTCACTAATGGAATTAAGTGCCCCCACTAATTGAATTACATAGTCAACATGACTGCAAATAGACCTTAACACCTCAGCCACAATAATCCACCACTTCCTGAATGAGCCTCAGGTGGGTGATAGCATCCATTAACACGACCACACACCAAATTTTGGGTGTCTAATGATGGAACTTGGTGGCTGGGGGAGGGGGGGGAAGGGGTTGCAGGAATAAACTGGTTTGGTGGAAAAGGTAACAGGTGGATGTTAGTGGTAATGGTTGGGACCCTGAGATAGGTGGGTACCTGTAACACTGGAGAGGAAGTGTGGGTGTTGGAGCAGAGGAGGTTGGGTCGGTCACCTTCACCCACCCGAAAACCACATTTACCCATTCAGCTAGACTGCTGGTAGTATGATGCTGGCAGTAAGGTGATTACCCTACTTTAAAAAAAGAAGAAGAAACAAACGGTGCATAGGATCTACATACTGATTTGGCTTTTAAAAATACAACAAAGCAACTTTACTCTTAACTTGAGACTAAAATAGAATATTGGAATGGCACAAACTTAAACCAGTCCAGACTTCTGGACAGTCGATTCGTTTTAACCAACAGCAAACTGAATTGCCTGAAACTGGCTGAACTAAAATATTTCCAACTTGTTAAAAAAAACCCCGACAACAGTAACGAGGGAGGGACAGATAAAGACCCTAACTTAACTTTCAATTGTATCGTATAATATGGGTGTAGTTTAGAATAACCATCTGGTGAGGTATCATCCATGTATGAAACAGGACATGTGGATCTACTTACACCTGGAGGGAGAGGAGGGTGCATGTCTATAATATACAGTGTGAAACTGAAGGTAAGGTCAGAAAGAAAGCTGAGGTTGGAGAAGAAGGGCTGACTAGGGACAGAATGAGATAGGGGCATTGTCACAATGGACACTCTGAGGATACCATATGGCTCGCAGTACGTGTTGTGCCTCCAGTAGAAGTAGAGGCTGAGCAAAAAGATGAGCACATGAGAGGCAGCAAAGATGACACGCAGTCGGAAGGAGATTTTGTCCTACGATCACACCACACACACACACACACACACACACACACACACACACACACACACACACACACACACACACACACACACACACACACACACACACACACACACACACACACACACACACACACACACACACACACACACACACACAGTAAACTTATCAATATCGGCTTATCAATATCAGCTTATCAATATCAGCTTATCAATATCGGCTTATCAATATCGGCTTATCAATATCGGCTTATCAATATCGGCTTATCAATATCGGCTTATCAATATCGGCTTATCAATATCGGCTTATCAATATCGGCTTATCAATATCGGCTTATCAATATCGGCTTATCAATATCGGCTTATCAATATCAGCATCATAATACTAATCTCAACTGTAAAAAGGAGGAGCCCTGATATTTCCTCCTTAGCCATAGCAAGCTGCTGCTGCTCTCCAGAGCCCAACCCACTAAATACATTTCAATCTTAGCCTGTAATAAAATTTTACAAGCGTAATGGCAGCGTAATTGTCACTGGCAAATTAATATCCAAACCATATCATTCTAATGGCATGTGGTCCCACCATGCTAGTGGGTGTGGTTCTAGAAACCTTGGGATGCTACTGCTCCCCCTCTCTATCTTACTTGTTAACTTTAGTCCTAACTAAAAGAGAAATACAGATACCTAACCAGGCTGATGGCAGTTAGGGTGTGGGAAATCTGGACAAGGGAGAATTTGAGTGAATATTTAGTTTTAGTCCATGGGATCTGGGAGGTAAACACAGAAGTGAGGTACAGTCAATTTTATGACTGATTTGGACTCCCAAGAACCTCTACAAAGAAAATCTACTGAGAGGACATGGCCACATGATCCGCATATGCAGTGTTGACTCTTGCATCTATTCTTTGAAGCCTGACACTGAAAACAAATGAGTTTGAGAAGTGCTTCTGGGGCAAATGGTGTCATTTAGGAAAGGTAACTTGAATCAACTCATTCTGCTCTTGAGTTGATAAACCATTCGCTTCACATGTTTCTGCAACTTGCATCTGTTGGTGGAAGGTGCTTTTAGTTTAGGAAAATTCTGTTAGCATCTCCAGTTTTTGGTGCCAGGAAAAATGGTCTCAATGGTCTCTTGAGGATACATACCATAACATCTTGATACAAAATGAACAGATATCTGGTATATCTCATCAAAAGAGCTGTTAGTATCTCTGAGAACACTAAGATAAATATCTTTGTTCTTCTCCTGTACTGCCAATGCCCTGACATTAGCAATCAATACCAAACAGACTGTCTACAGTGCCGTCCAGACAGGGCATAGAGGCTTGAAGGTCCTGAACATTAATTCCTTGATCATCTAGCTTCTTCAAGGTTTCGTTGAAACTGATGATTTTTCTATCCCTTGATGTTGCCTCTATGAAGACATGCACATCGGCCCTCAGTGCAGTGATGGAGTGATATAGTAACAGAATAAAAATATCAGTGTCATCACATATTATGGTTGTGTGATGAGACACTTTAGCTGCATGGAGTAGCTGATGGATAATTATAGCATCTGCTTCTTCTCGATGGATCAGGAGTTCATCACAGATGTGATTACATCCTGAAGTATCTGGAATGGTGGGGTTGGGGGATCAAGACCACATATAAATGATGAATGGTGAAACCAACTGAGGGCAGGATTTTTGTATAAATTGTGGACAAAATAATCTGTGAGCTGCTTCTTGTTTTCGGTAACCCACAGAACCTGATTATTAGGGGGCAACTCTTTTGAGGAAGTGAGAGTTGATCTTCAATGAGTCATTCCATGTGATCTTGTTGAGAGGGTTTGGATCTTTATTAACGAGGAAAGTATCTATCGAAAATTAGGTAAACCTTTGCAGTTTGGAGCAATTTAAAGATGAATTTTCTTGCATTCAGGATGGCAGTCTTTCACCAGCACCACTTTGGCTGGCCATGAAACAGTCCACACGATTGATTGCTGAACCATCGACAATATATATATATATATATATATATATATAGGCTTGAGGAAGTGTCTTTCTAGACCTCACCTCATCCTTCAGCTTGGGCTAGCCAAGTGGTACCCCAGCTATTTTGTAGCTTAATAATTTCTCAATTGTCTTAAAGGTCACCACATGGGTCATGATATTGTTGGATTATTAAAGGAAACATTTCTGTTATAGGATATTCCTGAATACTGCTTTCATAATGAGCTAAATCATAAATATTGTAGTACACATATAGAAATATAGAAACATAATATATACAAGCTTTTGATATCACACACATAGTTGCAAGCATCCATTTTTACAAATAAACTACTATAATAAGATAAACAAAAGTGTGCTCTACACCAACTAACAGTCAATTCTGCTCCATTTAAGGAAGACGAAAAAAAAAACCTACTCAGTTTCCAATTAATGCAATTAATGACTAATTATAGGAGTTGCCCAAGGTTTGGTGATGTCCTCAAGGTGGATTGTATTAGTACAGGAATTTAGCACTCCAAATATCAAATCTACTTTATACCTCATTTCTGAGTCCAGCTAAATTTTGGCCTAAAGCCCAAGAACTATTTCCAAAATATGCAGTTATATTCCATATTTTAGTCAATAATTAAATTAGAGTAACTTATAAGAAATGGTAAAGCATCATCTAACCTGTAGTCTACATGGATCTTCATTTATCACAGGTCAACTAATACAACTATTTGTTTTAAATGTTTTTAAAAATTCTGGTAATTATAGTGTAAGCAACATGTTTAATATACAGCAGGTGCTATTTCAACACATACGAAGTCCCCTCCTTCAACAAAAAACCTGACCATCATGTTGTTATTATCACTATCATCCCAGTTGTCCTCTGATTGCCATGCTGTTGTCATCACACTAGCACTATACTAATGAAATGAGCATAACCAACTCACTCTGTGGGTGGGTGGACTTCTAGAAGCCTTGAAGACGATGAGGAAGAGAAGCATGTGGAGGATGGAAGACGAGATGAAGCCAATGAAACAGTTTCGATGGAAAACTGAATCAATATGACATAGAATTGAATATTATATCACACCTACCACCCACATCACACACCCTCCACCCACATCACACACCCTCCACCCACATCACACACCCTCCACCCACATCACACACCCTCCACCCACGTCACATTACACACCCTCCACCCACACCACACGCCCACACCCATGTCACACCTCTCACTCCACCTCACTGTAGTTCTCTGTGGAAGATATGAAGGTGAGGCCGAAGAGAGAGAAGTACTGGACCCAGTGGAGCAGAAACAGGAGCTTGTTCCCCCAGACTAGCAGAGGTGAACGACCAGACAAACCCTGGGCCAGGAAGTTGAAGTAGAGAAGAGAATCAAGAAGACGAGGGAAGCTAAAGAGAGCCATTCCCATACGCCAGATGTACCGCTCTGGTGTGACTCCACCTACCACAGAACTGATGGATGGAATCACGTTGGGTACCTGATGATAGCATAGGGAGAAGGAGGGAAAGTAAGTGTGTCTCTATGTTAGAGCATAAGGAGAGGGAGGGAAGGTAAGTGTGTCTCTATGTTAGAGCATAAGGAGAGGGAGGGAAGGTATGTCTCTATGTTAGAGCATAAGGAGAGGGAGGGAAGGTATGTCTCTATGTTAGAGCATAAGGAGAGGGAGGGAAGGTATGTCTCTATGTTATAGCATAAGGAGAGGGAGGGAAGGTGTCTCTATTTTATAGCATAGGGAGAGAGGGGAGGTGTGTCTTTTTTTGAATTTTTCCTCATTCTCCATAACATCTTCCTTATGAGCCAGATTACAGGCAATTTGGAAACATTGGCACTTTCATTAATGCAATGATCTGGCAGAGTATCAATTGGTGTACGTCTATGACCCAGTTGTTTTCTTCATCAGCTTATACAAATATGCAGTTATATCAGGATGGACCAATGGCACACACTGCCATGGATTGAGCATGCTGCCATGGATTGAGCATGCCTGTGAAAACTTTGTTTGCTAAACCCTCCACTGCATTTAGCTAAACCTCCACTGCACTTGGCTAAACCCTCCACTGCACTTGGCTAAACCCTCCATTGCACTTAGCTAAACCCTCCATTACACTTCCCTACCGAAAATATATGAAGTGAGTATTTGTTAAATATAAAATACAATTTATTGGGAATTATTATATTACCATTATTATTCCTTCCATCTTTAATGAGTGGTTATTTTTTTCATTTCTTCCTGACTGGGAAAAGTAAATCTTTTTTCACTACTACCTTATAGTGAAGTGAATTCTATTCAGGTAAGATTTCATATATTGAGTTCTATTCTTTTTTATACAGTACAAATAGTTGCATGCATTAATTTGTGTTACAGATAACACCTGAAATGAAGGTAATCAAAATGAAACTGTGACATCCTCTATTATGGAAGCCATGTGCAGTTGTATCTCATAAATGCATGTACACATCTACCAAATTTCAGATTGCAGACATTGATAAGTTAATAGATTAACTGAGTGCTTGTTTGACTGAGCATCACCTGACAGCTGTGACTTTTAATTCTTGAAATCACTACTGAAAACCTGTGATCAATTAGTATGTGCCTAATCCTACATCCCTGAATCAACAACTCCAAATTCTATTTCATCTAGTTTAAAAAAAAAAAAAAAAAAAAAATGCTATTTTCATGGGTAAATAATAGAATGAAAATTTCATTCTGCAATATTGCAAAGAAACCCCCCCCCCCCCACCCCCCCACCCCCCCTCCAAAAGGAACTTAAATAGTAAGTAATGATCTTTATTTTTTCATTCATTTATAAATGCTTTTTTTTTAATCACTAGTATGCATACAAATACATAAGATTACCATCCAGGCACTAACTCCACACCTAGAGTTGTGTCAGGTGGCCACCACATTATCTGGGGATTATGTGGGAATCCCAATGATGCTTTACAAAAAAATTTTTTCTTCTTCAGAAAGTGGCACCCTTGGGAAAGGAAAAGAAATTCAAATTTTACACACAAAAGGAAAAAAAAAAGAGAGAAGGTAAATTGTTAAAAGGCACAGGTCTTCCAAGCAGAATGAGTGGTTTAATCCCATTGGAGAGCATTTTTCCCTCTTTTTTCCCCTTTCTTCTTTCCTCTTCCAAATATACCTGATTAAAAGGGCTTATGATCCTGACTACATTTGGCCACACCTCTTCCTGGTTCATATATGTGGGTATTATGGTAATGTAGCATGTGTATCCTTTTTATCACTGTAACACCAAACCAAATGAAAACCATTACACCAATGGATGGTTTATAGCCCAAAACATTTGGGCCACCTGGGCACACTTCTTCCTGTGGGCTAGCTAATTTATAAATACCAAAAATTGTTCCAGGAAAAACCCTTGGACCTCCAGACCAATGGGCTGGGCCACACCTCTTCCTGTGGGCAAGTCAATATATCCCAAAATCATTGATGCATCTGCTAGATTTTGGCCTAGATTTTAAGGATTCTTCACAACAAACAAACAAAAAAAATAAAATAATAATAATTTGGAATTCAAATATTTACTTTCCATTTTTCTTCTAGTTTGTTATGTGGTTGGTAGGTACACACCTCAACAGCTGCAATGAGAGCATTGAGTGTCAACTACACTTGAAATTGGAACCCACTAACTCACACCCCCCCCCCCCCAAGTCATCCTTTAGTTGTTGTGAACAGGTGTGGTGACAATTAGGCTCATAATAAATTAGTGCTCATTAACTGTACTAGACAACCATTTGCAGCTTCACCTGCAATGTTGTAATGTATACACAAATTGCTTTCAAAATTTCCTGTCTTTGGTGGAGATAAGAAGTGATACCAACTCTTGAAGCAATCAATGAGTTGCCATATTAAAAATGGTTCCTTCAATCATGCTACTACTTCCCTCAGTCTGACCTCTTCTCCCGCCTTCCCCCCACCTTTTTTGCCAAATAATTCCTCATATGGCATGCAAATCCAAGAAAATTAAGTGTATGTGGGAGGGGGGGCAAAATAAAGAAAATTAAGTGTATGTGGGAGGGGGGGCAAAATAAAGAAAATTAAGTGTATGTGGGAGGGGGGGCAAAATAAAGAAAATTAAGTGTATGTGGGAGGGGGGGGGGGGGGGGCAAGCCACCACTCAAATAGAAGTTAAAACTACTAGCAGGAAATCACAGCCTCCAGATTGATAGCCTGCCAGGGAAATATTTGGTATATCCCGATACATTAAAGATGCTTTTGTTGCATATGATAACAGGAACTTAAAGCACTCACATAGCAACAGTCACAATCTGTGTGTTCCGGCATTGCCATATTTGATACACACAGGGAGGCACTAAACATGTTTGACAACAGCAAGAATGAATCCTAGAAGTTTAGATCACAATGCTAATAATTTTTAGTTAGTCTGTCAAAGCTCCACATCCACTACACACGCACACCCCCCCCCCACCAAGGTAGCCTGGCTGACTATATAGATTGTCAAATGCTCTCTCTACTCTAATGCTGATCACTCAAGAGAATCCTGTTTGGATATAAATTTTGCAATCAAATAAAAATTTCTATTCTAAAGTGAGAAATTTAAAATTTTGAGCTCTACGACTTCTGATTGGACTGTGAAGCATTAACCACTTCATACAATAGTTGACCAGAACACCTCTCAATATCCAAATGGGGGAGTAGCTAGGCCAGACAAGAAGATTAATTTCTTGGAGTACCAAAATAGTCCCTTTTGGACTTCTGGTACAGCTACCTGGCTGGTTCCAGATTCTCAATTCCACATTGATTCTAACAATGCAGGGCAAACACACACAAAAACAGAGGGACACTTCGGACAGCAGGTCAAAATGTGACATCCCATCTAAATTCTCCTGATTTGCACCAACCAATTCCACCCCCCCCCCTCCTTCTCCCCCCCCCCCCCTCCCTCCTTCTCCCCCCTCCCCACCCCCCCCCCCCACACACACCCATGCATGTATGTATGTATGCACACAGCAACCAACCCACATAAGAGAAAATAAAAATTAAATACAAAAAAATATAAAATAATGCCTTCAGTTTTCAGATATGATTACTTATAATTCTGGAATTAATACAGTTCCTATTTTGGTTCCACTTTGTTAAACTCACATGGCAATGAGTAGTAGTGGTCTCTTTAAAATGGAGGTAAAAGCCTAGAGAAGCAATGGTCAAGAGAGAGAAGGTTGGAAGAGCAAAGGTGAGGACCATTATGTAAGCATAGGAAATGTGCAGCACTGGATGGGGAGAAGAGTTCAAGTTCACAACCATGGTTGCTTGCTTCAGTCCACTGGATACTGTTGTCAGAAGTTCAACACAGATATCGGCTTTTCTTCCTTTTTAATTGGAATGCTGGGCAGTGAGATTCACTGAGGTCTAGAAGTGAGTCCTACTACCAACCCAGACAATACTACCGCTAAAGACTATTACTAGGACTGCTAGGCTAGCTATAGGTGACAGCTAGAATCATTAGTTCCAAATTAGTTCTGAATTAGTACGAAAAAAATGTCTTTCAGATTTGAGTAAATGGCTGGAGTACTCCAAACATCAATACCAGCCAGCCCAGGAACGAAAATGGGTTCCTGCCCGTAGAGGCAACTGCTGGAGTTTTAGGCTATAGCCTGAAACATATACCAGTACTCTTGAAGTTGCGCACTGCAACAAGTTGCGGAAACGTCATATCCAGCCACACCCCCAGAATAGCCACAGAGATTGTCGTGGGAGGTGCGAAAGTAGAAAAAAAAATGTGTGGGCGAATCATCAAAACAAAAATGCGCTAAGCTGTTCACTCTAGTTTTTTCTAACCGGGGTGCAACCTGTTCTATGGAAGTAGGAGCGCCAAGACACCAGACAATAGCTGTTAGGGGCATCTCAGCAGCAACAGCTGCTGCACCCAACCGCCCAAGCCAAGTCGTTGCAACGTCCACCAGCTACAGCCAAGTTGCTGCAGCAACCGCAGCAGAGACCCAACAACTGCAGCAGAGCCTGCAACTTTCTGTCCCCTGCGTATTGCAAACAGCCAACACTGTTTCCTGCTCTCCTCCTAGCACGGTTAGTTAATAGTCAATGCAATTTTCTGGAGAAAATGCACACAGTTAGCTTCATGCTTTACTTCTTGCAGGGTCAAAGGATGCATGGAGTGCTACTGGAATCATCTCCTGCAAGTTGGCAGAGCTTTTATGGTGAGAGCAGGAGTGCTACCGCCAGAGAGGTCTTCCTAAGTAATGCTGAACCTGGTAGCTTCCAGGCTGTAGTTGGGGAAAGCACAGGGGTCCATTGTAGTGGGATGGAGAAGGAAAGTGTGGACAAGCTGGAGCAAGGAGGGTGTAAGCAACCTTTCTTCACACTGAACTCTATGCAGCTTCAGCCACCTGTGCCTGTAGACACTGCCAGCTCCAGTGCCTATCACAATGGAGCATCCTTGCAAACTGTCCAGGATTCTGCCGATGTCAGTAATGTAAGTTGCTATGTTCTGCATACTTTTCCATGCTTGTCTTTATTTCTTTTATATAATTTTAAAAACGTTTAAAAAGTTATATATATATATATATATATATATATATATATATATAAATATATGTAGCTATACTAGAGGCAAACACAGCCTCCACCTGCTAATGGTTGCTAGGCCAACCTTCAGTGGGTTATAGTCACACTGCATATAAAGGTAAAGGCAGATAAAATGTGTTGGATATTTAATTTGAAACAAGCGAATGAATCTATAAAATTTTATTATATACACAATGGTCCATGAAAATGCCAAAGTTATAGTTTCAATGAAATTAAATGCCATGATTTAAGTTGATCTTTTTGCCCTTTTGTGAGATATCATTTGTTAGCACTTTGCAGATAGTTCGTAATGAACGAGCAATCTAAAAAGTAGCTGCTAGTTCAGCTAAGAAATAGCTGCTGCTGCAGGGTAACTAAGGAACGAAGAAGAAAAGGGAAAGAAAGGGGAATAAGAAATGGAAGAAATGAAAGGAAGGGCAAAAAGAAGAAAAAACATTTCAAATCTGCATTTTTAGCTTTGTTTTCTGTGACGCCCACAGGATGGGGTGTGGCCATGTGGGTCTTAGCCAAAATGTTCATGTGATCCACAATAGTTCTCCTTAAAGCTTTGAGCTACTTTTGTCCACCAGTTCTCGAGTTTTAGCCCAGACAGAAACACGCACACACACACACACACACACACACACACACACACACACACACACACACACACACACACACACACACACACACACACACACACACACACACACACACACACACACTGGATGAGCTCCATTATAACAAGATTCTTCAATAATTTTCTGCCAAACGTCATTATATTAGTTAACTTTCTACAACAACAATTATTGGTGTAGATATATTATCCTAGGAATTGAATTATTGGCTGATGCCTGCAATGTGAAAGTGAAATGAAAAAAAAAAACCCTTAATAGTGCATGTAATATCAGCTGTGAACAACTAATATTACAGAGCACAGCAACACTGATTGGTGCACAAAATCTCAAACATTCCTCTTCAGGTGCGTAAGCCTGCCAACATTTCCAACCCCCCCCCATGGGCCCAACTCTACGTTCATTCTTCATTCAAATCTAATTAGTCTGTGGCTGGTAGGTGACCTGCTGCATCAACACTTAAGTTTGCATGCATGTTGCGGTACCATAGCAGCTGCCTTCCTGCAACAGTTCTGATAATTCAAGCATGCATGCAACCCTGTGTGTAACATCTGTTTTGTTATCTACCAATAAGTTTTTTCTTGGGGGAGGGGTGGGGGGGAAGGGAGGGAGGCAATCTTAAGGTGTAATGCAATGTTATATTTGTTGCTTTTAGGCTTGGACGTGATGATCTCATTTCTCCCTCCTTAGCATGACTTCGTGGTCACACCTATTACTGCACCCCTGCCCACACCCACTGCTTCCCTTCCCTCCCTCCCACCCTATTTTCCTTCTCCCACCCCCCACACCCCCCTCCCCCACGTCTCGTTCCCTCTCCTCCAGTATTGTTTACCTAATAAATAGGGGGATGATGGGATATCGTATGATCTGATTACCTGAGGGGGATCATGATTACCAGTTATGCCAACTATTGCAGGCATCACAAGAAACAAATAATGCACATGCGAGCAAATGCACACACATGCACATACACACACACACACGAGCAAATGCATACACATGCACACACACACGCAAGCAAACACTCGCACTCACACGCGCATGCACACACACACACACTTATTGGGTGGGGGTCAATCAGTGAGTATCTTGATGCGTGGCCCCTCCTATAAGTCATCCAGCATGTAAGCCATTGTGTGGTTTCACATGCCAATGGCTACTATTGCTTGATCTGCTGATGGCGTTCATCAGAAGAGTTGCATCCACCACTTACCAGGTTGTCTGTCTGACTGCATGCACTCCACCAGTGATCGGTGTTGTAACAATTAGATGCATCTGCTTTGTACTTGGAGAGATTTTATATTTAACTACTTGAAGTGGTACCATATTCATCAAATTTTGCAATCCATACACTTCCATCCTCAAGAACAGGCTTGTTCAGCTAACAATAGCTAATGAACTTTTTTCTCTCTATTATATCGTTTGCTTTTAATTTTTGTTGTTGTTGTTATTTTTTGTTTATTATTTTTTTGGTTTGTTATTATAGTAAAGGTGATGAGGTCCCAGGTTGAGTGAATGTGGAGTGGTTGTGTGTGGTCAGATTGTGTAAGCAGGCACATGAGATAGCGGATATAACAGCCAGCCACTTGTCTGTCTGCGATGGAATGTTGTCTTACATGCTGCCAGAGAGCACAAAATATGTAACTTCACTATCTTACTGTTAAAATATGTTTCTTTAAACAAATCTGCTAACATATACATGCACATGCATATATTTTTTACAAAAATGCCATACATGCAGACATTGCATACATGCATGCAGACATGCATGCAGACATACACGCACACACACACACACACACGCACGCACGCACGCACGCACGCACGCACGCACGCACGCACGCACACACACACTTAGAACTTAGAAGCTGCCCATGGTACAAAGTACCATGATGGCAGTGTCCTGGATGAATCCAGGACCAATGGCAATAAACTTAGCTTATGATGGCATCACACAGAAATGTTGGTGTCTGGTCAGATCTCCTTGTCTTCGAAATTTCCTTCCACAGGCACAACTTAGTGTTCTTAATTCAGATTGCTTGTTAGCTGAGCAGTGTTCCATCACCTGGATGTTGAAATTTTCTCTACACCATCTAAACACAGATGAAACCACCCCTTCCTGTCCTGGCACAACTCATACCATCTATCATACACACCAATTGCCTGCAAATCCACTTTCAGAACATCCCTCCACCTCTTCTTTGCCCGTGACATGATCTCTTCATGTTAAGCTCCCCAAACAACAATCTATTTGGAAGCCTTTCTTCATCCATGCGACCTACATGACCCAGCCATCTTAAACGCTGCTCCAGAATGATATCAGAGATGGAGTGCTGCAAGCCAAACCTATGTGATAGGCTTTGAGATGTTAATCTTTCATTCCATTGTTGGTACCTCGTCACACCCAGGATTGTCCGAATACAACGGCTATGAAAAGAATTCAAACGTCTTGTATGCACAGCCTTCATCGTCCAAGTTTCAGCTCCATACAGTAATACAGCTAGAACAACTGCCCTATACACTGCTCTCTTTGTGGCCAATGAGAGGTCTTTGTTCTTAAATACTGGCACCCTCAAACATCTAAATGCTCTAGCTGCTCTAGCAATCTTCTAGTCACCTCACTAGTGATCTCCCCATCTCTTGAGATGTTAGCACCCAAGTATGTGAAGTCCTGGACTACATCCACAGAGCCACCCTCCACCTGCACTGGTCTGACATCACTCTCATTCAATCCCTCACCAACAACCATCCCTTTTGTCTTCTCAGTACTCACAGTCAGCCCCCTTTCACTTGCCACTTTCACAAACTCTGCTGCTACTGACTCAAAACTATCCCGACAGGTTGCATACAATGACACATCATCAGCAAACTGGGACTCAGTTACTCTCATCTCACTCAATTTAGACTTAGCTGTGCAGTCCCCAACCAACTTCCTGCCATGCTTATATAACACACTCACTCCTGCACCACTACTCCTATTGCGCCAATCAGCCACCATAGCACTAAAGTAGATATTAAATAATGTGGGTGCCAGGGTACATCCCTGCCGTAAGTCATTCCGGACCTCAAACCTATCAGTTACAGTCGAACCCACTCTAACCTCAGCATGCATCCCCTCATGGAAAGACTTCACAACATTCAACATTTTTTCTGGCACACCATACTTCTCTAGGACCTTCCATAAGGCTTGCCTGGGCACTGAATCATAAGCCTTCCTCAAGTCTACAAACAACACACACAATGATTCGCCATGTTCCTTCGCTTTCTCCACAAGCTGTCTAGCAACAAAAATCATGTCTGCACTACCACGTCTTTCCTGAACCCACTCTGTGACTCTGGTAGAATTTTTTCAGTAATCACTTGCAATCTTCCCTGTACAATTCTGCCTAGTACCTTCCCTACCACATCCAACAAACTTATTCCACGCCAATGGTCACACTGCTTCAGGTCCCCTTTCTTTGGGATTGGAACAACCACTGCGTCCTGCCAGTCTCTCACCACTTTCACCTTCTTCCCACACCTTCTGCATCACCTCCAGCATTCTATCCCACAGATCTGCACCACCATGGAGGATTAGTTCAGGAAGGACACCAGACTTTCCTCCTGCCTTTCTCATCTTCAATTTGGTTAGAGCCTGCATCAATTCCTCTTCAGTTGGTGGCATATCCAAATCCAAGTGTGGTGGGAGTAGTGGCAGAGTGTCAATCACTTCATCATTGAATGCACAGGGTATGTTAAGTATCTTTACAAAATGCTGATGCCATCTGGCTCTTACCTCCTCGGGACCCTGAGTCAAACTTCCATTTTCTTTCATGACAGCAGTAGGTCTAGTTGGTCTTCTTCCAGCATGAGCCAGCTGCAACTTCCTGATACTCTTCCACCTTGTGCAATCATCCTTTTTTGCAGCTTCCCCCTCCTTGGCAACCCGGCATATCCATTCTTCCTTAGCATTGTCCACTGCAACCTTTACCTTTCTCTGATGTCTCCTAAACTCCTTCCGGTTGGCTGAAGTATTGCACTGTATTATCCTCAGGTGAGCATCATCCTTGGCTTTGATCAGAGGTGATAACAACTCCTCACTATCCTCAAACCAGTCTGGTTACTTCCTCTTCCCTCTACCAACTACTTCCTCTGCAGCTGACACAATATAAGACTTCAGAGCATCCCAGTTGAACTCGGTGGAATTCCAGCTCTGAGTGGTCTAGCCAGCAAATGTTGCTCCAACACTTCACGGTATTCATCCCTCTTGGCAGGGGTTTTCAGTTTATGTATGGCAAAGGCAAAGAAATCTTCTCTTTTCTTTGGGCAGAATGAGGAACAGTAACCTTTAGCTTAGCTCTTACAAGCTTATGGTCAGTCCAGCAGTTTGCTCCCCTCATCACCTGCACATCTCTCCAAACAACTCTCTGTTCTGCCATCATCACGACAAAGTCTATCATGTGATATTTCTTTGTTGCTGGTTGCGTCCAAGTTCCTTGATAGATTTTCTTCTTTTGGAACCAGGTATTCATGATTGAGAACTGATTTAATGCACAAAATTCAAAAAATTCCTCGCCCACAAAATTACGCTCACTCAAGCCATGCTTCCCTATAACACCTTGCCATAGATTATTCCGTGTGTCCACACACCCACCCTAGCATTGAAATCACCCAGCATAACAAGGATATCATTGTGTGGAATCCTATCTATTGTATCCTGCAAGTCATCATAAAACTTGAGCTTAATGCTTGGAGGTGCCTTAGTTGTGGGTGCGTAAGCACACACTACTGATACATAAGTGCCTGATGCCCTTCCAGACCAACCTCCCTTTTTCTTTCCTGTGTGTACCCACTTCAATCTAGCTGATATTATTCTGGAACTAACTGCTTTCCACACCTCCCCTGCATTTTTCCATGCCATTGTAGCCTTTTCGTCCAATGCTATTCCAACACCCTCATTCCTACTAGCTCTTTCCTGATCCCCTGGCAGAGGACGACCAGAGTGCAGAAAGGTATATCTACCCACTGGCCACACATCCTTTCCAAACCACTTTGTCTCTTGGATCCCTGCAACAGATACACCATATTTCCTCAATTCTCCCATTAACAAATCTATCTTCCTATCAATCTTCCCAGGCTTGTCACTATGGTTACCATGCTTAGCTACACCCATTAGTTGCTTCCTACAGATCCGCTCATCACCTGAACACTCTACTAAAGTACGGACATTCCAGGTAGCTACTACTAAACTATTTCTATTTCTCTTTGATTTCTGCTTCATGTTCTGATCTTTTGTCACAAAGCTGTTCTTTATTACCATTCTCTTGTGCTGAACTTTCTTAACTTTGGTTGGCAACACCAAAGAAAGTGAACTGCTATCAAAATCTGGACTACTCCACACTGATTATAGACAGCTGCTTGTCAAGACTTAGCCACAAATGTTTATAACAAATGAGGTACTTGACTAGTTGGTAGGGCTTGTAGATAGTACAGGTAAAACAAATGCAGTGGTAAATGAAATTACTACTTATATACAAACCTAGTGTTAAATGAAATTAACTTATATTTGTAGAATAAAATGACAAGGTTAAAGTTCTAAATTGAACTTTACTTATAATAACTAGTACAATTTGGAGAGAGATAAATATAGCAATCATTCAAAAATTCAAAAAAAAAAGTTTGTGCTGAACACACACACACACACACACACACACACACACACACACACACACACACACACACACACGCACACACACACACACACACACACACACACACACACACACACACACACACACACACACACACACACACACACACACACACACACACACACACACACACACACACACACACACACACACACACACACAAATATTATTAGCAGAGATACGAACACTGTGCAGGATTCTTACTCTAACAATCTCAGTCCAGGTAGACAACATTCCAAGAGTTGTCCTGCACTGCCAGTGCAGGAGGCTTCCACATACAGCACCTCGTGTGTGAAGCAGGATGGTATGGTCTTTGCTCAACACCTTGATATAGCTGAAACACATATTAGAAGAAAACTGACCTAAGTGACAGAATCCTGACTAAATTGTTTCTGTGTCAAGAAAAGCAGGAACAGTTCCTTTTTGGTAATTTAATCTACACAGCCAAAGTCAGGTATTCCAGTTGTCCATTGGTATTTTGTAAACCACTTATTTATAAGGAATAATAGTACTGTGCCACCAACTCATATCCACCTATCCACTTTAGAAAACCTGGAAATATAAACCAAAATTATTTACTTTTTTTTCAATTCCTTTGAGATAAATTCCACACTCCTTTTCAATTTTCAGTCTAGAATGGAATGTTGTTTGTAGGGGAATATTTCCTCCTTTAAAACAATGCTAAGGTAATAATTACCCTTTAACTACTTCTTTTGTGGTTAATATATGTCCTCTCTGTATTAAACTGGAAGTAGAGGTGCTCAGAGCTGCCATAAAGCATGCCACTCAAACCCTTTCTTCCCCCTTCCTACCCCAACCTTTTTTAATGTAGCTGCTGCTCTAATACAGCTGCACTAACAAATTTGTAGGTTTATCCTTCTGAAGCCCAAAATTAATATTTTCAAAATAAATCAAGCAAACCATGGATTTAAGACTTTTTTCTCCTGATACCTATCTAGACTGTGTAAATTTGAAATTGAGCCTATTGGCCCCATTAGAAGACGGACATACATGCAAATACAGTACTTTAAACCTGAGTCAAATGAAAAGGAAAAGAGTAGAAAGGAAAAGGAAATGAACGAGGAAGAATAAAAAAAACCCACAGGAAAAAAAAAACCATAGGAAAAAAAATAGGAGAAAATTAATGGGGAAAAAAGCAAGGGAAAAAATGGAATCTCCTGGAATCAACCTCGGACTATAGCTTGGAGGACCACTATTTTGACTACAGTGTACCAGGGGGACCACTTTTCAAAATTGTGTCTGATGAATAACCTCATGCCGAACCCTCTGAATAGCCACACCAAACTTGGTTCAGTTTCGACCAAACCTAGGAGTGTTGAATTATTGACCAACAAATGGATACACCAACTTTATATATATGAATGGAAGTCTAGTTTTCTTTGCTGGTCTTTTTATTGAAAATGTAAGGATTCTATCAAAGTTAACTTCTTTTTAAGTTTGGACCATGGTAGTGATTATCATGAGATGTGCAAACTTTTCATTTGCCATGACTTCAGATAACTTGTGAAAAGGAGATTTTTAAAAGGCTTCTTGCAGATATTGGTGCATTGTTTTCATTTTGTAGGGGAATACAGAACACTGGCCACTCTGAATTGAGCTGATCAACTTCAAGAATGATGGTATCTCTAGGGAATATTTTTTCTTAGAAAATGCTTCTTGATTTTATCCATTAGGCCCATCTCAGACACAAGCATGCTTTTCAATCAGGAGCACGTTCTTTAGCTGTGCTTGTGATCAGGTCAGTCACTATGGCAACTTTTTTAAATAGTGTGATTTTAAAGTGGAACAGCTAGTCCTCTCCTCCATTCTCGAATCCCCACCCCAACCAAAAATCCTGTATGAAGCCCTGATATGCCCTGTATCTGCCATATTGTACATTTTGTATATACACTCATTGAAACATGAAATTTTCATGGAGCCCCAATCCCAATCTTCATAGCTGGCGGACATTCTTCTCTTCACAGTCTATGCTGACATGTCTCTCCTACCCATGACTATGCTCCCATAGTTATGTCTGTCTGGAAGGTCTCCCTCCATAGTAGACTATCAACATTGTCTGCAGATTGAGCTACCCAAATCTCTTCAAGATTAATACCTGTTTTATGAACCCAACCCCTGATAATTTAATTTTTTTGACATTCCTAGGATTATGACTGCAAAGTTCAAAGATCAACCTCCTCACCCAAAATATCTTCTTAAACTACTGATACATACATACGTACGTCCATGCATATGTACGTACATACATACATACATACATACATACATACATACATACATACATACATACATACATACATACATACATACATACATACATACATACATACATACATACATACATACATACATGCATTAATGAGAAATTTGTTAAGTATGTGGAACTGTTTGTTTGTAAAAGATTGTTGTTTTTTTTTTAAATTAATTAATTAATTTTATTGCTAAATGAAATCAGTGAAAAGAAAAGTTCAAAAATGTAACTGGCTTAATGCCATGAAGGATATGTCTTGTCTATTCATTTCTTTTTTATTCTCTCTAGATCATATAGTAATTCTATGAATATCTTTAGCAAATGTAAACCAAAAAAAAAGAGCCCCAAAGTCTTCTCTGGAGTGAGATTGTGGTTGATAGCTGTAGACAGTCCTTACAGACCTTTGCCCAACCTGCAATCTGATCTGTGCCAGGCCATGCATTGCCTGCTGACAGACTGTGTTTGTAAACAGATACATTTTGGCCAAGCTGTACAAATTGGTGTAAGATCGTGGTAGTGTAATTTCCTGTCTCTCGGCACAATCAGTTTGCAAGATCACTCCAAGGTGAGGAAGGTCATTGGTGAGCGTGAGGAAGAACCTGTATTTTGATGGTGTCGCTGCTAAGGTATTGCCCCTCCATCATGCAGCCAATAAAACCACCCAAGGTAGCCCATTGGGTGTAGGCGTTACATGCACCTTACCAGGAGACTGCAACACAGCAATGATTGGAGTTGGACTGCAATAATAGGCAAACATTTCACAGCCGCCTTGTGGAGCTTCTTTAGATCAGGCATGCTCACTAGCCCTCTTGGTACTCTCTCTATCTCTCTTTAAGGAGAGGTTGACAATGCTTAGTCAATGCTGAGAGCGTGTGGCATATCATTTTATACACAGATGTTATACGAGTCAAATTTTATTTTATATATACATTTTTATGTACATGTTGGGTGTAGGACCAAAAAAAAAAGACCACTGTATATACATACAAAATGCTTTTCCATTTTTATTATGTACTGTATTAATATAGTGGGACTGTCCCTCCTTATAAATCAGCAATTTTTAAAAATAATCATTATTACATTAATTAGGCAACTTGAATAGTTCCTCTGTACAGTATGTTGATAGTATAACCACGTGTTCCTTATCAATTTTTTTTATTTGTAGTTTGGCCGTGATGATAACTCCGTTCCCACACAGCTGGACACACCCACTTCTTCATCCTCAGAGGAATACACTAGCACCTCCTCCACCTCCCCCTCTCATGTGGTAAGGGGTAATCTGACAGACATGTCCAAAATAGCCACACCTACCTTCAAACAAAATGTGGTAACACCACTAAAGGGCACCACCACTGTGAATACCAGTACTGGTCAGTCACATGAAGAGCATGATATTTGCTTGTGGGACAACTGCCGGGACCAGTTTCCATCCCTGGCCCATCTGGTATTGCACTTGGACCAATGCCATACTCGGAGAATGGCACAGTTTGTCTGCCTGTGGGAGAACTGCCCTCGCCAGCTCAAACATTTTGATGCACGATACAAGCTCACCACCCACCTTCGCTGCCACACCGGAGAGAAGCCATACCAGTGTGATGTTGTGGCGTGCAAGCGGTCCTTCTCTCGCCTGGAAAACCTGAAGCTGCATGCCAGGACGCACACTGGCGAGAAGCCGTACCAGTGCCACCATGACAGTTGCACCAAGAAGTTTAACAACACCAGTGACCGTGCGAAGCACATGAAGACACACATCACGCGTAAACCCTATGCCTGCAAGCACCATGGCTGCAACAAGAGCTACACGGACCCGAGTTCTATGCGCAAGCACATCAAATACACCCACAAACTCAAGAAGGAGACGACTAAATTAGGAGAAAGCTTGTCTCCATTTGCTCATCCTCGGAGGAAAAGGAATAGTGTGTCTTGCTCCAGCAACAGTTCTTCCAGCACATCACAGACTGCTCTGCAGCAACTCCAAAAAGCCCTCGTTGCTCACAAACTCCCTTCAACGTCAAGCTGTGGTAGCTCTCATTCTGTTAGGTATGCTGGATCACTCTTTTCCCCAGCATGTTCAACCTCAGTGGGTGTTGATGCCAGCACCATCACTTCAAGCAGCTCTCTCCCTCAGCCTAACATCCAGCTGGTCCAACTGCAAGGGGGAAGTGGGGGGCACAAGGGACAGGGTGAGCACCTGTATCAGCAGCAGCCTCTCATGGTCTTCCTACCCAGTAGCCCCACTCCCATGGCTAGTCATGTGGTCCCAACATCTCTCTCCTCTGCCACATCTTCTTCCACTACCACCATTAAGGCAGGTTTGAGTGGTGTTCAGCTTGCCTTACTTCCGAACCAGCTGTCCCCGCAGCAAATGCAGGTGCACCCTGTTACCATAGCATTGTCACATGTGATGTCACATGCACAGCCACACACCTCCACAAAGACCGCCACCACCTCCTGTGCTTCTACTACCAGTGTGGAAGACCAGCTACGACTCCAGATAGCTCAGCTGCAGCAGCAGCTGTACCGGTCACAGCTGGCTGTTGCCACCGCTACAGCTGCTGCCAACAGAGACCCTCCAGCAACACACTTGTCGCCCTCCAGTGTCTCTGCAGTCAACCACTGCAACACAAGAGATGAAGTCACGATACAGCTTTTTGCACAGCAGGAGAGAAGTGCTGCACAAGGCACTGCCTCCCAACCTCATAGCACAGCCTTGCCTGTCACTCCTTTTACGCAGAGAACTAATGTAAAGGTGGATGTTGGCAAGAGTAGCAGCAGTCCTGAGAAGTTCTTACAGCCATCAGCAAAATTGCTGACAGCTGTGCTAACAGGAATAAACGAAAATGGTGGGCGAACTCCGATGTCCAGCTCGGTGCTTGGTTCGAGTCACAATGGAGGGCTAGGTACCATGCTGGTGTCGACCAGCTCCATGTCACTGCTGGACATGGGAGGCAGCAGAAGAACAGCTGTGGTCCCTCAGTTTATCCCCATCCCCCTGGTCCACTCTCAGGGGGGAACTGCCAAACCTCAGTTTTTGTATATGTCCCCATAACTTTAACCAGGTCACATTTATGTGACAGTATCTGAGTGAATGACTACAATCTTGAGCTGCAAAATGTGGTCATGTTTTTGGGCAGTCCTGTTGTATATTATTCAAGTTAATAATTATGTATTAACAATAATAACAATGATAATAATAACAAATAATAATAGAAAAAATAATAACAATGATAATAATAACAATAATTGTTATGAAAATAAAGCAGCTACAATTGCACCTTGTGTTTTAATGTTAAACTATCTTTCTTCCACACTTAATGACTCCATGATGCTGACTGAGTGACTTCTCTAGTTGTCAAATCCTTTTTTGCACTATGCTAGCAGAGAGCAGAGGACCTGGTCCAGCAGAGAGCAGAGGACTGACCTGGTCTAACAGAGAACAGAGGACCCGGTCCCACTGAGAGCAGAGGACCCGGTCCCACAGAGAGCAGAGGACCGACCTGATCCAGCAGAGAGTAGAGGACCCAGTCCAGCAGAGAGAAGAAGACCCAGGTCCAGCAGAGAGCAGAGAACCCAGTCCAGCAGAGAGCAGAGGACTGACCTGGTCCAACAGAGAGCAGAGGACCTGGTCCAGCAGAGAGCAGAGGACCCAGGTCCAGCAGAGAGCAGAGGACCCAGTCCATCAGAGAGCAGAGAACCTGGTCCAGCAGAGAGCAGAGAATCTGGTCTATGATGTACATGAATTAATTTTAGAATTTATTTTTAGTGGTATGATTTATTGTTATTTTTATTTGACAGTGAAGATTTAACTCTGCATAACAGAGGCATATCATAAATGGAAATTGAAGGTGCAACACGTGCCCCTCCATTTGGTTGAGAAGTTTATATGGTCTCCTCCAAGATTCAGAAGAGGAATGACTATAGCTGGTTGGTTATTAGCCCAAGATTATTTTGTAGAAACCTATTAGCTATTCCCTTGGTAATTATTATTACCAAACTACACCACTGTCACTAATAGGAGTCTTACATACAACAGCAGCAGCCTTGTATACACCAATGTCTTCACATGTATAAGCTGGTACTTCAATCCATAACTTCTCAGATATTTTTATGGTAGCCACTGGACCAAGGAAATAGACTCCTCTGTGACCATGAAGACATTCCAAGCTGAAGCCCATAAAAAATAGCACTATCTAGTTACTTTCCTTCCCATAATTACCAAATAAGTGGACATAGCATTACTTGCTTAGAAACCTAAGATCAGAATTATGACACCACTGAACGTTGTGGTTGTTTGCCCCAACACCACTGAATGTTGTGGGTGTTTGTGGCAACAATACACTGCAATTATGCAGGTGATGATAATTGCACTGACTTTGAAGTGTAGATAATAGTCGTCAAGCAACATTTGGTCGCTCCCAGAGAAAGACTAAAGCTTGTACTTGTTCTCTCTGAACCACTCCCTTGGCACAATGCTCACAGCTAACTCATGTACTATGCAAGTGACAACTTGGCAAAATTACCCCTTCCACTCTTGACTATCTGGTCATGAGTGTATGTAAGAGGCCCTTAACCTATGGAATCTAAGTGTTGCATCATCATATGCAAAATATGTATTACCTTTGTTTTAGCCCTATTGCCCTGGTCCTAACCCTACCTATTGCCCTGATTCTAACCCTAGATATTGCCCTGGCCCTAACCCTAGCTATTGCCCTGGCCCTAACCCCAAATACTACCCTGGTCCTAACCCTAGCTTTTGCCCTGGCCCTAACCCTAAATATTGACCCTGACCCAAACATAATCCATTAAGCATTAAATCCTGCAATGATGACATTATTATGGTGAAGATGCAATCTCTTTTAAATGGAGTAGGACAATCACAATTTAGTTTTGTTTGCTACTGAACATGACTCCAGTATTTGACTCTGATCCAGTAACATGCTATGGCCCAATGTAGTCGAATAGAGCCATATGGATGGATGGATGCATGTATGTATATATATAGGCATGTATGTATGTATGTATGTATGTATGTATGTATGTATGTATGTATGTATGTATGTATGTATGTATGTATGTATGTATGTATGTATGTATGTATGTACAGTGTACCTACGTAGGTGGTAATACGTTAGCCTGCCAGGTCGTGCCAGTGGTGGTGCCCTGCCTCTGCACCACACTAGCCTCAAGTTTGCCAACATAATTAGTAGGTATGATCAACCTCATACCACAATTTCATAATTAAATGATCAGACACCAACCACTTACAAATTAAAATTAGTAACCACTCTTCATCAATTAAAACATCAAATTATAAACATGACCCTCATCTTACACACCTCAAACTATACACAAACAACAGTTGGCTTATATATATATATATATATATATATATATATATATATATATATATATATATATATATATATAGTGTGTGTATTTTATAAATGATGACCGTCAGTGTACTGTAATGGAGCAGCATAGGAACACTAACAGTCAATTTCCCTGAAGACGACTTCTGTCTTCAAGAGTCTGAGCACCAAAATAAAGTTTGGAATATGTGAATGCATAAATAGAACTACCACAATTAGTTCTATTAGAAACATCGTATATTTTACCTTATTGTTGACAGGGTTTTCCTACAGGGAAAGAGAGGGGGGGGGGGGTATTGTAAATAACACATTAAACACTGCAATAAATAGATGCTTGTTAAACTCACTTCAGATGTGTATGCATCCAACGCTTCTTGGTACACAAAACTCTGAAATCAATAGCACACAAGATGAAATGGAAGACACATGCACAATAAACACATGTCACAATAAACACATGCACAATAAACACATGCACAATAAACACATGCACAATAAACACATGTCACAATAAACACATGTCACAATAAACACGTCACAATATCAGGAGTCCCCCCTTCATGCAATAATGGCCGACTTGAGTCATCTGGAATTGACCCTGGATCCCCGCCAGAATAGTAGCAACAGTACTATTTTGTGATGGTGGGATACTACAACTATCAAAACTATGGAGTAAAGATAAAATCAGTAATCATTTTTAAAAACACCGGCAGACTTATTGGCTACTTGTGCAGACGTGTGGCTGCATTGTGCTTGAGCCTAAGCATTGCTACTTATACACACACCACATACTACAATAGAGAATAGACTATGACCTGTCCTGCAAGAGCCTGTCCATTTTACATCTGGGGTACACACTGTTAACACTGTTACTGCTCACAAAGATACACCAAGCAAGGATGTCACCCCCCCCAACCCCAAACCTCTCTAGGCCTCACCCTCATGTGTGTGTAGTAATCAGGATCAGAGTCATCGTCAACAGCTCCTCCTCGTACAACATTAATGTACGGCTTCTCCTTGAGAGATTGCTGCTCCGCCTCATTCAGAGTTATCTGGTTCCTCTCCTTCCTGCGTTTGGCGGCTGCCAGTGCTCTGGTGGCGTCCAGATCCACGTCCATGTACAATACACAGCCCACACCCAATCTCGGGGAAGGTCCTGGACTTGGTATCGGACCTTTTTCGGTCATATCTGTCACCATTGGACTGGAATTATCCAACATTTCTGGCTTCTTAGGCAATTTTGGAGTCTTCGTCTTCTGGTCAAAGTCCACTTGAGTGTAGTGCATCGTGTGATTAGATCGCTTTGGAATGTCACTCTCATTAAAGGAGGAGAGAGAATTAGAAGACGAAGAGGACGTAATGTGTGTTGGACTATCATCAGCCATGTCAGATGCTTTTCTGGAGTGAAAAATGGAGGGAGAGGACTTGGAAGGAGCTGTATCAGTCGGGATGCTCTTGGGTTTAAGATTACGTTCAACTCGGGGAAGCAAGAGTTCTGGCTTACTGCTACGGTCCACCAATGGAGGAGGACCAGTTCCTTTCTTCCACCTAACATTAACGTACATGTGATTATCATCATCCACAGTGGGAGTTCCGTCTCTTTGCTGAACAGGATGCTCCCTCTCAGGAGAACTCGGAGTCCTTGAGACAGCTTTACGGGGAGCAAGGAAGTCGTAGTCTGAAGGTGTTTGTTGAGGCTTTGTGCTGCCATTCTCCAGTATTTCTGATTTCCTTGCACCCCCATAATCTGCAAATGATGTGGTTTTGTGGTGAGGAGAACCAGTTTCCTCTGACTGCCTTGATGAGTGTGGTGTGAGGGTGTTAGCCCGGGGGCTTGCCACCGGCTTGACCAGAGAGTTTCCCCCAGGGGTGGGGGTGTAAATATTAACTCCACCACTTGTAGACAGTACCTCGTGTTTTATGGAGAAGGAAGAGTCAGACCTGATTCCAATGGTGGCATTACCTCCAGTGGGGGTGGCTTCCTGGACCACGAGGGATGTGTCCATGTGATTCACATGCTCTTGCCTCAACACCTGCTGCGCAGCGGGACTCTCATCTGGCTGTTTAATTCCACCATATGCCACCGCTCCGATGGTGGATGCCTTGGGAGTGGTAGCTCCCACATTGGACGATGCACCCCTCAAGTTGGAGGTGGAAGAGTAGATGGGATAGGAGATAGACGGCCCCATGGTCGCAGAGCATCCATTTCCGAGCAGGGCGGTAACAGGAGTGGACAAATCTGTTTCAGGTTCAGTGGTATGTGCGAGCTCTGTTTAACAATGGATGAAGGAAAAGGAAACAAATAAGATTCCATATGTTTAGCATAATCACACACAAGATATAGAAAATGGATCAAACTGGTTATATAAAAAAACTACAACGCTATGTGTCTGTATGCTCACGTTTATGCATAGTCACACTTGTAAGCCAGGTCCGATATATATTTTTACATGATAATTATAAATTACCAGGAGTAGGTAATGACGTGGGATATTTGTCACTCGGGCCACCCTGAGGAGTGATGGGGGAAGGCAGTAACCTTAAATACCTCAAAATTTATTTCTTTGGGCATTTATGTAACAAAAAAAAAAATTGTTATGTGTACTATAAAAACTATTCTAATTAGTATTGTGTTCCAAGACATTCCTTGTAATTAAGCTGTAAATCTCTAGAATATCATAGAACCAGAATCATGCCTGCCCAACTGGAAGAACCTTCAACATTGTCAACCAGGAAGCACTGAAGCAAATCAATCGAGACCTCCTAAGTTTTCCAATCAGACAAAAGATTCAATCTAACTTAAAACTGAATGATGATTTTTGATGTGTGATATGCTAATCTGCCTCCATCGAGTAAAGATACTGTTTGATGGTATATCTGTTAGTTGGTTTATAAATTTTATCCTCTGTTGTTCACACAATCTGTACATAGAGACATTGGGAGAGATTATTGCCAATGCAAAGGCCATGAGCTGAGCTACTGTGAGCAGAGGAGGCAGATATAAAGGACAAATAGTCTATAAGTATCTCAATAGTACGATCCCATTGGTTGAGGTGTCTCATTGTCTCACATCTCTGGTGGCTTAGTAATACAGGTCGGTCAGCTTGCTTCAGATATAGAAACAGAGATAGCAAGCTAAAGAGAAAAACTTTTTTTGGTAAAGAAATAGTACACCTCTTATATGGGCTTAGCTACTTTGGGAGAGGAAGAAGTGAGTGGGTGGAAGGAGATAATGGCTACAAAGACACTGACTTGCATTCTAATCTGCACAACTGTAGAATAAGGAAGGCAATCTCCCACAGAGCTTCCACCTGTGCCAGATGCACCACACCTGAAGAAGTTTTGGTAAGCTAGTCCACAGAAGCAGGACACTCCATTATCCACTGTGTGATCATGACTGTGCAGAATATTGTCCAGAAGTGCACATTCATTGACAAAGAAATCAACTCAGGGCAGCTTCAGCTATGCCATGGATCCCCTGAACTAGATCACCCAATGAGGTCAAAATGACACCAAGTAAAATTTTTAGGGTTCACACACAAAAATAATAAAATATATGATTTACTAATAGTTGTCTCTCTCTCTCCCCATCCTCCCCCATGCCCCACCAAAAAATAAACAAATACATGAATAAATAAATAAAATAATAATCCAAGTCATTGCTGCTTTGAAAGCAATATCTTAGTTGTAGTTCCTAGTAAGTAGCTATAAAAAAACAAAACAAAAAAAAACCACTCAAATAATTGACCACAATGTAAGTATTTACAAGTGCACTTGTGTTCACAAGTGCCCCAAGATTAACATCTAAGGAATAAGTAAATTATGGAACCAGCAATTGACAAAAAAAGTGCTCTTATCAAACAAGCTTTTGTCTTCAAGTGCCAGAAACATACCAAACAACATTTACAATTTTAGAATTTTCTCAAGGGTGAGGGGGTGTAAGGTAGTGTAACTTGTCAAGCCATAAAAGGATGTGCTGCCATAGCAGCATGCATGGAACACCTGCAAGGGAAGGGTTTCCCATAGTCTATTCTTATGTAAGACCTTCTAAAATGGAATGGGCAACGGCACATTCCAAGGGTATGTGTGCGTGCTGCTTAGCTGACATGACAGGGTGGACACAAACTAAGATTCTCTATCAACTTACCTATATGAATGAATAAAGCATGAATGTACATAATTTAGAATGGTTCACTATAATAGTGCCAGTTTCTATCTAGCTCCACAGGATATAACCATGGTAACTAATAATAAAAAAAAAATTGTCTAAGTTAAACATATTGGCTTCTACACAACCACAAGAATAATGATCTAATAATATTCAACTACAAACATGTTACTACATGTGCAATAAAAATGGAAAGTGAATATTCCTGATTCAGATATGATGGAGAAAGTGGTACTTTGTATGTAAGCAGCATTGAAGAGAATGGGTAAGGTTATTTCAGAGAATACAGGAGTTCGGGCCACTGTGGCAACAAAAAAGAAAGAAACTAAAGATAAAATAGAACACCTAATCATGTGAACGACAGAGACACAATGCCAGAGTGGTTGTTACAATGTAATTTCGAGTTATGGAAAACCAATCAAAATGCATGTGACCTGCACATGACCATCACAGTTATAAGGACCCATCAGTATCTGGTTAGAAAAGCTCATCATGAACTAACCAAACCAATGTGTTGGAAGAAGAGATCACTGGTGGTTGTACAGTGGTTTCTAGAGCACCGCTACATGGTCAGCCATAAAACCACCAAGGAAATAAGGGGAAGAGAGAGAGAGAGAGGTGAACAACAAGCCATCCATCATAAGCCACTCATCCATGCACCAGTTAATCTTCCCACATCCTGGAAGGTAATCACCATGGTTTCGGAGCCATAGCCCATGAGAGCACTCCAACTAAGCTGGCATTCTGTTCTCTTGATTGACTACTTCCTACAGAGTCGACACCGACATAACCTGTTCCAATGTTTCAATAAATTTGAACCACCTTCAAACCGACTGACCTATTTCTATTTGTATACAGCCATAATGGGCATCCTTCTAGAGATCTGCAGACAGATGCAACATACATCTCCACCTAGAGAACAAGTTTTGCTTCTAAACTTCAATTATTTAGGTTATATGCTGTCGTCATTTTTTCTAGTTCAAACTACTTAATATTATTCTGTTATTACAACCGATATTGCGGGTGTGAGAAGTCAAATTTGTTGTTCAGGTACATGTTCATTCTGTCTGTCTATGGATGGTTCCCATTCTGGAGATGTACACAATAGTCAAGTCGATTAAAAAAATATATCAGCTAGACAGAATTATAGGGACATGTATATACACATCATTTATCATTGTGTATTGTCACATTCTGGTTCTGGTCTTATTAGCAGCCAGCCAGTGCACATACCTCGCCCTTTGACTCACAGGGTGTCAATTCAACAACACCTCCTTCCTTTGTCTCTATCACCATTATTCTCGACTCTAAAACATACTCCAACCTTGCGGATCACACGTATGCACGCACACACACACACACACACGCACAGTCATGGCCACCAAGCATCCATAGTGACTTCTTGTGTGAAGAAGAGAGGTAGTCTGCTCCACTGAGTGTTTAATCTGTCACATTGCCAACACCAACAGCACCAGTATATTAGATAGTGATTTGTGGAGGAGGTGAAGTGTGAACTTACTCACCGAAAGCAGGAAGAGAGGGATTGCGTATTAAAAGTGTGGTTGAATTTAGAAAGTTATTTTGGGGGTAAAGTTGCACAGTATAGGTAAGTTGGTGTGCTGCTGCTTGCACTGTGGAGGTGTCTCTAATTAAATTAAGTCAATTACTATATTTTTAGCATGTGGTTAATCAAATAAAGGCTTCACGGGAGATTTTCACCTGTAGTTAACTTAAATTAATTATCAAGATAAATTTTAGTGCCTATATTTAGATTTGCTGATCATGTTGAAAGCAATTAATGCAGTTAGCTCAACATGCCACATCATTAAGAACACTTAGAATCAGTTTAGCTAGTAAAACTGAAGACCCTTAACAAAAGCAAAATATGGAGCTGATGTTTGCTGGAGAGCATAAGCAAAGTTGGTCTCCAGCGACTCACTGATATTAGCAGTGCACCACCACCAGCTTCTCCTCCACACAGCGTCACTACACCTGTTCTCTACCTGAGCAGAAGCAAGCAACATTACGACCTACTTCCACAATGTGTCAGTAATAAAGTATAGAAGAAAGAATTCCCTTTAGCATGAACAGGATATGGTGCCCACCAAGGATGGCGACCACCGAGGTGCTTCACTAGACTGATGGATATTGGATCACTATATGTCTCAATAACTGGATAGGGCAGTGGAGAAGATGTGTGGTGGCACATGTGCTGAAGGACGTGTTGGCACATGTGCTGAAGGACGTGTTGGCACATATGGTCATGTGAGCTAAGTGTGCCATTATAGGGCAATGCTAGACGACTCCATTATATGACACTTAAGTAGGAGAGAGAGAGATATATATATATAGTCTAGCAAACAGAGAAGCTACAAACCACAACTTTGTTTGTTGACCCATTTTATTGCTTGTCTCCACATTGGACATGCCACTAATTCACTTTCAACCATTTGTATTACACTTTATACTCAAACCTTCACTTGTAGCTATTGAATATTTTTATTTCTATCAACTGATTAATTATTTTTACCTGTGGACCATTACGATTATGATTTTGATATATCTTTATCTATAAATTTGAAAGGTGTGTGTGTGTGTGTGTGTGTGTGTGAGGATAAAAATGCCATTATTGGTACTCAGAAAACTCTTGCACATAGGGAGGGGTCACAGTTTGCCATACCATTCTCTTACCAAACAACCATACCAATTATAACCTGCTCTTCAGTATAGGCACATACTACACAGTGGATGGTTTTTAGCTCCAAGAAATTGAGACACCTGACCAGATTTAAGATATACTTGCATGCTTCCAGATATCTAGGGCCATGTATGCATATTTTTGACAATTATTTTAACCCACAAAAAATCTTTACGTATGACTCATTTCATATTCTTTTATAAAATGACTAAATTTGCCAAGTCAGGAGAGATAGGCAAGCAGCTAAGGTGCGGTGCAGCCAAACCAACTGAAGCGCGTCTCCTCTAGTGGTGCACCTCAAGGAGTATAGCGGCTACCTAAGCAGCTCTCAGTGGTCATTGTTTCACATGACCAGATGACAGCTTGTCTGTGGCTGTCTCCAGGAAGGAGTGGTGAGGATGGCTTCATGCCCTCCCCAACCTCTCCATGCCTTGGATCTGAGAATGAATAGAGGAGCCAGCCATCTTCATCAGACTGTGATGCAAAGTGAAACATTCTGGCCTCACATTTGAACTGCAAAGATGTAGACCAAAATTTATATGACCCTTTACCATTTAAAATTAGATGTGCATTGATTTTGTGACTATCATTTGAATTGGTAAAGGATTACCAAACATGTTGATTACATTGGTAAACAGAGTCTCGCCATTTATTTTTACATGTCTGTCAATTCAATAACCTTAACAACCTTTGTGTGATCAAAACAAGTTTCTCCTGTTCAAAAAAATGCTTGTAATTATTCAATTTTTAAAAAATTGATAATTTTTTTATTTTATGGAGGGGAGGGGGGGGGGGGGGGGGGAAGAGAGAGAGAAGGGGTGCCCATGCGCTGATTGCTCTACGAATCAGTTCAGTTGCTTACACTATATACTGATACTGGTTACTTTCTTTCTTACTAACCAGTGACTGTGGACTCTGCACTCTGATATCAGTCAGTGCTGTTTCTTGCAGAATGAAATTTTCGAAGTAATCTCTTAAGTTCATAATAATTTGTAAAAAATTGTTTTTCTTTGTTGAAATAGCTTCAGCTATATGGACACACACACACACACACACACACACACACACACACACACACACACACACACACACACACACACACACACACACACACACACACACACACACACACACACACACACACACACACACACACACACACACTAGCAGATACCAAATGCCAGCATTGTCCAGGAATAAAGAAGCATATGAATTTAATTTAATTCATTTGGTAGTAAAGGACACTGTATTTGAACTAACTCCTATTATGCCATGAAAAACTAGCACCACATTGTATTTTGAACATTACACGTCCAGATTCATTCACCATTGCTCTAGTCACTAGCACGTGTGAGAAAAAGACAATAGCTGTGAATGACAAGGCAAGAGATGTGTAGTACTTCCTTATGCAGCAGAAAATGAGACCAAACAGTTTAAACAATAATTAATGCACACCCTGAGCTACCCAGGCACCAGCTGTAAAGAAAACCAATTTCTAAATCTGGCTAGAAAAGTAAGACAATTAAAGTTGGAAAAGAAAACGGCCTTGTAAATTTAACTAAGCTAATATAAACCCCATTTTTCTACCACCCAACTGAATCACACTTACCATTAAGAGCACTCACCAAGTCAAACAGTAAAAGTGTTTTGTTTTTTTTTCAAAGCCAACAATTGTAAACCATAATGCACTACCTAATTTAGCTTTTTTACACAAACACAATACAATTACTGAACATTTATCAATGCACAGGTGTAATGCAATTATTTGCATTTTAGCCTTTAAAAATTTTAAAGGTACATTTCAATTTGAGGGGAGGAATTTGGATTCTTACCAAATGAAATCTGCTCCTCAGGGTAGATGAATCCTACATTGAGGATAGATTTTAGCCACAAAAATAAATAAACAACTTTGGGTCACCTGGTCACACCTCTTTCCTGTGGATGTGAAGCAAAATGTCAACAGTGGTACTTTAGACACCCGAACCTAGAGATTTAAACTCGCATACACACCTGACTCTGGGAGCGACATGGGCTGGGGTCCACTTGGCAACACCTCTTCCCCTCTGGGTGTGCCAGGCTTAAAAAAATTTGTACTGTATCATTATGCATGTGTGTATAGCTATCAACTTTATCAACCAATCACCACACCAAAGCCAACTCTTCAGAGTAGACACATGAAAATGTCGAGGATGATTTTTTGCCAAACCACTGTGTTTGTGTGCGTGTGGGCATGTGAGAGAGACATGATACTTAGGACAGGCCCTTAAACATGGAACTTGGTATGACACACATCACTCAGGGGGCTGGGTCCCACTTGGCTATACCTCTTCCTCAGGGGATTTTAGGCTAAAAAAATGTAAAAATGGTATGTTAGCCAAATTGTGACCATAGGCTGGGTTGGTCACACTTGGCCACCAATACTTTCCCACCTAATCTCTCAGTTCCAGTTCCAAATGAAATTCACTCTTCATAGTAGTCACATCCTACACCAAGGAGTGTTTTAGTCCAAACATTTTGATTTATTTGATCACATCCCTTCCTGCGGCGTTTCAGGCCAAAAAACAAACAAAAAATGATGTGATCTATTTATGGTATTTATGGCCAATTAAACTTATGAACATGAGACATGCAAATACAACTTGACTCTGAGAGGTAAATGGACTGGGAAACACCTAGCCACACCTTTTCCTGTGGGCACATCATGTTATAGGCATCGCCGGGTATGTCTGCCAGTGCATCTATATTAGTTTGTGCCTTTGTAACTGTAAAAAAAAAAAAAAAAAAAAAAAAAAATATTTGAACCTGAAGTCCCATGTCCACTATTCAAATTGCATGCAGGTCTCAGAATTTCCACAAAAAAAAAAAGAAGAATAAACAAGAAAGTTAGAGGTCAACCAAAAATGATACTTTTGCCAATGTGGGAGTAAAATAGGTAAAGGGTCAATAACACAACTCCTTTTTTTAAATGGCCAATAGAACTGGAAAAAAAATTCTGTGACTTACATATAAGATATGAAAAAGACAACAGTGAAATGATCCAAGCCACATAGAAAAAAGGAACACTTTATGAGTTCTAGGTAAGGGGTCACCTATAGATTGAGGTGAGCTAAGCTAGCTAGAGTGTAAGTTTAGTTTTCAGGTAGATCTTGGTAAAGAGTCCCCTGCTCCAGCTGGGTCATTGCCAGTAAGCTGGTTGTAATATCAGCTGTGATACTAGACCCACAAAGTTGTAAGGGTACAGCTTCTGTATAGTATATGTACTATGGTAATATGACTGCCCATACTACATGACAAAAGCTCTATCTGAACGCAGCCTGGTAGGTCACTGACAATTAGAATGTTCCAGGTGGCATTTGAAGGTCAGATCTGAGGCACCTCTGTGAAATAGAAAAACATACTCGTAAACAAAATGTCAGTGGGTTGCAAAAATTTTGGCGAGAATATCTTCCTGGCAGAAGTCAAACCTTCGCACCTAGATTCATGAAACTTGGCATGCATACATAACTTGACTGAAGGGTTAACATGGGCTGGGTCCTCCTAGACCACACCTCAACCTGTGAGTGTTTCTATGTGTGATTCTGTTTGTTGGACAATCCGTGACTTGACTAGTTATAGGATAAGCACAGCTGCAATAGTTCTGTTGCTTGGACAACCAGTGGCTTCACTACTGCAAGTGATGCTACAATAGGACCTCTGGTATATATTATAAGGGGTAGAAGCAGTACACTTAGAAAATGTCAGAATCAGTAATGGGAAATGGATGTGGCAGTGAAACAATAGTGTAGCAAGCCATACACCAATATGGTTGTGGTAGTTGCACTTTAGTGGAAATTTGGAGGCTACAGGTACAACAACTATTGCATACAAGTTACATGTGGAAGAAAACAGAAACAGATAAAGAGATCTTTAAATTTGAATCTTGTGGGGGGGGGGGGGGTTTATTCGCCTTAGTGTTCATAACAACACTTTCCATTTCCATTGCAAAAGATTCATGGGGCCCTGAAATTACTGTCCATGCAGCTAAAGGATCATAAAGCTGCAAAAGTACTCATATATGTTACATATATATATATATATATATATATATATATATACATATATACTAGCAGCATATACCCAGCGTTGCCCAGCCAATTTCAACATCAAATATTATAGAAGTCACTTAAATTTTCTGCATGGTTGGCCCTTTAATTAGCTATAGGCAGCCATAACTACTTCTGTCAGTGTGGCTAATATCAAACCACACAAATTGCCACACCAACATGTAGCTTATAATGCTCAGCCAGTTACTTGGACTCTATATGTCCAATTTCAGCCTGATTAGTCCATAAATGATTTTTTGGCAGGCATAATGATGTCCTATGGGTGTGGCAATGACTAGACCACACCTATTGACAAATGCACATGTGATTTGTAATGGTCACCCAGTTGCTTAGAATTCTCATTCCAAATTTCAATCTGGTTGGCCGTTGGATTAGCTTCAATAGACAAAATAACGTTCCTTTGGTTCAAGCATTATTCAAAAGTTCTTTTTTGGCATTTTTAAAAATTTTACATACCAATGGAAGAGGTGTGGCCAGGAGGGTCCCGCCCATGTTACTCCCAAAGTCAAGTTGTGTATGCATACCATGTATTAAGCCTGCCACTCCAAGGGTTTGTCTGGCCAAAATACCATTTTTGGGCCTGACACGAAAACAGAAATGGGTGTGATCATAATGATATACATGTGTTTAAACATTCCCCAGATTATATTGATTCCAAATATATATATGGATTCATGGGTCTAACTCAGGTTCAAGTGTTTCTGCTGAAATACCATTATTGGCATTTATAGCCTTACGCAGGAAAAGGAAGGGGTGTGGCCAGGTGGGACCCAGCCCATGTTACTCCCAGAGTGAAGTTGTATATTCATACTAAGTTTTAGATCTGTAGCTCCAAGGGTTTTTCTGGCCAAAAAAAATTTGGGGGGGGGGGGGCTTTTTCTTGTTACCATGGTAATCATTTTCTGAATTTTTAGTCCATGGTAATCATTTTCTGAATTTTTAGTCCATGTTTTAAGTTGGGTCAAAGCCTATCATCATGACAAATTTCATAGAAATCCATCCAGAGGTTTGGCCAGAATGATGGTACAAACATACAGACAGACATACAAACATCTCCTTTTATATATATATATATATATATATATATATATACATATATATATATATATATATATATATATATACATATATATATATATATATATATATATATATAAGGAGATGTCTGTCTGTCTATCTGTCTGTGTGTCTGTCTGTGTGTCTGTCCGTCTGCATGTTTGTACCATCATTCTGGCCAAACCTGTGGGTGGATTTCCATGAAACTCAGCACGATAGGTTTTGACCCAACTTAAAACATGGGCTTAAAAATCTGGAAAATGGTTACCATGGTAATGAGAAAAAGCCAAAAATGGTATTTTTGCCAGAAAAACTCTTGGAGCTACAGATCTAAAACTTACTATGCGTACACAACTTGACTCTGGGAATAACATGGGCTGGGTTCCACCTGGCCACACCTCTTTCTTTCCCTGTGTAAGGCTAAAAATGCCAAAAATGGTGTTTCAGCAAAAACACTTTAACCAAGGGAGTTAAACCCATGAATCCATATATAATTGCTATCAATATAATCTGGGGAATGTTTTAAGTACATAAATATGACCACACCCATTTCTGTTTTCATGTCAGGCCCCCCCCCCAAAAAGGCCAAAAATGGTATTTTGTCCATCGAACCCTTGGAGCGACAGACCTAAAACATGCACAAATTGACTTTGGAAGTAACATGGGCGGGATCCCTCCTTGCTACACCATTTTTCATTTGTGTGTAAAGAGAAAAAGTGCCAAAAAAAACAAACAAACTTCTGAATAAAGATTGAACCTAAGGAGTTAAATTCACTAAACCATTTTAATATATATTTTGGTTGATGTATGTATGTATGATTGTATGTATATACCTAGGCATCATGACCAAACACTAGAACCAAAACAGCCAAAATTTAGCATGAACTCTCTTAGAATCTGAGTGAGCATTACTAAACACATGGAGGCATGGTAATGGGTGTGATTTTGCCATAGCCACACCCATAGAAAGTCATTTTGGCTAGAAAAAGCTAATTTAAGGACCAACAGGCTGAAATTCAGCACGCATTCCCCAAGTAAAAGTGTGAGCGTATTAACTGAATGTAGGTGTACCAGTGGGTGTGGTTAAGTTGTAGCCAAAGGAACAACAAGGCCAAAATTTGAGTAGCTTCTATTATACTTCAAGTTGATATTGGCCGGGCAACGCCGGGTACATGCTGCTAGTATATATATATAGAGAGAGAAAGAAAAGATTAGCCTGGTGGAGAAAAAAAAAAGAATTCAAATTATCCACACTAAAAAACCTGAAAAATCCAGTCAAATGGTTAAGGCTCAGGTCTCCCAAGAGGGTAGAAAATAGACATTAGATTCCTGGTCTATGTATTTCACTTTCCTCCTCCCATTTTTTAAAACTTTCCTTTTCCCATATTTTTAACCTTCCTCCTCCAATTTTTTTCCCTTTCCCCTTCCTCCCCAACCCCTTCTTCTTTTTCCTCTTTCTAAACACCTAATAATTTTTTTTTTTTTATTGGGTTGATTCTGCTCAAACATTCAGGGTTAGTTGGGCAACTCCCCAGTGAGTTACACCATTCAATACAAAAGTTCTTTGAATATAAACTACTATTTATTATTTACTATACTTTTAATGTTCTAACAAATATTTTCACTTGAGCCATTCCAATTTGAATATGTTGTAGGGGATTTTCCCACTGGAAGGCCAGTCAGTCAATTTGAAACTGAAACATTTACGCACCAATTGTACTGTAATTGTTGGAACATATTGAGTTTCAATAAGTCATCATGTTTAGATAAAAATGGGCTTATAAGCTTCAATGGCACTGGAACAAGTAAGTTCTCATCATCACGATAAACAAGTTCAGTAGGACAAATAGTTTGTATCATTTTAGCTCCACAACCCAACAAGTGCTTGCTCACTGCTGGCAGTATAGCTTCAACAGTTTTGCCCTCCATTGGTAAAATTGTTGACCCAACCAAAAGTACTATTTCACTTAGTGATCCGATGCAGGATATGGTGTGTTCCATTTACACCAGCAGTCCCTTGCAAAAGAAATAATCAAGTTGGTGTAGACTTAAGCTGAATGAGGTTTACTTGTCAGCACAATTGTACTCACATGTTAGTTACTGCTTCTTCTAATCACTCAAAACAAACACACCCAATACACTAACAAACATTCTATACCGATGTTTTCCTCTAAATCGATAATAATTCTTTAACAATTAGCAATCCACATCCTCTAGTCTGTATCAATCCACATCATCTAGTATGCATCAATTCACATCCTCTAGAGTGTATCAATCCACATCATCTAGTATGCATCGATCCACATCCTATAGAGTGTATCAATCCACATCCTCTAGTATGCAACAATCCTATTCTCAATTGCCTATAGACCATTCTATCCTGGGGGTGCGTCTACTCAGTCAGGTGGCACACACACCCACCTGTATCCCAACATGTAGGGCAAATAGCCAACTGGTGCAATGGAGGCTATCCACTACTGTACAGTGTAGCTATAGCTTTCATTAGTAAGTTTTCATCTGTTGAGTGTGGCACTCACCAATATGCCACGTTATTTTACTTCTCTTGATCATGAAGGTAAAAAATGGCACATTGAGAAATTAAAGGTGGATGGAGAAGACTTGCCAGATCCTCATGGCACCCCTGATGAATGACAATGTGAATACATTGGTCCACACCACAGGACAGTCCATGTATCCCTAGAGATAACCTTTATGAATCAGCGCATAAGTTGTTACCTAATGCTAGTCTCTCCACCATAGTTCCAGTGCCACTCCAACAAGAGTCAACAAGTGAGAATGAACAGCTGATGAGCCATTTCCAAGCCATTCTCAACCCTCTAGCTCACAAAATTCTGCTCCCACTCAAGATGGATTGGACATGACAGCCATCAGCTCTAGTGGACAGCCATCAGCTCTAGTGGACAGCCATCACAACTCCCACTCATAGAGTTGTATTGTAAGGAGTACAAGAAGATGCAATTGAACAGTGATGCCCTCCAGGCAAAGGTTGGAGAAGTTCTTCACTCCATGAAGGTTTCAACAGAAGATTGTGAGAACGTTGAAAGGTGTACCAGGAGCCAGAAAGACAGTTCTCATCAGCATGAGCAAAGGTACGGACATTTAACCACATCATTTATTTTTAATATTTCGGTTAGAAAAAGTTTCAGTAATCCAGATGCATTTATTGGAAGATTAGGAGCAAGGAAATATTTAAGTTTAATACCTGCAATAAAATGGGGTGTTGAACATGAAAGTAACGCAAGAGATGTTTACAATTTGAAGATGGCCTCTCTGCATGATGGTTTTAAATATCCATTACTGGTCTTGTAATTAACTCCCTATATCCATATTTAGGGGCAACCCCTGATATTTTTTCTCAGTGCAATTGTGGAGTTGAAATAAAATGCCCATCTTCTGTCAGGGATGGAAAATCACAAGATCTGATAGACAAAAAAATATATTTTGAATAAGGTTGAGCTTGTCCAAAGTCAAAATACTAATCGCAAGTTCAAGGTCAGCTTGAAATCTGCCAGAAAAATGTCTGTGATTCAGTTGTATGGACACCACATGGTTTGTTTACTCAGAGGTTATACAATGACCCACAGTTTATCAACAAAATAATCAAGAAACTCCAGCTTTTTATGAGGAAAAAGTGATACCTGAACTCATGACTCAATCCTTCACAGAGCATTATCAGCAGCACAAACATGTGCAAGTGCAGCAACTAATACATTCTAATGTGTTGGCCAAAAGCGAAGAATGTGGCAGAATGATGGAGTGTGAACAGTCTGCCTGTAAGTATGGCTGGTTCCATTTGATGTGCGTTGGCTTACAATGTTCACCAAAGGGATCATGGAACTGTGATGAATCTAAATGGAACAACTGATTATGTGTGCATTGCTACCTGCTAAATTGATATATCACTTTTCTTTAATTTTCTTTACAGGGCAGGGCACAACAAATAGTTTGTTGACAGTGTTAAAGATTAGACAGAGCAGGACATAACAAACAATGAGTTGACAGTAGAATAGTTGCAATTTCGTGCAATTAATTTTGGATGAAAATCGCATAGTGCCGAACAAACAAGGACTGTATGTGGTGGCTGAGTAGTTATGCTCATGGACTAACAACACATGGGTTGTGAGTTCAAACCCAGCACTGACAGGAAAATTTTCCTGTCCTTCAACATCTTCCCACACCAGTCCACTCAGCTCATGTTGACTGCCTCCTCGTGGTGGGCCCTGGACAACTGACACATAGTCAGGCTAAAGTCAACAAATAGACAAGAAATTCTCATACAGAAGAAGGAGAATTTTATCAATAATAGCAAATGTAATTTCACGTAATCTTTTATTAGTTTGATTGGTAGGGTTGACTGCAACATCTTGACAATTTTCAATCTCTCAATTGCATGTTCAACGTGGGTGGCTACATACTCGTGACAAGGCTCTTTATGTTTCCACTTCATGTAGGGAAAGCTGTGCCTTGCCTCTTGTAAAAGTGAAGCTCCGATAAGTGCCAAGATCACCTGCCATATAAAAACCACAGTCTGCAAGAACTAGGTCTCTGTATGTCAGCTTGTCGAGAAAGTCACTATGGACTGTAAGGTGTCTATCAGGCACCCGATCACCCCAACATTTGGAGTCTAAAATAATTGCTCCAGTGGAACTAATGCCATCAAAAATTTGGCAGTATTGAGGCCCTTGTAATTAGAGTAAGTTTTCTGCCCTTGTTGACAAAGATGGCCTTTCTATAAATATTTTGGAGCAATCAATTATACATCTTGCACGGGTGTACAAAGGCTGGAAACATTATGGTAAATTTTCTACTACTATCCCAGGATCTGGCCCAAAATCAACTGCCTGAACTCTCTGGTCGCAATATCTCACCATTTATTAAAAAAATGCCTAATTCCACTGCTACACTAACACAAAAATAATACAATTAATTTTGGAGTGGAAAAGCTATCCTCAGCTTCATCAAAATGAGCAAAAATTGATCAGGAGGTGATAGTGAAAAACTTGGCTTCACAACTGGTAATGAAGTGTTTAACAGACTCAAACATGCAATATGATGGTATTCTAATCCAAAACAGGGTCTAAGTATCATTATTTTCATCATAGCTGCAGGAGTGCTAAATAAAGATAAACCTTTCCTGTGGGAGCTCCTTTTTTTTCTTTCTTCAAGTTCTTTGAGCAAAGATTGCTGGCTATCAGAGCCATCTCCAGTGTTAACGGCTTTGTCCAGACATTGAATGCCACAAGAAGTACTTTTGTTGTCCATAGCAACACTAGTGCGTGGTGTTCCACCGTTCACTAAATATGCCGTACATAGTTTCATTAATAGGTTGATCAGACACTACACTGTTGCCTACACCTCCAGAGTACATTGCAGGCCTAGGACCAGGGTCATTGCTGGTTTGTCTGTGACCTGCCCTATTCCATAACCTCTCATAACATGATAGCTTTGCACGACTTTGTTGTGATCCACTGAATACAAAAATGGAGAGCACATATTCAGGACTACCCTTATTCTTTAATGGTTAACCTGAAAATAACCCAGATAAATTATTAAAAGCTAGTGATGAAGCTATGTACAAAAGCAGCTTACCAGACATAAAATGGTCTCCACATAGTCTTAAATGTTTGTTAGGCCTCCACTTTTCATGCCTAATAGCTTGCACCCAGAGTCTCTTTTGGCCATGATCATTTGGAATTCTAGACATGTTCACTCCATTTCTTTTGCTAAATCACTTTGCACAGCCCATAGGACAGCAAATGGCCGGCATTCTTAAAATAACTTTCAACTTTTTGCCCTACACAATAAGTCACATGACCTGTGTGCCGCAACACACCCCCAACTTAAAATGGTCTCTATAGAGTGTCTAACTATCCTCAAATGGAAGTACTAAGCCAAATGAAAATGTTAAAATACAGGAAAATTTAGGAATCTGGAAAATGTGAGTGTAATGAAGACATAAAGTACAGAAAAATGAAATGGATATATACATGTACATGTGTGGGGTTTAATACTGACTTTAAGTAGTTTTTTTTTTGTTTTGTTAAATAACCACTTATTCAGTATTATGTAACTGCCATGACAACCAATAATTTCAGTTGATGACTTTATCTCAACACTAGTAAACACATTCATTTTCACCTTAAGTGGATCTCTAGGAAACCATAAACAGCAAAGCTAGCAGACTCCAACTGCAACCACAGCGCAGCACCCGCCCTCCCAGCATTCAACCACTCTCCTTCCTAGCACCCACCCTCCCTCCTAGAACAGTGTAAGACCACTGGTAGAAATAAACAGTAAACTACTACTTATGAGCAATACCATCCAATCAACAAAACAAGTGCACACATATGAGCACACACCCTTAACACACACACACACACACACACACACACACACACACACACACACACACACACACACACACAACACACACACACACACACACACACACACACACACACACACACACACACACACACACACACACACACACACACACACACACACACACACTGGTCAACTCTGACCTGTAGGACAGAGAGGTGAATGCGGTCATCAACTCTGACCTGTAGGACAGAGGTGTATGTGGTCATCAACTCTGACCTTTAGGAAAGAGAGGTGCATGTGGTGGCATAGCAAGATTTCGTGACTACAGAATGCACACTCAGCATTCCAACAGTCTTGCAAAGGCCCATGCCTGTACCAGTCAGTACAGATTTGCATCTCCCATAATGAACATCTTTTGGTTTAATTACCCCACGCCACCTAATGCAAGCACATCAACGCATGAGCACACACAAAACAACATTAACCCCACACATGCCTACAGGCAGTATTCCTGTCGTATTCGAATTCACTCCACCATACACTACCCTAACATAACATAACTACCACTCACGCAAGTAGCACAGATAATTAACACTTTGTACACATCACACAAACAAATTAACCTAACAATTCAGATGTGGCCACTCCTCCTCAAGTGACACATACCATTATGTTCTCATTAATAGCCTAAGGCAACCACTTGAGTGCTGGCTATGTGAGTCATTGCTGCACCTCAGATTAGTCTGCGACACAAAAGGTTAACCTGCATACAACCATATTCCTCATCTGATCTCTAACAGCTCTTACATGCAAGGATGAAGAACATAACGCCATCATCGAAACAGAATGATATCATGGATAGAAAATAACATGAGGGCCACTACAAACAGTTTAAGTGCATTGCTGTTGTTGTTGTTGTTGTTGTTGTTGGCCAAAGTTTGTCCCCAGAGTTTCACTCCTTAGTGACTGCTAAATCAAGTCATTCCAATAAATAAGGATTGCTGCATTATGACATCACCAGTATCACTCAAATAGAATTCACTTGCAAGCTGCTATGCTCCCTTCAACATATTGCAAGGATTAACTTGGCATTAATAGCAGCTGTCATGCTTGGTAATAGTGACACATTTTTTATTTTTTTGTTACACGCAATACACACGAAGACAAAGAAAGAGACAGCCATTGTGAGAGAGAAAGAGCTTTCCACTTACTATCAACGCAGAGTCCACACACACGACACAGCTCGTCCACCCACGTCTTCATTTCTGGCTGCGTCTGAGCTACCAAATAGTACACACGAAACTTAGTCTCAACATCGAAGACAAAGCTGTATTTCTTGTGGGCCAAGTTGGAATGCACTGCCACACAGTCCTCGAGGTTAATGACACCTTTCTGGATGTCCCCATCCTCACTCTTATAGTACTCCAGCACTTTGCTGGAGCGCAACTTGAAGAACCGCTTCCTCCATGCCTGCACAAAGAAGCAACGTGAGCATGCAATCCACCCCTGATTATCTCTCATTCCCAACTTCATTTAGTCATTAGGCACTGTGCTCATATGAAACCTTTCATAGCACCAGGCAATCTTGCAGTTCAGCACTCCAGGTCTCCACTGTCAAAAATGCAGGAACTATGGAGCACCCACACCCACACCCACACACACACACACACACACACACACAGGACTATTCATGCATCCCTAGGGTTCCCTGGGGCAGGCTAGAGCTATATTTGAAGAATATTTCTTGAAAGAAAGCCATAGAGCCCTAGCCAATCCTGACCCTAGCAGAGGGGTGTGAATAGTATGCTAGCCCATCATTGGTTATCCTGCATCACATGGCATGTGATGCAGGATAACCAAATTGTGTTCAATGGCATCAAAGTGTAACAATCTGTTGTGGTGAAATAACAAGTTGGTACATACCAGCTCATGTACTTGCTAGATGAGCTTGTTCCAGCATTGTTGCAATTCAGACCTAAACTTATTTTCAGACGTAAACTTACAAGGTAAACTTATAAAGCTATCTACCTACAGCTGACATAAACTGCCATGCCCCCTTCACAATACACTGCTAGTATGGCTACAGCTTCAGGTGTTTAAAGGGAAGTGAGTAGGTGAAACCATACTGCTTACTTTAATTCCTCTTCCCTCCAGCGGTGGGCTTTTGATGAGCCAGCCTTCCCGAATAACTTCGCCTCCACCCATACCTCCTGGTTATACACCTACCACTTCTCCAGTTAAACGTTGCGCTCTAGTAAACTGCTGTGGGGTGCTCTTACGAGAGCTTGGACGGAGGTTGGACCTCTCCCACGGATGTTGTGGCCTTTTTTAGAACCAATTCAGCACCGCTGCTAAATGCATTTGATTGAAAAGCATCAGACCCACCTTCCTACATCCGGACAGATTCCCTGCTGAATAATATGAGAAAAGTGTTGTCTCTGAAGAATGCAGAAGTTAAATTCTGAGAGGAAAGTGGTGCGAGCGGGCTACTTAATCAAGTCACCCCCTCAGGAAAAACTTGTCGCTGTAAGCTGCGTGTAGCTAAAAATATGATTACTTTATTCCTAGCTGGCTGTGTGTGTATCACCCTGCTGCCACAGGTGTGGTCAACTGTTCAGCTTCTATGAAAGCATGTATCCGACTAATCTGCCAAGGGTATGCTGGCTGGGGTGTGATATATTATGCAGCATTAACTAGGGAGAGTGGTGCTGTTTCAAACACAGTTTGATTGCAGCTGAGCTGCAGAGATTCTAACTTATGCTTGCAAACACTACAAGTGTTGAAGGATTTGTTTTGATCATACCTTTGTATTAGATGAGAAATCAGCTAAAAGTGTAACACAACCACAAACTATTACTATAACAGGATGCACCATTGAGCTGCTACTCTGAATCTTTCTAGATCAGCAGCTACTGAATTTGGTAGCTGGTTGAGTGAGTGACATCCAAAGCTCCCAGAAAACCACAGAGGAATTGTGTATTGTCCAAACATACACCGGTGGTTACATTCATCACCTGTTTGCCTGGATTATGGTGGGAAAATGCTCAAACCATTTTTTATCCATGATGTCACAAGTATACAGCCATCAATTCAACCAAATCCGGAGGTGTGGCCATCGTGTGTGCAAAGGCCATTCCTGTTATTTTCCTGTTGATTCCAAAGGAATAACTAAGCATTAAAGAATAGGAGAAGTCCCCCAATTGGCCTCAAATTATAGCAGGTGGCAAACAGAAACATACCAACGCAACTGGATTTTCTGTTTCTATTCAGAGATTTTCCTACCACTGCTGAGTACTGAATTGATATCAGAAACTGGATATATTTTTAAAACTCCATAACACACAACACATATACTGACATAGGTCAGGATGATTATTAATGTTCATGATTACATATTCACTTGGAGAGAATCTTCCATGAGTAATTGAACCTATTACTTGGCCAACAAGAACTCTACAATTTACTAGAGACATTTCTTTGTATAAAGAACACTAAATTATAGATACAAAGATTATTGTTGTTTTTTCCTGGCCTACACTGTACTATATATATACTTGGTGGTTTTTTCAGTCAACCTCAGGCCCTCTGCAGTAACAATCTTGTTGAATTTGCTTAACGCAACATGTAGGGATTATTGACACTTGTCTCATTAATCAAACAAACATGATGCAATTAATAAATACTTTCATGACGACTTAGAGTGGGTGCGGCTAAATTTTAAAAAAAATTTTTAAACACCCATAGCTACACCCACAGGAGAGCATTCTTCCATTCATATGGAAACCACATGCCAAATTTAATTTTAACTTGGTCATTAGCAAGAGTCTTCTACATCACCAAACCACACCCATTGACAAAACCACACCCACAGCCACCTGATCTGAACAAAACTTTCGCAAGGATGTACAGTGAGGTGCCCTAATGAATGCCTGACAATTTTATGAAGATTCCTCTGTAGGTTTGGAAGGAGTTGAAGTCCATACAGACAGACAGAGAGACAGACAGACAGACAGACAGACAGGCAGAGAGACAGACAGACAAAGAAATAGTAAATTATACTAAGATTAGAGTCTTCCATTGACAAAACCACTCCCATAGCCACCCAATCTAAATGAAATTTTACAAGGACATGTAGTAAGGTGTGGTAATCAATCCCTGAAAATTTCGGAAGATCTCTCTAGTGGTTAGGAAGGAGTTAAAGTCTGCACATACATACACACAGACAAACAGAAAGACAGGCAGGCAAGCAAGCAAACAGGCAGACAGACAGTCAGACAGATTGTGAATAATGGTAAGATAGTTGTATATAACTAAATTGTATCACCTAGCTAATCATACTTTTTTTATGTATCTTGTCCCTACACAAATCTTCGATCCAGTTGTTGTCTTGATTATGAGTTATTCACACCAGTTGCAGCTGCTCACAAAGAAACATATTACTGCACATGTGCAGTTTTACATCCATTATCATATTTTTAAAATTGCACGCTAGGCTTTAATACTATGGGTGTGGTGATAGAGCAGGGTGGGAAACTATGTTTTATAGTTTAAAGTTAGTTGGTTTCTTAGCAGTGTTGTATGTTAACAAACAGCCTCAGTAGTGGCATCACTGATACTAAACAGCCTGAGCAGTAGCATCACTGTTACTAAACAGCCTCAGTAGTGGCATCACTGTTACTAAACAGCCTGAGCAGTAGCATCACTGTTACTAAACAGCCTGAGCAGTAGCATCACTGATACTAAACAGCCTGAGCAGTAGCATCACTGATATTAAATAGCCTGAGCAGTAGCATAGTGGCATCACTGTTACTAAACAGCCTGAGTAGTAGCATCACTGTTACTAAACAGCCTCAGTAGTGGCATCACTATTACTAAACAGCCTCAGCAGTAGCATCGAGCAGACTCCCCCTAACCATGCCGACTTTGGTGGCTGTAGTAGCACTCTTAACAGACAGACAAACTATTATGCAATATAGCTTTAACTTGCGTACACCCATAGGCTTTGCTGTGCCAATTTTGGTGGCTGTAGCTCAAGCAGTTATGGAGGAAAATCGCTCCAACAGACTGATAGTTCATGAATTAGTGATGGCTGATGATGGTGGACCAGATTCAGGAAGTCCACCTATAGTGACCTTATCTGAAGCACATCATCTTTCTCCTTCCATTATCACTCCACCTCACGTGGGGATGATTAGCGAGATCACAACTATGTTTTTCAAAGCCATACCACTGACACTGGAATAGAAATATATCTATTCAGTGTCAGGTTTTGTCGATCACAAATTTCCAGTATATAGTTAACCAGGCATTGGTTAATTTGCAGTGATGTTATTTAGTAGTGAACTCTTGTTCCATATTGGCTCCACCCCTTCTGTGGTGCCACACTTCTATGGAGCCACATGTTTTGATGCCACACACCTTATATGATGTCACGCCTTTATGATGCCATGCCTTCAGTGATGTGTTGTGATATTAATTTGCATTAGTGTCACAGCATTTCTATTTCATTAGAGTATGAATACATAACATATGGATGGCTTCTGTAGCAGGAAGGCGTTGACACATGATACTAGCTGCATCATATTCATATCACAGAGATTCTTGAGTATTTTTTTACACACAATTAAATGTAATGATTAGTTACATTGTTAACTAGTATGTGTGTGTATTGTGTGTGGGCGTGTACCATTCCTTGTCTTTCTCTTCCTGCCCGTGTGTCTTGTCCCACAGCAATGGCACAGACGTTACTTCATCCTCTGGACTTCCAAGGTCATGGAGTACTACTCCTCCCATGAGTGCAAGCCCCAAGATTACTTGAAGAGCATAGATTTGAGTCAGTGTGAAGATATGACCATACCTTACCCAATATCTGGCCGGATGCATGTGATCAAACTCTCTGTCATGGTCTCGGCAAAGATGAGGAACTATTTTTTGGATTGCAGTAGTGAAGAGAACATGAATTTCTGGGTAATGTCTCTGGCCCAGACCTGCGGCTTCTGTCCAGGTGAGAGAGTGAGATGAATTGGGTCAATAAGTGTGCATGTGAAAGAAGAGGGGAACATTTAATTGCTGTGTGTGTTTGCGTGTTTCGGGGAAATTGGGGAAAGTGTCTGGTTGAGCAAACATTACAAAGTAAAGTTGAGTGTACACTGTGAAGAATGAAGTCCTAATGCATTACTACTGGGACTTAATGTTTGTTTACATGTGAGTGTGTGTAGATGTGAATGTGTAATTATGACTGTTGTTACTTTATTGTATGTTTCTATTAGTTGAAGTTACTCCAATGGATTATGATGACAATTATGTGACCAACTTGAGAGCCTGCTCCATTGACACTGGTCTCAACCATCCCGACCAACTTCCTGACACATTGCATGCAATCCATGCCTCCAGCAAACACCTTCTCAAACTTCCTCTCCCTCCCTCCAGCCTGAAGCCATCGTATTCGGAGGATGACATCATAGAACTGATCTATCAGGACACAAACCAGGCACCACAGAGACAGAAGAGGGGTGGGGCCAATTCGGATCAGTTTTATGATGATGTGGGAATAAATGAGAGCATAATTTACGCCATGAACAAGAACCCGCCACCAATATGGAGGCCTGGAATGGATCCTTCCCTCACTACGCCAAATAACGAGTGTAAGGGACTCAATGAAGCAGAAGATGTAGCAACTCCACCTCATGCGTTGTCCGCACCTCTTCCATTGCCCTCCCCACGACCAAGGAGATCAAAATCACCAGCAGTCTCTCACCATCTTCAAGAGCATGGAGTGCAGATGCCGCCGATTGCTGAATTTAATCTCACAAACGATCCTAAGTTCAAGCAAAAGTTACAGCAGAAGAGACAAGATCTGTATGATGATCGAGAGGTTTTTTTGCGTAATCGTTCAATCAGTGTAGGGGAGATTTCTGTGAAAAACGTTAAGTCCACTGATCGTGCCAGTGAGGGTGACCTCTGGGCAAGCATAGAATTGAATTCTGTGCTGTGTGAGTCTCCAGAGGACCCAGTGCCTTATTTGGACTACGAGACGACCAAGTTTATAGCATCTGACATTATTAGTAAACGTGATCCTCTACCCCCGTCCAAGTCAGATGGAACGACCTGGAGGCATAAATTGTTCCATCAGCAAGCCATGGCTCCTCAAGAACGAGAAGGTCGTGCGCATTCTGGTTCTCCCATCCAAAATGACATAGCTCCACCTCTTCCTTCCTTGGAACTCCTTCACCGTCTTCCATATGCAGGATCTTCACAAGATGTGTCTACTTCTCGAACCAGTGCACCAATCTTTCCTCTTACTCAAGAATTGCAAACTAGCCTTGCTTCATCACGCCCCTCATCTCTGTATTCAGAAACTCCTCCCCCAGTGCCTATGCGCTTATCCAGCAATCGTACTAATTTCTCAGCAAATACTTTAGTTATGACACCGTCAGCACAAAATGATCCATTGAAATTTAATCGAGGGAATCCTTTAGCTCGACATCACTCAGAATCTCCAACCAATTCCGGTATGCATGAACGACAGAAACTGCCCCTCCCATGCTCAAGAAACAGAAACCAAATAGGTTTTGATTCCTTCACAAATATACTGGCCCATGTCATCTCCTCTCCTAATCTGAAGAGAAAAAACGTGTCAGCCGTTCGTAGACTTGAGAGTGAAGATACTTCTTCACAGCAGCTGGAAAACTTGGAGCAAGAGTTGGACTTTTATGATGACATTCAAGTAAGAAAACAGAGAGACAGCTGGTTGGAGAGCAGCATTAATGCTTCAGGTGACGATTTTGATCCTAACCACGGGAATGTACGATCCCTTCCCATTCATATTGACAATTCATCATCATCTGACCTGGAAGAAGAACTATATGACGACATTGTCTCTACACCAGAGAAGCAGCAGTTACATCAACGGCGCATGCCTCGGTCTCTTCCAGTGTCGCTCACGCAGGGTATCCAAACAAGACCCCGAATAGAGACTAAACCTGTGAATGCTGACATGTCCAATTCATCGGTATCCTTGCCGATACATAAAAGTAGATCCAACTGCCTGCCACTGCAACCTACTGCTGTGTTGAAGCATCATTCAGACAAGCAACCTTCGACCACCGCAAGCAATCTTCCTCTCTCTGTACAATTTAAGCCTAGAAAACCTGCTGTGGCTGACAAACCAACTATGGTAGAGAAACCAACCGTAGCAGTGAAACCAACTGTGGCAGATAAACTAATCGTGGGGAAACAATCTAATTTTTCTGATAACCCAAAATTGAAAGGCAAACCTACTGTGGCTAGGAAGCCTGATGTTGCAGATATATCAAAGCAACTGTTGCAGCAACAAATGTCGGTGAAACCCATGCAACATGCACCTTCCGTTAAGACAACAACATCACCTCCTCCGATTCAACCAAGGCCGTCTAAACATGCTGCTGTTCCCTCTCCTCCGGTTCCTTCGAGGAGAACCAACAAACATCAGCAACAGACCTTCATCCTCCCTCCCACCAAACACAAACCTAAGCCCTCAAAGAAGCCATTTCAGGACTCCTTTATCTCATGACCCCTGCTCCCTTAAGGCTACATGATTACTATATATATATATATATATATTTTTTTTTTGTTTTTTTGTTGTTTTTTTTTGTTTTTTTTTTGTTTTTTTTTTGTTTTTTGTTTGTTTTTTTTTTGTTTTTTTTTTGTTTTTTGTTTTTGTTTTTGTTTTTTTTAATTTTGTGTAGACATGTTCATTAAATTATTTGTCATCTTACCAGAATTTAGTTTTAAAATATTTAAGTTGACCTTCTGACAAATCTTTTAAGAGTGTGTTCAATACATGCTAATGAGGATTATGAATATGGTTACTTTATAGCTAATATGCATCTGTGGTGGTCCAGGCATCTGTTGGCCTCAAGGGGTGAAACTATATGCTGTTTATAAACAGAAAAGGAAAGCTATGTGGGATCAGCAACTATTTGGATGAACATTTGCCAGCATGTCTCCAGGGAAGAAAATATGAGTCACAATGTTACTATAATGACAATTTGTTAGTCTGTCTGTCTGTCTGGGTGCCCCTCTGTTTGTCTCCCGATGGAGGGATCTTCACAAAACATTCAGGGATTGATTACAGCACCTTACTGCACATCCTCATGAAAGTTTCGTTCAGATCAGGTGGGTGTGGTTTTGCCAATTGGTGTGTTTTAGTGATGTGGAAGACTAAGCATCACAGAAGCTTGTTTAATTAATCAGATTAGTGGCTCAATAATCCTTACGTGTTATATAAAGAAAGCTAAATGTGTTTGTTACTGCAGGTGACTGATGGTTTCCCACTATTATAATTGTTGGAGGTTTGGAAGTGGGAACCTATACAAACAACCAAGATGTTCAATATTGTTCCTGGCAGTTATTTGAGATAGTTTACAGAACAAATGTTTCAACAAACTTTCAATTTCCACAAAATAAAAATAATTTGATGTAAGAATACACTTAGTATTGAGAATCCATGGAGATAACCCACTCATGTGGGTGGTCAACAAAAGTGTCCATGAGATCTCAGGGCATGTAGCTATTCCATTATGTAATCCACAGATGTGGCAACCCCCCCCCCCCCCCCCCCCCCCGCACACATCATTAAAATATTGCATTAATTTCCCACACTGAAGGAGGGGAAGTTGAGTTGAGGAGAAAAGTTGTCTCATCTTTAGCTTAATTGAGATATAACAAATTCTCAAAATCTCTCTCTCTCTCTCACAGGTCCAATTATAGTTTAATGTGACATTCTATATCAGAAGGAGGTTTTTTGTTTGTTTTTTAAATTTATTATATATATATATATTATAATCTTGAGCCCTCAAAAGGATGTGTGTGTGTTTGTGATGGACCAACTATCCTCCAGCTTCTTGTCCAAGAACAGGTTGCATGGGAAAGATACTTGTTATGTGTAAGATATAAAAGAAATGTAATTGGTGATAGTTCATGTGTGTAGAGTTTTATGTTCAAAGAAGAGTTACTGGTAGGTGAGCTAATTGACTTCTAAACATTCCCTCAGGCAATAATTTTGTGTCTCCTCCTAGGTCTGTTCAACTGTGTTGTGTTCTAATGTCATTATTCATATTTATTTTTAATTCTACTTTTGGTCCATCCTTGTATTACATATCTCAATTGTGTATGTGGTTCTCTGACACATGGTTTGCTGCACCTGAATCAATCATAGCACTCATTGTCCACACACAAGCAAACAAAATGACTATGCAGAGAGTAAGTTGGGACTACACGTCAGTTCAGTTGGTACTGGATCATTATTTACCCTGTGCATTAGTACATAGTTCATTATTGGGGCCATTAGGTTCAATTTTGAAACTACAATATAGTCTAATTGGGTAATAAAAAAAAAATTAAAAAAGGAAATCAAGCTCTTTAGGATGTGGTGTGGTTAGTTAATTTTGATAAGACTTACTTTCAATGTGGTCGGTTAAACCACCAAAAATGACAGTCCACCTAAGGAGCAATTGTACTGGAACAGCTGCATTGAAAAGATGTAATGGATGAAGGGGTTAACATTGCAAAATTGAGGAAAATAAACTCAGAAAAACCCAAATATCTGTAGCTTTTCTCTCATGATTTAGTTAGTGTCTTTATATTGTGGCCGAAATATGTATGCTAGATCAATATTTACTGTATTTGCTGTATAAGGCCAGGTAAAATAAGTTTTTAGTTTCTCAGACATATTATTCATGCGGTATTCCTCTTTCTCTCTTCTTTTTATGGTGTGATCTGGGTGCGGTTTCATTTTTTGTTCTCATTTGAAATGATATTGTAATTGTTGAGATATTGCATAACTTACAGAAGTCACATAATGTGTAAAATTTGATGCGGGTACCAAAGATTGATAAAGGCAGGCCTCAGAAACGAAAAATATATTTAGCCTGGCCTATAAATTGTCTGTTTGAAAGTTATAACTCATCCTCATTCTTCCTCGTTTAGAAAATTGAAATGGATGTATATCTCTACGATAAAGTACAAATTGTCTGTCTGTCTGTCTGTCTGTCTGTCTGCCTGTCGGCCTGTCTGTCTGTCTGTCTGTCTGTCTGTCTGTCTGTCTGTCTGTCTGTCTGTCTGTCTGTCTGTCTGTCTGTCCTTGATTCACGCTTGACCATTTGAAGTTAGACCCACAAGTCCACATATATTTAGGATCAGTGTCACCAGGGGAACATCATGAGCATATTTATATGGCCACACTCCTTTTTGTATAAAAAAAAAGCCAAAAATGGTAATTTTTGCAAGAAAAAAGAATGGAGCTAGACCCGCAAACCCATGTATTTAGAATAAGTGTCAATAGGGGAACATCATAAGTATGTATATATATATATATATATATATATATATATATATATATATATATATATATTGCTACACCCCAGAAAAGACAAAAATGGTACTTTTGCCAGAAAAAGGATGGTGCTACAGGTCCAAAACTTTGGCATGCAGACACAACCTGACTCTGCGAATAACATGGGGTGGGTCCTATCTCTCCACACCTCTTCCTCTTTGTGTGTAAGGCTAAACATGTCAAAAATGGTACTTCCAAAAAATGTTTCGACCTAATCACAAATTCACTTTTGCTTTAAAAGTCTAAGACATATGTCTTCGAAGCAGATATTTTGTGACTACAGTTTATTAAAGGTGGGTCAAAAAACCACCCATAGGGCGGGTTTTTTGCTAGTATATATAAAGTTGTCTCTGTAGTCTGTGTGTCTTCCCGTAGCGCCTTCAGTTTGCAAATTAGACCTATAAACCCATATATTTTTGGAGTCTGAGTCTCCAGGAGAATGTTTAATTACCTATATATGGCCAATACCATATACTCTGTTAGCGTAAGACCAAAAAATGACAAAAATGGTACTTTGTCCAGATAAATTCTTGGACCTACAGAGCTAAAACTTTTCAGACATGATTTTTGGGTGTCTATTAAGTTTTTTACCAAAACATTTTCCCCGAGTGGCAAGATGTTTCACTCCAGGGATGTGCACAAGACAGAAGTTGTAGTGGAGAGTCTTCTCTTTGAGGTTGCGAAGTCTGGCATTAGGGATCTGTTGTAGGGAACGGTCATCTAGTATTTTGGGGAGTGGTTCGTGGTCAACAGCGATGACCAATTTTTCACATAAAAGTGCAAAATATCTTGCTTTATGTAATGCATCTGTGATAGTAAATGCCTCACCTCCACAGGTGCATAGCGTAACTCAGCTGGGTGAGTGAAACGGCTGCCAATGAGAGTAACCTTGTAACCTTACATCGGGTGTGACAACAAAAAAAATGGTTTGTAGGTTAGGCACTGACAATGTTTTTGAAATAATCTAAACCTAACTTATTTGTTCGATCAATCAGTTGCAAGGCATGTGGATTTGTTCTCATTGAAAATGAGGACACCTTCCTCAATCTCAATGATAATCACAGCCTTGGACTCTTTGAAGATGTGGTCAAGTTGTTGGACTCCAGTTGAATGGGGCACCCGGTGTTAAAGAATATTTGTTTCCCTGAATATTTGTTTCCTCAGGAACAAATACTCACCGAATACTTCATTCCTACCCACGACTATGTATTCCCCACCCTATAAGAATTGCCAGAGGGTTTGGTTTAAGCACCATTTCAGGCATTTTAGCCTGACATGGTCAGAGGAAGAGGTGTGGCCAGGTGGGATGTAACTGAAGTCTAAGTGTGTGTGCATGCCAAGTTTTATGTTTCAAAGTTCAAGAGTTTGTCCTCAGTAAATTTTTTCGGAATTTTTGGCCTCACACAATCACAGGAAGAGGTGTGACCTAATGGTGCATTAGAATGATTGCCAACAATACTGCCACACCGACAGAGTGGAGAACATAATATTCCCGGTACCATGCCAATCTAATATTTAATATTGTTTTCGTACACATCTTCTTCCTGTCTCTTTTTCAGAAAGAAAAAAAACGGGGGAAAAAGAGGAACAAAAAGGGGAAAAAAAGGGGGGGGAAAATAAGTCAAATTCAGGGATAAGATCACTGAGTTTCCACTATGGAAACCTGTGCCTCAAGAAAGAGGTGTGGCCAAGTGTGACCCAGACCATGGTCAAAGGTTTGTACTAATTACCATTTTGGTATTCTTCACATGACATGCCCAAAGGAAGAGGTTTGGCCAGGTGGGACCCAGCCTATGTCAATTCCAGAGTCATCATGAGTGTGCATGCTATGTTTTAGGTCTTCTGTAGGTAACATTTTTGGCATTTTTAGCCTCATTCGTTCAGGAAGAGGTTTGTCCAGGTGACCCAAAAATTTTGGGGTAAAAATCATCCATGGTATAGGATGAGTCTACCATCCTGGAATGGGTTTCATTTGGTGTGGTTGTTTGGCAGGAACGGGCATACACAAACATACATGCAACACATACATATAAATGATTATTAGCTTGACACTACCAGAGAGAAAGAGAGATGTAACCAGGTGAGACCCAGCCCATGTCATTCCCACAGTTATATGTTCATAGAAAGTTTTAGGTCTGTAATCCTAGAAGGGATTTGCCTTTGTAAGTTAGTAACAGCTTTAACACTTTTATCTTGACACATCCATAGGAAAAAGTGTGGCCAGATGGCCAAGCTCATTTTGAGCTCAAAAATATCCTTTGCATAGAATGTGCATACCCTAAAGAGCAAGTTTCATTTGTTTGGTTCTTTACATGCATACTCACATACGTAAGAATCAGAGAGAGTATGGCTGGTTGGTCCAGATCGACTCACTATGCCCTTACATCAGAAATTGAAAGAAAAGAAGAAGGAAAAAGATAAAAGGGGGAAATGAAGGATAATGATAACTGAAAAAGAAAATTTTTTTTTTTTTTTTTTTTTTTTTTTTTAAATAATAATAAATAAATTAAAAAATGGAGGGGAAAAAGGAACCCAAGCCTGGGATTAAACCACCTCTTTTCAGATTGGGAACCTGTGCCTTAATCACTGCTCCATTGTGGTTTTTAAGGGGATTTTTTTGTATAGAAATATGAATTCCTTTTTAGCCCACCAAGGGTGCCCCTTTCAGAGGAAAGTGTTTGGCTTACGACCTCACCATATCAAACTACATACATCCTCTGACTTTCACCTTACCAGGTGCCATAGTTTAGGAGGTGGATGACGAACATATATCTGGAATAGGCTGAAAAGTAGCCACAGAATACAGTTTCACTTGAATGCTCAATGCATTGCTGAGATAATAATGTGAAATCAACATAGTCTACTTAGGGAACTAATCATTAGTGAGTGATCACATTGTGTGAATGGTCTTAACAATGATACTTTATATACCTCAGGTAAGTGAATCTATATATGTATATAAAGTTGGTGTGTCTGTTTGTTGGCCTCAATTCAATGCTTCAAGGTTTTGTTGAAACTAAACCAAATTTGGTGTGGATATTCAGAGGGTTTAGCATGAAATTATTCATTAGACACATTTTTAAAAAGTGGTCCCCTGATGAGGAAAAAAAGAAGTCAAGTTGCCCAATGAAAAAGAGCCTGAAAAACTATGGCTTGGTGGTCAATGCAGTGGAGTGGCATTTCAAGCTGAATGTTCCAGGTTTGATTCCCCCAAAAATTTATTTTTTCCATTTTTTTTCCTCATTTCCCCCCCCCCCCCCCCTTTTTTTTTCTTTCTTCGTTCATTTCCTTTTAACCTGATTGCTTTTCATTCAACTCAGGTTTAAAGTACTGTATTTGTGTATGTTTGTCTACAAAGTTAAGAAAGGTATTAAGAAAAAGAGAATCATGCTCTTCATGCCATGGTCTAGTTAGTTAACTTTGATAAAATTTATTCTGGCCTTCACGAGGATAAACTGACAAATAAGACCATGCAGCTGTATTAGAGCAGCAGCTACAATTAAAAAAAGATTAGAGCAGGAAGGAGGGGGTGAGTGGTGATGGGATTTGTGTGGCATGCTTTCTGGCAGCTCTGTGCACCTCTACTTCCAGTTTAATACAGGGACAACAAATATTAACAACAGAATAAGAAAGTTAATAGCACCTTAGTATTGTTTTAAATGAGGAAATATCCCCCTATAAACAACATTCCACTCTAGCTTGAAATTCAAAAAATGAGTTTAAAATTCATTTCAAAAAGAATTAAAATAAATAATATTGGTTTTTGTTTCCAGATTTTCTGAAGTGGATAGGTGCTTATGAGGTAGTGGCACAGCACTATTATTCCATATGAGTAAGTGGTTTACAAAATACAGATAGACAACTGGAATAAAGGACATTGGCTTTGTAGCACCAAAAAGGCAAATACTCCTGCTTTTCTTGACACAAATTTAGTCTGGACTCTGTCACTTAGCTCTGTTTCCTTCAAATTTATGTTTCAGCTATACATTCTAGGTGTTGAGTAAAGACCTTATGTACCAAGCTTCGCACATGGGGTATTGTGTGTGGAAACCTCCTACACTGGCAGTGTAGCACTACTCCAGGAAATTGTCTTCCCTAACTGAGGCTGTTAGAATGAGTCACACAGAGGGTGTGGGTACCCCTGTTAGTAACATAATAATCAGTTTCCCACAAAACATACTGAATATATTCCTTAGGACAAATATTCATTCCAGGTGGAAAAATATTCATTCTTATTAACAGAATATGATAAAAGTAGGGGGGGGGACAAATGTTCATCTGGGGAACAAATATTTGGGGGGGGGGGGGAATATTTGTCGACACGGGCTTTATAAGCTGGTAAAATGGTAGCATCCTCTCTGCTAAGGTAAAGGGTAGGACACCTGATTGATGAGGCCAAATGAGGATTGTACATCAGTTATGTTCAAAGGAACTGGGAATTCACTAATTGATTCCAGATATTTTTTTGCAAGGCCTTACGTTATCAAACTCAACAATTCTTTTAATCAAATACAAATTTTTTGGGGTTGAGTGTGATCCTATTTCTGCCACAGATATCTAGCCATTCCACAGCTTGGTAGAAATTCTCTTCCATGTTATCGGCCCAGAGTTGTGTGTCATCTATGCATTTGGTTTTGTCTGGGATGTCAGACACAGCTTCATCATATCTCCTAGAATAACTATCACCAGAGGTGATATAACCTGGGGGGGGGGGGGGGGGCAGTTTTGTAGTGGTATCTACCCCAGGGTGTGATAAAAGTGGTCGAGTGTCAATCATCTCTTTGTATTGGTACACTGTGGTAGCCATTCTATGCATCAAAGAGAGATTTTATCTTCTCATGTGGCTTGGATCTTGCCTGATGGAATGGTGGTTGGGCATGATGGCATGTTTGCTGATGGCCTGAAAGTCAACTGTGCAGTAAGGTTTGCCACTCTTCTTGACACAGATGACCATCTTGTGTCACCATGTGACAGGTTCGCCAACAGGGACTGGTTCTATGACTCCTAGCCTGCCTGACATCCTGATCAAGTCCAGCTTTTGTGTCATCTTGCCAGGGACAGGAACTGGTGTGTGATGTTTAGCAGGTACAGCATCTAGATACATCATCAACAGGGGCATAGCCAGGATTTTCAAAAAGGGGGGAGGAAAAATAGTGAGTATATCTTCTTTCTTTTTTTTTTAAAGACCATTAAAAGATTATAGAACTGATTAAGATCAATAAGTTTGTAGATTTAATTTGGATGAATAAGTCGCTGATAAATGAAGTCAAGAATTTAAAAGTTGAAATCTTCTAGGATGCCATGAAAATTTGTCAATGCTTCTTTAATGTCAATGGGGAAATCTTGGTGTAAATAGTGTAGAGTGAGGTTTAAGCAGCTGTCATTGCTCATAGTTTTAACTTGCCCATTAAATGATCTCTCAGTGTATTAATGAAAAAATGCGAAGAATAATAAAAAGAGCTTTGATGTTGGGGGAGCTAAAGATTTTAGGCAAGATTGAATTGAGTGCTAATAGAAGTGAAGCTGAGTCATGTTCCTTCTCTTTAGGTTTCTACTCAGTGTACCAGTTATGGATCTCACTTCTGAGAAGAGATATTTGGGAAAATTCCAGAATGTCTCTCTCTCTCACTTTCAATACTATACCACAAACTGTTTCAAAATTCTTTTACTAATAGTGATGGTTCCAAATATATACCTTTTGGTACATTCTCTGGTGTCCTCCCAACTGCACTGGCCTTGCCAACACATTTGCTCAGAAAATAACTGGCCATGCCAACAGGAATGCTCAGATAAAAAAAACAAAAACAATTCAATAGATTGAAATAGTTCTTTTCAAATTAGCGCACACCATTTAATCCGAGTTTGCAAATGGTTGTTTTTATTTTTCAAATTTTTATCTATATTCAGTCAAATTAAAATCTAAATGTAAATACTTGTACAGGATTGTACCCCCCCCCCCCCCCCTCCCCAAATGAAGTAAAGAGTTATTTTAGACACATCCAAAACATGCCTTTTTATTAATTAACAAATTTTCATTGATATACTAAAGTTGTGTTTTTTACATGTATATTATTAGTTTATTTTTGTTAATATTTTGTTTTGTTTAGATATTTACTTCTCTTCATCCACAAATCCAATTATTTCCTGTCGAGGGGCAGATTAAGAATTTTGGGAATGGAGGGGGGTGAGGTTATAATAATAGCACTGATTTGCAGAAGAGGCATCTAGGATTGTCCTGCATGAAACATTTCACAACTCCTCAGTGTACAATTTCTGTGCCTATGTGTAATGCAGAGCCTTTTTTCAGTCCTGCAAACCTCTCCTCAAATAGGATTGCTAGGTTTTTATACCTCAAAGGACAGAGGAGGACTTTCTGCTTCACATAAGTGTACAGGAGATACAAAAACCTAAACAACAAGCTTCTAGATATTGGGAAAGATGTTTTACATATTACGATGGGCCAATATCTCAATCAAATTTTGAAATAGTAGTTAATTCTTCCAGAACAGCCAGAAACTTTTCTATTGCCAGTTTTACCCTTTGGAGTAAAAGAATTAAACAAGAACAAAATAATCAGTCATTTGGAAAAGTGGTGACCATCTAACTGGAAAGTGTTACTAGTGGGACTAAAAGAAAAGATAAAAATACTTCTTTTTTTTTTAAATGCAGTAGCTCTACAGAATAATCTTTCCCACACTGCCCTGTGAAGATTTCATACCTAACTAACCATCACCACATCTACATTACTAAACCTAAGATTGCAAGCAACAAGCCCATAGTGCTACCCACTCTGAAACTTCAATAAAAATCTAGACCAAATTCTATTTGAAGAAGTCCAGTAGCTTGCTGCTTTTTCTTATATGCCATTAAATGTACATTGCAATTGATGACCAGCATTGATTTAGGCTAGCCAACTATATGTATATAGCAGTGTTGAAGTTAGTCATATTTTGTATATAGAAATTTTCCAGATATTTGGGATCTTAAGATGGATAGTCATGAATCATTAGCTAATAACTTAGATAAAATCCTAGCCTGGAGAAACTGTAATGTAGAGCTAAACTAAGAATGATTTTTCCAGAAAAAAAAAAGGGGGGGGGGGGGGGGGGGCATAAGTGATGGGCTGTCTTTCATCATGGGTAGGACTTAGTGTTCACATGTGTTCAGTGAGCTAGATTTATAATACTCTAGTAGATACAGCTTTAGTTTCTCATGATTTTCCTCTGTGGCTGGGAAGGGTAGTGCTGTTAGAGGCAGGTGGTGGGAGGTGGCACCTTGGACAGTCACAAGAGAAAGTGAGACCACTCTGGTTTTTCATGGGAATATTGATGATAGTTGATGTGCTTACTTGGATCTGTTGTACTTCACCAATGATTGGAAAGTTCGTAGAACCATCTCAAGGGTGATGCATGCCTCCTTGCTGAGAAAAAGCTTGTTGAAAGTATCAGTGATGTACTTTATTTGATGAGTTTCCAGTCTCTTACCATCTCCAGTTATGCCTGTGAAACTCAGCACAAGTGCACCCAGGATCTTGGTGCCATTGTTGTTGGCAGCATGCATCTGCATGGTCTCTGGGATGCAGTCACATAATCTCAGACCTAGTCTATAAACTGGCTTGACTCAGGCAAAGCAAGTTTGAACTCTATTTTTAGCCATTGCTTTGTGTGTGACTGATTTAGGATCAGTGGGGAGATTGAATCCAAAGGTTTTGATGCCCCCTGGCCACATTCAGGTGTTGACATTAATGAATGGTTGTGGGTCAGATGCCAGCTTTTCCCATGCATCACACAGCTGGTTGTAAAGATGGTGTTCCAGTATTATTGATCCCATGCTTCTATGTTGAGTTAACAGAGTGACAGCACAAAGGGCATCAAACACAGCCCCTTCACATTCACTGGATGTCTGACATACACTCTCAAAGTGGTTCTGTCTGCCACAGTGGGAGCAGATGTGGTTGTAGGCGATGCATGACTTCCTCCTGATGGCGGGGGATGCACTCTTGCCATGACCTTTCTTGCCACAATAACCACAGATCTTCATGACCATCTTATCATGATCGATTCCTCGTAATGAGGATATCCCTTTTATTTATTCAGTAGGTGCTACCATGAGCAGCTTCTTTGCCCTGAGAGACAAGTAGGAGAGAAGCTGAATGTTTTCCAGCTTCCATAGCTTCCACCAACTGAGAGATTTCCTCCAATGTCATTTCCTGATTCTTATCTCCTAGGAGGTCTAGTTGGATTCTGTATATGCAATTCCACTGGTTTGGACATCACAGAGTATAGCTTCAGTGTAGTTAACATCTACATTCATTAAGGACACTTTATTAAAATTATGCATACACCAGCCTGACTGCTGAAGCTGCGGAGTGTTTGTGTTTGTGGAGGCAAGCACTGAAGCTGCAGTGTTTCATCATGATCGTGATGCATGCTATGAAGGTATACTCTAGCTACCACTGTATTTTCTTTCCTTGCAGCAAGTTTTTCTATGGCTGTGAGCACTTCTACCTCAGTTTTGTTTAAAGTGTGCCACTAGCGTTCACACTGAGGACCTCATCCAATTGTTTATCACAGCACTCCAATAATTGAACTACTTTATTTTTATCTGTGACCTTATCCTTTGTTGCTTCAGTGTAGTCTGTCCAGCAGGATAGAAAATATGTTCAGTCTTCACTGGTGTCAGATGAGTAAATTCTGGGTTGCTTACCCTTCTCTACTTGAGACAACAGACATTTAATATAATCCACCCCAAAAAATTTATCCACATTTGCAATTAATTAATGGGGATTTAATTGTTTTCATTTTTTCTTTACACTTGATCAAAACATTAATTCACATTACACTGTAACCACAATAACAATTCTATTAGAACAGGAAGTGGTTTGGGCACAGTTATGATAATATTCTTGCTAGAATTCCTTTGGGGGGGGGGGGGGGTGCACAATTTCATGCATGCACACCAATCATAATATGCAAGGAATACTACAAACCATAATTATGTACACACACTCCAAGTGAAGTCAGCAAACCAATGCCCTAATCCCTTTCCTTTTCTCCCATTTTCTTCTTTTAGCCCTGTAGGCCAAAGCATCTGATATGTGACAGGGAACTAACCAACAAAGAAATCTCAAATTATGGTAGGATATTTTTTGTTTTCTCATCGATAAAATGGGCTCTTTTCTAGTGTTTGAAATAATAAAAAATAAGGGGTGGGGGGGGGGGACATGTGGACGAGTTCTCTTAACTTGGTGTAAACATAACAGGATTTGAAAAAACATAAAATATATACTAATAAGATAATGGAAAATTAAAATCCTAATGGCAAAAAAAAAGAGGAATTCAACTTTTCCACCCCCCCCCCCCCCAAATGCCTATAAACACAACCCCCATTTTTTCCCTTTTATCACATGTGTCCATGCATGTTTGTGTGTTTATGTATGCATGTACTTTCGTGTATGAGCATGTGTGGTCGTGTGTGCATTCATGTGTGGGTGCATGTGCGTTCGTGTGTGGGTGCATGTACATTCATGTGTGTGTAAATGTGTGTGAATGTGTGCATATGTTCGGATGTGTGTATGTGCATTCATATGTGCATATAGATTCATGTGTGTGCATGTGTATTCATGTGTGAATGATGTATATGTGCATGTGTGTGTATGTGTGTGCAGTGTGTGTGCACGTACATTTGTGTGTGCTTATGTGGCATGTGCATTTGTGTATGCATGCGTATTTCTGTGTTTGCATGTGCATTCATGTGATGTATGCGTGTTGTGTCTGTGCATGTGTATGAATGTATGTGTGCATGTGTTTTTGCATGGATGCATGCGTGTTTATCACCGGCCAATCCAAAAGTAGTTTCTAAGTGGGTCGTAAAAAATATATACATGAGGACAAAGTGCAGAGAAGAGAGAACTTTATTAATTGTCCATGTTAAGTAGAATTTACCCCTAACATTGCCAGGTTGATAACCAAACATCCCTAAATTCTCACATTTAACCAAAGATGACATCAAAGGTTGTAGGAACATCAGAGTTGTTGTCCAACAATCTTTGCTAGCTACTTTTGATCAGCTAATTCACCATGCTTTCTGAGGTCCTTGATATCCCCTTTATTGGATTGTATATGTTTCTTGCAAATGATTCAAATTCATGCTGATTTTCTTCAATGATGCAGTGATCCATGATATCCTAGCTACTCATCCTTTGCTGTAGGTCTTGAAATATTTTGTTTGGAGGTTGTACATGATACCTCACTTTTCTATGTTCTGACATCATTTCTTTGATGAATATTGTGCCAGTGATACTGCTGTGAGTGAATAAGATGTGGTCAATCTTGCTGGAGAGCCTGGACAAAAAGCTGACTGAATAAGTAAGGAATTACACTCTTGTAGGAAATTAGTAGGAATTACACTCTTGTAGGAAATTAGTTGCCAAACTTGTTCAGTCTCAAGGATTGGGATAACTGAAATGATCTGATAACAATTGAAATTGTCCCAATTTGCAACATCTATATATATATTAGAAGACCTATGTAACTATGTTTGTCCGTTTCTCAAAATCTCTCTGTTAGATTTTGACCAAACTTTTAGGGATGGAGGAGACCCACACTGAGATGGTTTTAAACCAGGTGGCATGTCTGGGAAAAACAGAATTTGTCTGTCTGTCTGTCTGTCTGTCTGTCTGTCTGTCTGTCTGTCTGTCTGTCTGTCTGTCTGTCTGTCTGTCTGTCTGTCTGTCTGTCTGTCTGTACCATCATTCCGGCCAAACCGGTAGGTGGATTTCTCTGAAACTCGGCATGATAAGTTTTGACCCAACTTAAAACATGGGCTAAAAATTTCACTAAATGGTTACCATGGTAACGAGAAAACCAAAAATGGTATTTTCTCCACCATCACTTTTTTTTTACTAGCAAGACATGTTCAACTACTGGATATTAGCCTATATTGGCCGGGAAACGCCGGGTACATGCTGTTAATAATAAATAATATGACAAATTATCAATTGAATGTATTCTAGATGGACTGCAGCTTATCTCTATTTCTAATAAAATCGTGGGCTTTAGATTTCTCACACATGCTCCTGCACCCCAGCTCCTGCACCCCAGCTCCTGCACCCCAGCTCCTGCACCCCAGCTCCTGCACCCCAGCTCCTGCACCCCAGCTCCTGCACCCCAGCTCCTGCACCCCAGCTCCTGCACCCCAGCTCCTGCACCCCAGCTCCTGCACCCCAGCTCCTGCACCCCAGCTCCTGCACCCCAGCTCCTGCACCCCAGCTCCTGCACCCCAGCTCCTGCACCCCAGCTCCTGCACCCCAGCTCCTGCACCCCAGCTCCTGCACCCCAGCTCCTGCACCCCAGCTCCTGCACCCCAGCTCCTGCACCCCAGCTCCTGCACCCCAGCTCCTGCACCCCAGCTCCTGCACCCCAGCTCCTGCACCCCAGCTCCTGCACCCCAGCTCCTGCACCCCAGCTCCTGCACCCCAGCTCCTGCACCCCAGCTCCTGCACCCCAGCTCCTGCACCCCAGCTCCTGCACCCCAGCTCCTGCACCCCAGCTCCTGCACCCCAGCTCCTGCACCCCAGCTCCTGCACCCCAGCTCCTGCACCCCAGCTCCTGCACCCCAGCTCCTGCACCCCAGCTCCTGCACCCCAGCTCCTGCACCCCAGCTCCTGCACCCCAGCTAAAGTTCTCCATGTAGTCACCAAGTGCACATCTTGAGCTTCTCCTCCAACTCATACAGAGTTGAATTATTTATTTGGTAAATTCTGTATTTTTTATTTTGACCTGCTGGTGTTTTGTGGGTGTGGTTTCAAGTTGTCTTCCTAACTGACAAGTCAGAATAATTGAAGTTTCCTATTAATGCAAAGTTACACTGCATACCATGTACTGAGTTGTGATCAAGCTTTCCACACTCTTTAAAAAAAAAGTTTTTTTTTTAAAGAACTAATCCTATGGTCCTTGCGTGCACAAGCATACATTAAACCACTTATAGCAAAGTAATAGGCTGAAGCATGCAATACACACTTCTGTGATTGTTATGTGCCCTACTTGATGCAGAGCTTTAGGCTGTAACAAACTATCTTAGTTAGAGACATCACAAACTAACACAAACTAAACTTACAATTCCTTGAGCTCCATAATATCGTTGACCATAAAGATGTTCATATCAAGATTATCTACCTGCAAGAATCCTGAAATAGCTTCAGAAGTAGATATAAAATGGCCTCACTGCATTAATATTTGCAAACTCAAATGCACATGGGCATTTTTAAAAGTGTGTCAATATCTATACACTTTCAACTGAATAGAGAACCCCTCGATGATCTTGCTCTGCCTAAGACAGCTTCTTTTATGTCTAAACCAGGTGTGTAGCTATGTTCAATACTTTTAGCCAAGTTTTTACATGTAGGACATATGATTCAATCTTACCAGCATTATAATTTGATGATTCATCCTTAGCTACACCAGATTGTCTACAAATAATTATCATTAATAAACATTTTTTTTTAAATTAAATGAAATTAGTTTATTCTCTTCTTATGTGTTGGACAGAGACTCATAGAGTTCAGGTTGACCAGCCACACTATCAGTCCCTATAATATAGGTGGATATAATATAATATAATATAGGTGGATATAATATAATATAATATAGGTGGATATAATATAATATAATATAATATAATATAATATAATATAGGTGGATCTTAGTGATGAGGTTTGCGGTTTAAGGTAATTGAAGCTCAAGTTTGAGGTTTTATTTCATTACCACATTATATATTCTAGTACGCTATTCAAGATTGATTAGCTATTTACCCAACAATTATATACTACTGCCCATAAACTTGTTAATCCAAACATTTGCCTTGTCAATTTCACATTGTCCTCTAGCATGAACATGAGATGGTGGTGTCTCCTATATTAGAGACTATGGAGGAGCTATTGGCAGAGCCAGAGATTACAGAAGTATAGAGCCGACTAAGGATAATCTTATGGAAATCCTTGAATGTATATCACAAATTGCATTCACATCTTGATTATAATAAATATATACAATAATTGTGAATAACAGAACACATTCTACGTAATCCTGTGTAAGAACAACCAATATCAATACTGTGTCAATTCAGCATTGTTGATTGCAAAATGATTATGAACAATTGGAATAAAACTTTTAAAACACTATTCTGTCTGAAATAATGTTGTTTTTGTTGTTCTTTGTGGCAGTGTTACTGGTGATGTAACCACAAACACCTAGGCTAACAGAGAAGTATGTGTACCTAAGGTGTCACTGGTTAGGAAAGGGCAAGGGAAAGATCTGCCGTACAATTGTAATATTCCTGGTTCATCACCACGAAACATAAATGCCTCCAGTCCCTACCAGGAAGATGAAAATGTTTATTTCCCTGTTGCCACAATTGGTGCTTTAGCTATAGGCATCCCCACATTTGGGGTTGCTGCAGGTGCTGGTATGGTTCTTGGTGGTGCCATAGGGGGATTGGTTGGTGTGGCTGCAGGTGGGAAAACTAGTGGAATATCAATAAAAGGGAGGGGGGGGGGGGGGGGGGGGGGGGAATAATCCATTTATTTCTTTAGTAATGTTTTTGCACTAATTTCAGTTAGCATTTTATTTGAAAAAAAAAAAAAGAGATGAAAAGTTCACTTTGCACCGTGCAGTGTAATATCCTCTAATATATTATCTAATCATTATAATACCGGAAAGGAAGAGGGGGAATGTATTTTACCCTGACAAAAACAATTTTCAATGAAATATTCTATGGAAGTAGGACAAGAGCAGTACTATATGATTTAGCATTAGATAGGTTGGTAGAACAGGAAGACATAACTAAGGAAGTATTTCCCCCATTAACTGCTCGAAGTGTTAGGAGATAGTCTAACTATGACATTGTTACAGAGGAAATTATTGCCTCATTGCCTCTTTAAAATATGACATATTAGAGAAGTTAGTTGGGAGAAATGGTGCCTTTGTTTGTCATTCATGTTCATGGAAAGAGAGAGAGAGAGAAGAAAACTTGTTCAGTTTATGAATCTTGAATAAATGAACTTGTGGCTTCCTGCAACAACAAAGAAAATAAATAAATAAATAAATAAATAGATCATGTAATTGAGTGACAGCTGTAACTTGAAATAAGTGTATGATATACTTGGAATGTTAGTAGAACATGACCACAGAGCTCTTGAAGGTCTTCTAGTCCCTTCCTCAGGGCATCAGCTGCTGGAGTATCTGCACAAGAAGCAGCAATAACTAATTTCATCCAGGACACCAAGGAATGCTACCATTGTGACTGACACATGCACAATTCTTATGCCACACCAGGATTAAACTCACTTCTTTACAACAAATTATAAATATAGTGCACACAGAACTTTTGATCATTATTTCCCTTCACCAATTGCAAGTACAACTCTACCAGCAAAGAGGTGCAAATTACTAGTTAATTGTTATGCTCACCTAAAATACTGACTACATATTTGAAACAGCATATACTTTATACTGTGGTCACGTTAGAAACTTCATACACTAAACTCCATTCACTTTGCCTTCATGGCTGCAAGTGAGAGGTTTATAAACAGGCAACAAGTACCAGCTAAAAGTGACTGCAATTAAAATTTTGGGGGGATAAGGTACTTGTAGCTTACCCGCCAATGAGCCTAGCACTGGAAAGCCAGATAGCTACAACTCAAACTAAGTCTTCCAAATTCTCCATATTTTTTTTTGTAATTTTTTGAAGAACATAGGTCAATACTTGGTAAGTTGCAGTGCAGTTGTGATCCTCTTAGGGACACACTAAGTTGCAAAAGAACTTGGGATTTCCTTTGGTTCCATTGCTGGGCCTTACAACCAGGGCTCATAATAAGACAGATACTTTAATCTGGTGGCTTAATCTTGCAACATGATTAAATACAAAACATCTGTTATAATAAAACAGTAACTGTACTATTAATTTTGCAATGGGTCAAGGAAATGACTGCAGCTCCAAGGATACAAATATCATTCCTAAAAATGAAATTGAAAAGATGCTTCGGAGATGAATGAAACAGTACATATTGTGGAGAATGTCAGAGTTTGTTGTTTTGTTGTTTGTTTTGTTTTTTTTTGAAAAAGAAAAGGTGTATAAACAAAAGAATGAAAATATCTGATGGATTGTCTGAGGAAACTGGCATATATCAAAAGTGTCTCAGTAACGTTCATACAAAGTTGTTGGCTAGTGATGGAAAGTTTTTATCATTGATAAAAGTGTTACACCAGTTCAAGGGTTAAAATAAATACAGACTCTTTTAGTAATGAAGGAATACGAAGAGTGGTACAGTTGTTTTTGAGAAGGTAAAGACAGATGGAATATTTAATGGAGTCCGGTTCTGTCTGTAGAAACTTCTTCATATCATTGAATTCTACTACAACAAAAGACAGTAAATGGTTCATGTATAAACAATATGATATCATTGAATAATGTGGAGGAAGTAGGCACATGGTGGAAATTAAAAATGACTATTTTGACAAAGAGAGACTAGAAGATATGGTGGGTGAATAATTATTGAAGATGAGGAAGCCGACAGACATTTAATTGACATGGCACTACAATTATCACAACAAAGTGAAGGTAACAACAGAACCAAATACAACTACAAACTCTCAACACAACTCGACAGATACATAGAAACATGGACCCCAACTTTCTCAATATTCCCAATTCCTCACGCCAAAATATTTCCACCATCTACCACAGCAATCTTCCATGCAGTGTACATGATAAATTGCTTAGTATTTCCTGATGATCCACCCTCAATGCAGTAAGAAATGTTACCTGGCAGTTCTACATCATAACATCCCCAACCTTCTCAGCAATTTTAAGTGCATTGCACCCTTTTCCAAACAAATACCATGACAATGCTCTCGGACTATCTCAATAATCTTAAACACAATCAAAGTTTCCTCAACAGTTCTATTTCACAATACCCCTCCCACCCACCTTCCCTATGTTCCACAATTCTCTTCAATGCAATGTACCCCAAAAGTTCAACATCAAAATTTTTTGTCCACTATAAGGAGTGTGCCATGCTAGCTCCAACAGAATTGATGCTTTGCCACAGCTAAAGCTATTAATATTTAGCTAAATATTTACTGTGTGCTTCCCTATCTATTGAATGAACCTGGTTTACAGCAACTAACTAGAAGCTAATAGTCAGACATCAGTTCTTCTCAGTTTCTGCTTCCAGTCAGTAGGCAAGGGACATCAGTTCTTCTCAAGAGTTTCTGCTTACCATCAGTAGGCAAGGGACATCAGTTCTTCTCAAGAGTTTCTGCTTACCGTCAGTAGGCAAGGGACGATAGTTCAGCTACATTCCGTGTGGTCTGAAGAATGCCTGCACTTTTCTTATGAACTATACAGCTAAATCCTGATTCCTTCTTTGCAGAGCTTCAGGATAACATAAGGAAAAACACCACTTCTTTGCGGAGCTTCTGGATAACATAGGAAAAAACACCACTTCAGGTGGAGTTGGATGACATGAAATATTGAGACTTTTATAGTGATATTTTTGACTGGCAAAGTCAAAAGGAATGGAGTTTAGTTCAAGCTTGTGCTTTTAGTCTTACAGCTTCATTCAGTGAGGGAGAAAGAAACCAATTAAATAAGGGAACAAACATCTGTAAAGCAGTTCATGATTATTAGCTAAAGAAATATTATGCCATATCAATACTGAATACCTTCATTCCATCTGATTACATAATTATATATTCAGAGTCAGTACCTTTGGTCTTGATGCGCAGGTTGATCTTGTGTTCAGAGGGGTGGGGCACACTGTACCCACAAAATGTCACCTCAGGACTAAAGACAAAAGTGATTGATCCCAATCATATCTTTACTATTGTTACCACTTCACACAGTTTATCAAACATACTTTTTTAAGATCATGTATTTTAAAGCATTGCCCAAGGTGTGATCTTCATTCTTCAATACAATGGTCATACACGTGGCATTTTCCTGGTCTTCCTGGGGCAGCTAGAAAAACCGTGTAAAAACACTAATTTAACTCTCCCCTTCCAGCAAAGCTCACCAATTCCAGCCTTGAAATTTGGTCTTCCATTAGTCTCACAGGAAAACCCTCCACCTACCAGATCCCACTGCTAGCAGTAGCTGTTCCAAACCCAAGAGCAGAAGCAAGCCTTTGACCACAACCTCAAGCCAGCGATAGCAGAGTTATAAGGTAAAGGGACTCATTCCGTGAGACAATGCTGTTGTAATCGGTAAAGGGTTTGTGTATCATCTTAATTGGTTAGTGGTCATGGGCGCGTGACGGCAGTCCAAGTATAAAGGGAGTGTTGTTTATTTATGGCTGAGCGCTTTCCCAATTCGTCTTGGAACAGAACTATTTCTTGGACTATTCCTAATTTCCTACCAGGATGAGAAGTGTTAACCTCCAGGTTTAAATTTTAAAATAGAGTGAAATTTATGAGTGGCCCTCTTCACGTCAGTCAGCTGTGTGTACCCTACTGGTGGAGCTTACTACTTCTACCACGTTTAAGAAAGTCCAGTTTCGTTAGCACTTAACACTACTGGGGTGGTGCTCGGTTCTGTAGTGACTATTGACTTAGTGATGTCCAGATTTACAAGGAACATAGTCCCCATCAATGGTGTGGCTAGGCACAACTCTATCAACCATTCCAACTCCTTCCTCCTCTCCTCCTCCACTATGGGGATCATTTACTCACTAGTAGCTAGGAATAGAGTTATTTTGGCCCACTATGCCAGTTGCCATGGAAACTTTAATGAAGTGGCACAGCAGGTACTGATAAGCATTTCAAGGGAGGCTGACCCAAGACTGAGCTATGCTGCTGAAGAGTGAGTGTGCATTGTGTGTATGTGTACATGCTGTGGTGTGACTGGAGAGAGAGAGTGTGTGTGTGTGTCTGTCTGTCTGTCTGTCTGTCTGTCTGTCTGTCTGTCTGTCTGTGTGAGGGTGGGGGAGAGAAAGTTATGTGTGACAACTAAGAATGAATAACAAGCTCTGGAACCTGTTAATCCTGGCTTCTCCTCTGTGGAGAGGACAAGTATTAACAGTAGTTTCATTTGAAGGAGCACAATATAGTCTGTCTTAGTCACACCTCAATACAATGAATGCAACTTTTTTTTCAACTTCTCTCTGCAGGAGTCTAGGTGTAGTATTGGTTGGTCAAGTTGAAGCTCTTCTTAATTTCATGATAAATGGGAGGTGTGGCTTAGAAGCATATATTTCTTGCTGACAAATTTTTTATTCTTTTTTTTTGTTTATTTGTTTTGGTTAACACCTTAACCTGATTGGGTGCATGGCTATGCCAGATGAAAGGAAGGGAACAATTTCTTATCTTGAAACAGCCTGGAATGAGTGATCAGACTGTGGGTGTTCCCTCATTGAAGAGCTCTTGCTATATGTAAAGGACTTTTGCATCTTTTCTTTGGGAGAGAATGGATTGATTTAATCCTGATATCTCCTGAGGAAGGAAGGGCTGGTTACTCATGTCTTCCTGGAAGAAGCCAAGCCAGCTGCAATAATGTTTGCAACATTACCACCATGGTTGTTCAGGCTTACAATTGTCTTGTCTGGCCCACTCCTGTGGGTGCCATTGTGGTTTTTTGTTTTTTGTTTTTCATTTAGTCCTTGTATTTCTGGAGGAGGGGGGGGGGGGGGGGGATGGGAGCCAGGTGCTCATGCCTTCCTAGAAGAAGCCAAACCAGCTGCAATAAGAATTAAAACATTACTAGCATGGCTATTCCAGGCACCCATGGTTAATTATCTTTCCTGATACACTCCAGTGGAGGGGCTGTTGTGGTTCTATCATGTTGGAGGTGGTGTTTGTGTCTGACAGAATGTTGGCCTCTGCAGTTCCAAGTCAGATATGATTGTAACAAACACTAGTACCCTCTTTTGGGAGGGGGGGGGGGGGGTGGAGGGTGAGTGTATGGGCATAGTCTGTTTTTTCTAGCAGAGAAGAAGCAGGCTGTAGCCCTGGTCCATTTGGACATCAGTTCCTGGCCTATAACACACACACACACACACACACACACACACACACACACACACACACACACACACACACACACACACACACACACACACACACACACACACACACACACTTTCCTGCAGGTATATGTACCACTACTTGTGTGAGGAGGACTTGGTCTACCTCTGCATCACAGATGATGTGAGTACTTCTTCCCTCTCCCCTTCTCCATGCACCTCTCCTCTCCCTGTCTTCTCTTGATACTGTAATATTCCTTCTTTTCTATCTTCTCTCTTCCCTCACCTTATTTTCCTCCTCCATTTCCTCTTCTGTTCCCCCCCCCCCATCTCTCATCCTCACTCTCCTCCCCCCTGTCACCCTCCTCCCCCTGTCACACTCCTTCCCCTGTCACACTCCTCCTCCTGTCACACACTCTCTCTGTGTTCCTCCTTTATTTCTCCTCCCTAAATTGCTTTCCTCTTTTCTCACCATTATCCCCATTTCTTCTTCAATTCCTTCTCTCCTTCCTCCATTTCTTTCTCTCTTTTTTTTTACTGCTCTTTTCTCTCCTCCCCACCCACCACCTCTCTCCTTTCCCTATTACACCCTTTCCATTGGCTATGGTCAGGAGTTTGAGAGGTCCAAAGCATTCTTATTCCTCAACAATATAAAGAGCAAGTGAGCCACAAACACACTTGACATGAACCTGTGTAACTTTGCTGTGATTATATGCACACATACACATGTATGCACATGTACATACACCACATGTACAACAGCATTGCAGCACACGTCACATAGCCAACGCTAAATAGCATGTGCCATTTCTTGTTTACTATTGAAAAGCATGCACACAATATGTCCACCAGGTCAAAGGTCAAACTCTACTACCATACACACTTACCATCACCATGGTAACAGCTGAAGCCGTTACACCATGGTGTGTCCGTATCTTCCCTTGCCTCAGGTTTGAGGAGGCTTATGGAAGAGAGGTGGCATCCAGCGTCCTACCTCTTGCCATGAACAGTGAATTCTCGGGCATACTGAAGAGTGAGATGGTATGATAAGTGGGTGTGGCCAGTGTGAATTACATGTCTGGGAATCATCTGGACTATCCAAGATCTGTTATGTTTAATTTTATATATTGTGAAGTTGCATATTGAAGAGTTTCATGTTTGTGTTCTTTCTTCAGAGACACTACACAGATGCCACCATGACCTTTCTCCCCTCACAGAGATTGGACAACATTAGAGTTAGGGATCTAGGTAAGGACAGCTGGCTGAAGGGGAGGGGCCAAGATGTGATTGGAAAAAAAAAAATTAATATAGAACTTTGTTTTTTTTTTGTTGCTGTCATTACCTGCTTGCCTGTGCTTGCTTCACAGAGTTGCTGGGTGAGGGAGAATTGGAACAGCTGGAGATAGTTGAGTCTAATGAGAGCAGCAATCTCAAGAGCCATGAGGTGTGTGTGCGCGTGTGCTGTGTGTGTGTGTGTGTGTGTGTGTGTTGGTTTTCCTGTCAATTTCTTTCCTGTAAGAATAGTTATACTCCCTGACAAAGTGCATGGACTCCTTCAGTGGACAACCTATCACTACAGCAAAGAAATGGATGCCAGTATTGATCAGCTGTAGTAGCAGTAAAGATGTAGGAGTCTTACTTTATCTCCTTTCTCTCCCTAGTCCTGTATGTAGTCAAGAGTGCACCAGTATCAGATCTCTCCCCTCTCCTGTGGGGACTGTTCTCTCTACTCGTGCTCTCTAGATGTGCATGGTTTGTTAGTGTTGGACACTGGGGACTGTCCTACACTGATTCCACATAGCATAGCATAGCTGGCTGGTAGCAATGAGAAGCTCTACGAGTGAGAGGTTTTAAGGTTATAAAGACTAGTCAGTCTGTACTGGTTCACAATGGAATGAACAGGCAGGTGCTTCAGCCTGTGTGTCTGGGCAGCAATGGGGCAGCTGTGGTCCCTGATGTTGAGGCAATCTGTGCAAGAGGATACAAAGAGTATGGCAGTTTGACTTACCATTTCCATACCAACATAGCCAGCTAAATCACGCAAGTAATATTACAATGATGTTGCATACTTGCCTCTCTCCATCTCTTCTCTCACTGCCCTTTTCTATCCCCCCCTCCCACTCACTCAGACTATGTTGATCAACCCTCATACAAAGGCCAAGTGTCATGGCTGGCTGCATGCTCACTGGCGGCTGGTTGTGTCTGTGCTGGTCATCACGCTGTTCTTTGTGGTGAGTGTTTGTCCCTGCAACATACTGTGAACTGTAGAGTGGAGGCTGATCCCACATGATAACAGCTGTTCCTTCATGACACATTGTTGATATCACTAATGTATTTAATAGCTTAATGGAGAGTTACTGATGTGTTGACTGTTTTCTGGGTGGCTAAGTGAGTGTGATTGAAAATGCTGATGGGGTGATGTGTATTACTGATGTGTTGCTAGAGTTACTAATGCTTTGATGTGAATTGTTGATGTGGTAATGGGAATAATCAATTGATTAGGGAGAGTTGCTGTATTAATGAAGTTTGCTGATGGGTTGATGGAAAGTTTGCGATGTGTTCATAGTTCTTGATTGTTTGATTGATAGTTGCTGATGGGTTGAGGGAGAGTTGCTGATGGGTTGATTAATAAATCAATCAACCTCTTGATCAAACCCTCAAAAACACTACCAACCTATCAACAGATCGCCGTTATTTTGTGGAGAGTTACTGGTTGGTTGAGGGTGTGTCTATATGTTGATGGGGAGCTAGTAATGGCTGAGGAAGAGTGTTGATTTTTGACCCACCAGAACATGTTAGTGGAGCATGTGTGTGCGAGTGTCCTGACAACTGTGTGTGTGCGTGCATGCTCATTAATTGATCTGCTTTTAATAGATATTCAGTGTGTCTGTGCAGGACGTCAGTGTAAGAGGTTATGTGTGGTGTGGCGCACATGAGCAGTGGGCTTCCTGTGGTCGTCACAATGTTTGAGTGTTGTACTGGTTTGAGTGTTGTTGTACTGGTGTGACCTGTTGTTGCTGGCTCACGTGGCTATCCTTTATGCAGGCTATTGTGTCGGCCATCGTCCTGGGTGTGTCTTGAAGGAAGCAACCTGAAATGTGGCGGAGGAAATCATGCAGCAAACACAACATTTTCAGCAAAACATCTATAGCCTCTTTTTCTCTACATGTTTGGAATGCTTTTCACTCATTCTCTCTCTCCCTGTGTGTGTGTGTGTGTGTGTGTGTGTGTGTGTGTGTGTGTGTGTGTGTGTGTGTGTGTGTGTGTGTGTGTGTGTGTGTGTGTGTGTGTGTGTGTGTGTGTGTGTGTGTGTGTGTGTGTGTGTGCGTGTGCGTGCGCATGAATATGACAACACCATTGCCATTTGCAGTGTGCATGGTGTCGTCAGTACAGGGCTCTATACGATGTTTGTTTCTCCATGACTATATATATGCCATCACCGCGAGACTTATTCTGGTGCATGGAGCAATCTTTGCAGTGATCTATCATGAGAAGTTGATTAAGTTCCATGTGATGCATTGACACCTCAGGTGCTTCCCAGTGCACAGTGTTCCAGCTGAGCACACTTTCATGCTGTAGGTCAGTCCACATCGACTGGTAAAGGATCTTATGCTGCATAGAGTTGCAGAAACCAGAAACAGTTTCGTAGTAACATACACAATTCATGTGGTCCATTTGTCAGATACATTAATTTAAATCCTGGGAAACAACGGGTTCATCTAATATATATGTGGGAACCCACCAAACCACACCTTGCCCAATTGATAAGGCTAGGTGAGACTTTGAAAGCCTATATCTGGCCATGTAGACTACTTACCTGCTACATCTTCTGTGGATAATCTTCCACTGCAAGGCTCACCACTCGTTGATTGAGGTGACCACTGTGTGTGTGTTCCACCTGTTGCTGCTGCCACATGCTTATGATTCCCCAAGAAACTGGTGTTCATTTCTATCAGTAATTATGCTTCTAAACACCTGTAGAAAAGAACTCGCTTCCGAAAGCATAGTGAAAAGTTCTTCTCAGGGTGTGGCTGTGACAAGCTTCATCCTATTGAATGAAAACTTGTTAGGATGTGCAGTGTGTCACCCCCTAATCAATCCCTTTCAAAAATATTCTTCCCTAAATTTTGAGAGTTGAAAGTCTGCACATACCCACAAAAAAAAATTCCTGAAGTATACTAAGACTACCTCCAGCATCTGTCCTATGGAAGGTTCACTATTTGTTCATCTCCAATCAGACACTTGAGCCCACAGGAATAAAAAGAAAAAAAGAAGGTAATAGAAATTGAATGGGTTTGGGCACAGTTTTGCTGACCTCCCTAAGATATGGTACATAATTGTGGTTTTTTAATTTTCATTATGCAGCTTGGTAGTTACTCATGAAATTGACACCCCCCCACCCGAAAAAGAGGAAATCTTGGTAGAAACGAACTTATGCACAGAATTTTACTAGAACTATCCTCTAATGAACCCTGAAACTTTGAGCCCTTTTGGCCCAAGCAGCTGGGAGGTAGTGAATTAATAAACCAACCAACAAACAAAAAATTATGAATTGGAATAAGACTGCAAAAACCAGTTGTAGAATGATGTCCTACTATAGTTCAAGGCTTATTCACAATCTCCTCCCAAATGATTGGGCTGCTGTGTGTACAGCACTCATAAGTTATAATGCATCTTGGTGGTTGGTTACTCATGCATGTAATAGAGAATTTGTAAATTTGTAAGAAAAGAACAACAGACCTATCTATAGGCAGGGTTTTTTTTGGGTTTTTTTTCTACACCAAACCTCGCCTAAAACCATCCTTGGGTAACTCCATCAACCTCTGATCATTTGAGCCCCGTAGGCCCAAGTATGTGGGAGAAGATACAACCTAACTAACAAACAAATCTGTGAATTATAATAAGATATGCAGCTATCATCCAATGCATTTATGCATGCATAATTTTCTCAAAGGGCTGACAATGATTATTTTTGTGAAGACATTTATAACATGACTAGACGCATCTCTGACATATATTGAAATAAGTGCACATCAATCATATGTAGGCATCTTTACAATGTCCCTTGAACAATATATGAAAGGTAAGAAGAAAAAACAACTAATTATGCCAATTTTCTACCAACATTAAAAGAGAGAGGTTATTTTCTGCTGTAATTTTGTCACTATGCATGCAAACTTGACAGATAAGGTTTCTGTACCTATATTTTGAGGGTGAAGGACAAAAATGAGATATTGTAGTATTCACTGCAAAGCTATTATCATAAACAGGCAGCTGAGTGATATCACTATCTAAAATATATTTACTTTTAACTTATATTTCATGTGATGTTGGTTGCAGCAGAACACAGATTTAGTTCCCCCCCCCCCCCCCCCCCCCCCCTTCAATCTAGAGATGAAAGCACAGCATAAATAAGCCATCTTCCTTTTTACTATAATGTGATGGTGCATGTGTTAAATGTAGACCTGCATTTTTGTCAAACTGCAAGTTGAAGGACAACATTAGAAGGCATGGGAGGCTTGAATTATTCCATCTCTCATGACTAAGCAAATGAAGTGGTCAAATAATTCAAGTCTCACATTTTGACTACAAACGTTGGTCAGCCAGTTTAATACAGTTGTGCCTTCCAGGGACAATGGTGCTCTCCTTCCCTGCATAATGTCAGGCAGAATCTAACAGGCAGTTGTACCCACCCATGGATACAGTTTTCAACAAACAACCAAGAGGCTTAAAAGTATCATTGCTTATATTTTGTACATGTACTGAGCGTAACACCATCTAGTACATCACAAACTACACTAAATAATCATCATGGAAGGTCTTTGAAGAGCACCGTGAACATTTGTCTGCCTAACATCCAATGTGTACAACAAAAACAAACATTGCTGATGCAGCTCAGCATCTCTAATTCTGGAAAGACATGAAGCCATGGCCCCCAAAATTTGGTGATAGTACACAATCGAGATGATACAGACGAATGCCCACAACCCCACACTTCGAGTTCCCTCCAAAAGGGATGGGAATCATGACTGAAATGCATATCGCATATCAGTCCAATTTCCAGACAGTTAGTTGCCTTGGGATGGTAGCCTGTGTATGTTTGGGAGGGATACCAAACTCAATGCTGCAAATGCTACAAATGTGCATTACAATGCACAATGCTGTGTGCATGTCAGCAATGGATTGATAAGACTTTTGCATGAAACCACGTGATTCCCATAAAATACATAAACATTCCTCGATATTTTATTGAGTGTAGTTTTTTCATGTAGTGGTGCAAGAAAATTAGAAAATGTCTATTTGACTGCCACTTTGTTTATAATTATATGGTCAAAAAATCAAAATTAGGCTTGGGAACAGTGATAGCTGAATTCAGCATACCTTAATTATGTTAAAAAGTCATGTTCCCAACTTTTACTATAAAAAATGTTTCTAATGACTTAATACACAGCCATCTTCAAGAAATACATCCAGTCTAATACAGTAAACTCAAATAAATAAATAGATACTGATCATACACGAAAAAAAATAGAGAATGAGATGATTCTAATAAATATAATTGGTGGTGGTACAAAGCTCTATGGATATTGATGTTAACAATAGTAACACCAATTTGTCAATATTCAGTGACTGTTTGGCCAATCAAGTCCAGCAAACATGTTGCCAGGACAACAGGCCACACCTACAGCACCAACCACTAGAGACGTATGTTGTTGAGACGGCGAGCCACACACTCTCTGATGGAGAGTTTAGTTCTGTGGAGGAGACATGGCCTGGCATAAGCCAGGACATCCAGATACGGGTCCAAGGAACGGCCCAAACCTTCCATGACCATCATGGCCGTCATCACTGATGTGAAATTTGGGTCTATGCGAACCTGACACAATAAAATCGTAAGATCAGCGCATAATGGCAGGAACTTGCAAGGAAGATTGACCAATACAACTGATATGGTTTCGATACCAGGCAAAATATATCTTCATCATTGAAATTGAATTGAAGCCCTCTTCCCCCAGTTTAAAAAAAAAATTTTTTTTTTTTTTTAATTTTTTTGAGTCTCATGAAACAATGTGTACACATTCAGCATAGAACTTGGACAAACAGTATTGGACTTGGGCATACAGTATTGGACTTAGACATATAGCTTGTACATACGGTATTGTACTCAGACACACAGTATTGCACTTGGACATACAGTATTGTATTCGGACAGACAGTATTGTACTCGGACATACAGTATTGCACCTAGACATACAGTAATGCACTTGGACATACAGTATTGTACTCTGACATACAGTATAATGCCTTTCTCAAGAGTGTGCATGAAACCAACATAAACCAATCACCAAATATAATATTTACGATAATATCTTATTTTGTGTAAGAAATTGGAATAATTTGATTACCCAAATTTAAAATGTATATTAAATATATAGAGGTAGAATTTTTAATGTTTTTTTATTGTAATAAAATAATTAATTAATTAAAAAGAAGAGATAAATACTGTATTTAAAATTAAAAAAAATAGAAAAAAAAAAAAAAAAAAAAAAAAAAAAAAAAAAAAAAAAAAAAAAGTTATACATTTTAAGAACAGTAAAATTAAAAAAAAAAGGAAAAAAAAGATGGCTGACTATAAGCACATGGTGCAGGGACTCATACAGGGAGGAAGGTAGCTGGGATCCATTACAATACATAAAAAGGGAACCATAAAGGCTAGTGTTTCAATGCACAACAAAATGGCTAACTGACTGACTGGGTTATTCACACCTTACCAAACATTCCTAGACCTCCAACTTAACACCAACTTTACACCCAGTTACAATACACACCTGCACAAGTGTATTTATGCATAATCAACACCTTACCTTATGTTCAATGAGAATGTTGAACAATTCCGACAAGAGAACGTTCACATGAACCTAGGAGAGAGGGGGAGGGAGGGGGTGTGGTCAATATAATTTATTATTGACTTCACATCAAGGATGCACAGATCCCCTACCCTTACATGCTCATATGCACGCACACGCACCACAACATTCGTACACACACAGTAGGACACACACAGTGGGTTGATGGAGTCCTCACTTGGTTGAGGTTGAGAAGAGCTGAGTTCACAAGAGCTGTCATCTTGCTGCGGTAGTCCTGCAAGGTCTGGCAATGCTGCTTGCCCAGGAAGAGGTCGGCCACTTTCTCACCCTGGCCTTTGATGATGGCAGTGAAGACGCAGTGCAGGTTTTCCCAGTCCAAGGGGGCCAGACTGGTGGCTATCCCACAGTCTAGCATGACCAGGCTGGGGGGGGCACTGGGGATAGACTCCTGCACCAGGATGTTGCCCGGGTGCAGGTCGCCATGCACAAAGTTGTGCACAAACAGCTGGCAGTGTGTGTGTGTGTGTGTGTGTGTGTGTGTGTGTGTGTGTGTGTGTGTGTGTGTGTGTGTGTGTGTGTGTGTGTGTGTGTGTGTGTGTGTGTGTGTGTGTGTATGAGAGAGAGAGAGACAGAAAGGGTTAGCATGTATCTATGGAGGATGAGAATGAGAATGAATGCACCAGGAGAGGAGTTGAGTCCAAGTTACAGGAAGAAAGGGTAAGGGTAAGTAATCCCCTCACCATATCCAGGAGTGCCTCTATGCCCATCTTTGCCAGGGACTTCTGGATCTCCCCTCCTGGGTCTCCAAGGTATTCAGATATCTGGTTGCCAAACTACAGACAAACAACAAAATAAATAGTGAGGATACTCATGCATCTTTGGTAAGGGGTCTAATGGGTCTGGCACAATATGGAAGTTGTACAGCATATTACATACCAATGATGGTGCTTGGTTTTATACACATGCTTACTTCAAAACTTTCGACCAAGATCTCCTTGGTAACGTAGGGGTAGAAAGGGGTTGGGAACTTGATGCATTGAGAACCAGCCATGCTGTTCTGAAACTTCACCAGGTTACGAGCCTCAAGAACCAGGTCCAACTAGGAACAACAGAGAGAGAGAGGAGAAAGGGAAATAGATGAGACAAGGTTAAACATACGAGTATAGGAGATGCAAGAAGAGAACAACAGACAAACGTGAATGACATGAGCCCCCGGTGCTCTAATTCCCTCCTCACCTGCTTCTCCATCATGGAGGAAAACTCGTCTACACACTCGGTCAAAGCCACCCAGTAGATGTCGGGGTACATGAAGTCAATCCAGCTGGTCACATACTTCATCAGACAGATATCTCTCTGGACTCTCACCACAATGTTTGGATGGAGAACCTTCACTGCTATACGAGTGACTCTAGAAGGAACCACATCCTCCCCACCAACCCTTTCTTCACCACCTCCTCCATCAGCAATATCCTCAACTCCTCGGACATGGAGCTGACCCTCATAGACCTGTGCCACAGAGCCTGAGCCGATGGGGGTGTGGTCACTGATCACCAGATGATCCTGCCAGTCAGGCCCTAGGCTATTCTCCAGCTGTTTCACAGTTTCAGGCCAGCTGTGGGAGTGGCAACAGAAGTGCAGCTGAGTTAGAGTCTGACACAAGCCCTCTGGAAAGAGGTCTCTCCTCATGCTGGCCCATTGGCCCAGTTTGATGAAGGTTGGCCCTGCTCTCTCCAACACTGATAATGTGTACCTCCAGCCATACCCTGTTAGACTTGGGCTGCCAAAAATGTGGCCCATGCCATAGAGAAGAAGTGCAGGTGAGAACAGGAAGCACAGATACACCAACCTAGCAAGAAGGAGCAGGCGCTGGGTTAGCTTGAATTCAGTAACAGACAGCTTGGCTGTCTTTGATAATTCTGCATTTGAGGCTTCAGGGATTATTCTTGTAGTGGTATATCGAAGAGTCTGGTCATCAGAGAAACAGCTGTCAGAACAGTACCTATCAGAGTTGATAAACTTATACAGGGAGAATGAAAGGCCACTTGCTATACCAATGCCTAGCACAAGCCCGGTTCTGGAAATCACAGGGTGTCTTCCGCAAAGCTGCTTGAGAGAGTTAGTTAGATATTGCATCAGCCATGTACTCTCCTCAGATCCTGCACGAGCACTATGTGACAGGTAACGGACATAATTGGGACCTGAATGTCCCCAACACCTCCACCGCAAAAAGATCCACCTAGTCATAAACTTAGCGGCATTACCGAGTTAATGTGGAGCATGTACTTTCGGAACCATTGGTACTCTTCCTGCGCACCCCTACGTTACCACAAAAAAAAAAATTAGAAAACAAATAAATCAATTTAAATAAAATAAAAAAGAAAAAAAAAAACCAGCCCCGCCCACAAACTAAAACGGTTCGACCTTTTCCAACTAACAAAAAAAGACAACTCCTCCTCTTCCTCCGGAACATTCCCTGGCTACTTTTTTTTTTCGTTAGGTGGAGGAGGATTTGTCTGATGGCGTTCGGTAAGTATATTAGTTTATGTTTACTTATCCCTGCTTTGGCTTCTGTCTTGACTAATCGAGCATGACTCTGTTACTGGTATGGCAACTATGTTTGGGTGTGTGACACCCCCACAAACTATCAGCGTGGAGTTGGTAGCCATATTAAATAAGCCGGTTGTGTACAAAAGTATCTGTACTTGTAGGGGGCCTCTGGCACTTAGCTAGCACCTCCATGCCAAGTTACTACATGCTGGGAAGTGGTAATTCCACTCACTCAGGGCACCTCTGATAGCAGTTAGTTAACTCTAAGGAGAGGAATAGTGAAGGTGGAATTTGCTGTCAATCATAGCAAAGGGTTTCTTCATCCTCTGCAATCTATTAGCTAGTGTCTGCATGTGTGTGTGGCTGCCTGCATAGCCAGGTGTCTATTTCAGAGATGGAAGATTTTGAGAAATTCTTCAGAGGTACAATCTTCTACTACTCTGTAGCAGCTAGCTATGGTGCTATACACCATTCCCTGTAGTCTCTAGTCTAGTTACAGCTAGTTTTATTGTTGCCATGGCTTCTCCCCTCCCCCCAGGCCTTCGCCCAGAGACTACTAGTGAGGACATCTTCTCTGCTTGTCGGGATGGCGATGACTTTTACTGCCGGGAGTGGGTGATGAATCCTGAAAATGATCTCAACATCACGTCAGTTAGCACTTTTAGAGTTTCACTTCATCCCTCTTCGTATTCATTACTAGCCATCTCTTCCCTACCCATCACTAGCCATCTCTTCCCTACCCATCACTTTCTCTTTGCTTCCTTTCCCTTGGCTTCCCTCCCCAACTTTCATCCTTTCCCTTCACTTTTGCCCCTTCAGGGACCAGCATGGTTTCAGCCCCCTGCACTACTTGTGTATTCATGGTCACGGGAACTCTGTGGAGCTCTTCCTGAATAGAGGGGCGCGGTCAGACATTCTAAACATGGGCGGAGACTCGCTTATCCATGTGGCCTCTCAGTTTGGCAAGTATGATGTGGTGATGAAGGTACGCCCACCAAATCACCCCACCTTCCTCTGACAGACCACTTACCCTGTTATTCCTCTAGATCCTGCGTACCCACCCAGACGTGAACCTGGCCAATGAGCATGGGAACACTCCTCTCCATTATGCTGCTTTCTGGAACTTCATCGGCGTCTGTGAAGTAAGTTAACTCACTGGATGGCTGCTAATGTACTAGCTGTGGATGGCTTGGGGAGATTTGAAACAACCTGCTAGTCATGTGATACTGCTTGTCACATGACTCTCTGCTTGTCTTGTGACACTCCCCACCCACTCCACTCCCTCCTATCTCCCCCCAAGGTCTTGGTGAAGCATGGTGCCATCATCGCTGTAGCCAACAAGTTTGGGGAGACGCCTCTCTCCAAGGCCCGTCCAAGGCTCAGGAAGAAACTGGAGTGTAAGCAATGATGAATAGGAGCAAGTGGGTAAGGTGTTGATGGAACTAGTTTCTGTCTCTCCCCTGCAGCCCTGGCAGAAGAGTTTGGACAGAGTCTGGTTATCATTCCACACAAGAGTAAGTGTTGTTTACATTTTACTCTCACCTGCACACTTGCACCCTGTACTAAGTAAAGTGTGCCTAGTTGTATTAGGAGATATGGAGTGTGTCTCTTTGTTGACAAATATTCTCTCTGTGTGTGTCTGCGTGTGTGTTTGTTGTGATGTCACATTGCAGAGGTGAAGACACCGAGGAGATATGATTGTAAGCCACCATCTAGCTCCATAGTATATTTCTAGCACCACTTCACTCTCATCCCTCCCACCCTCCTCCCCTCCCTCCCTCTCATAAGATATGGAGTTCAAGCAGAGGCAGCCGGAGGTGGAGCAGAGCCAAGTCACTATGTCATTAAAGATTGGCAGTGGATACCATGGGGAGGTCAGAGTCCATGTGTTCATACATGGTGTGTTGTGTGTTGTCTGCTGGTATGTGACTGTGTGTCAGAGTTTGGCAGACGTTCTTGCTGGTTTATGTTTACTCTAGCCTATGTATAAGTGTCCTTGGGTAGTTTGTGCCCTCCAAGTTGGACAACACAACCTCTTGTTATCATTACCTTCTCTTATTGTTCTCAACATATATGATTAGTTCCTTTTATCATATTGTAATGAATATGTTACCATGGTTATCTTGAAGAGACTGTTCTTGCCTCTCACTGAAGCTAGCTGTAAAGAGTGAGAAAACTCTTTCTCTGGTAGCCCAGGGTGGCTGGAGAATAAAATCTTCTCTATAAATTCAAACAAATACAGTAAAGCATTGCCCTCCAGTTTCTCACCATTGCCCTCCAGTTTCCACCATTGTCATCCGGATTCCACCATTGCCATCCAGTTTCCACCATTATCATTCAGTTTCCAACCATTACCATCCAGTTTCCACCATTCCAATGGTCAGAAGGAAACCTGCTTTAATGGTGCCATCTGGACATTCTGCTTTTAGAGAACATGACAACTCCATATATGGTGCACTGTTTGCTTATATTGTAAGCCAAACAACTTGAGATAACTCCGTGATAATTAAATGCTACGTTATCCTCAAAATTGGTCTATTAGGCTCAAAATTGGTCAATTAGGCTCAAAATTGATGCAATTATGTTGGTGTTATGGCTGTCTTCAGAACTCATACTAATCCTGGATCATAAGATGACATGATAGTCTAGCTCAAGTTGTAAAATGACGTTTGTGGAATGATAGCGTAGAGATACTGATTAATTCTCTCCTCTAATCAACATTTTTAGTCATGCCTAATACTTGGGGTGGAGTGTGATGGTATGTGTTGCTGTAGACGTGGAAGGGATCCTGGAGTGGACACACTGTAGTGGTCAAGAAACTGAAGACCAAGGACAGTGTCCTCACTGCTGTGCAGATGGAAAACTTCCACCGCGAATACTCCAGATTAAGGTACCACACCAAATCTCTGTCTCTCAAAAATATTTCTTCTACTAGTCTATATATAATTTTACTCCCCATTTTACCTTTTGACCTGTTACATATTTTTTCTCTCGTCCATCCAACTTTTTTTTTTTTTTTTTTTGGATTCTTCCTCACTTCCCTATGCACTGGACCATCTTCCCTTTACCATATCTTCTTCTCTCTTCATCCCTCGGCTCTTATCGCTTCTTCCTCCCTCTCTCTCTTTTACTTTTCTTGGTCCCTATCTCCCTCTCTTCCCTCCCCTCTCCTCCCTCCCTTCCCCTCACTCCCCTCCCCTCACCTTCCCTCTCCTCCCTCCCTCCCCTCTCTTCCCTCCCCTCTCCTCCCTCCCCTCTCCTCCCTCCCCTCCCCTCCCTCCCCTCTCCTCCCTCCCCTCTCCTCCCTCCCCTCTCCTCCCTCCCCTCTCCTCCCTCCCCTCTCCTCCCTCCCCTCTCCTCCCTCCCCTCTCCTCCCTCCCCTCTCCTCCCTCCCCTCTCCTCCCTCCCTCTCCTCTCCTCCCTCCCCTCTCCTCCCTCCCCTCTCCTCCCTCCCCTCTCCTCCCTCCCCTCTCCTCCCTCCCCTCTCCTCCCTCCCCTCTCCTCCCTCCCCTCTCCTCCCTCTCCTCCCTCCCTCTCCTCTCCTCCCTCCCCTCTCCTCCCTCCCTCCCCTCCCCTTCCCTCTACAGGATCTTCAGCAATGACAACATCCTGCCTCTGCTGGCAGTCATCACAGAGCCTCAGCTCCACACCATCAGCCTCTACATTCCACTTGGCTCTCTCTACCATGTACTGCATGATCTGGACTCCGGTGAGTCTGCCACAGGAGGGCCAGTACAGTGGTGGTGGGTGTGGCTAATAGGGTGTGGTTGGCGGGGTTAATAAGGTGCTAGGATCATTCTGGTGGGTGGGTTAATGTGGTGGGCTGTAAATAGGAGACAGTGTCGGCAGGGGTGGTAAAGATAGGGGAAGGGTAGCAAAAATAATGTAGTCATGAAAATGGAAGGTAGGGGGGGGGAGAGAGGTGTGTGGTCATGTAGGAAGAGGAAAGAGAGAGAGAGATACTGGAGTGATGCGTGATAGTAAGTATGTGAAAAGTTTGTTTGTGTTCTCTGCAGAGGTGAAGATAAACATAGAGGAAGGCGTCTGCTTCTCCCAAGGGATCTGCAATGGCATGTCCTATCTCCACGGCCTTGACCCACTCATCTGTGGCTTTGACTTGAACCCACACTGCATTTTCGTAATTTCATCTTCCTCCATTTCTTACATATCTGGAATTCTCCTTCCTTCTGTTCCCTCTCTTCTTTCTCACCTCTTCCTCTCCTCTCCTTCCCTACTCAGTTTCTTTCCCTTCTTTCCTTCCTTCTCTCTCTCACCTCTCTTTCCTTCCCTCTCCTTTTCTCTCTCCTTACATATTTTTTTCTTCTCTCCTTCCCTCCTATCCTTACCAGATCCTGCCCTGTTCATGCATTATCTTCACCTTGTAGATTGATGAGGACATGAGTGCCAAGATAGACATGTCACACACTCGCTTCTCTTTCATGGATGACCAGAAAATGTTCAGGCCCAATTGGATGGCTCCTGAGTGTGAGTGTGCATGCTGTAACACCTTTAACACTCCCTGTGGTAGTCATGCAGACTCCCCCTGTGTTGAGATATTACACCGTTGAATACATCTTATTGCGTGTTTGATATGTTACCCTCATTAGTATACACAAGTTCTCTGTCAATAAATAACACTCCCGTTACTTTCCTTTACACTACAAGTGTTGTTAAAACACTCAGACATACAACTCCATATAACTCGTACTGATATTAGCACAGTGGTATCAATGCACTGATTTAACACCTGATATTAACACATACTGATATTAACACCTGATATTAGCACACTTGATACACACACACACACCTGTGCACTGCACCCCTCAACCTGACCTGATGTGATTGTACAGTGTTGAAGTATCGTCCTGAGGGCATAGACAAGAGGGCATGTGACATGTACAGCTTTGCCATCATCTTGTGGGAGATCTCCACTGGCAAGGTTCCCTTCCATGGGCTCTCTCCTATGGAGGTTGGCATCAAAGTGAGCCATCTCTCACACTTCTTCATCAATTTCTTCAACCTTGGCTCTAGTCTCTCTCCTTCCTCTCTCCTTCCTCTCTCCTACTCACCTGTCCATCTCCAATAGTGTTGGTCGTCTCATTTTGCCTTTCTTCCTCCAAACCTTCCTCTTTTTATTTAACTTCTTGTCCAACACCACCTCTCCCCCCCCCCCCCCACACACACACACACCACACATGCTCCCTTCATCACCTGCTGTGTGTGTGTGGTGTTTGTGGTGGTTGCAGGTGGTGAAAGAGAATGCCAGGCCGCTGATTCCAACCTTCGTCAACAACCACCTCCAACGTGTCATCGACATCTGCTGGAATGCCGATCCACACAAAAGGCCGAGATTTGAGAAAATCAAACCCATTCTGGACAAACTGGAAGTCTCTTAAACAATCAAGATCATGTAGAACTGTTTTTTTTTTCTTTTTTAGACCATATTGATGCATGTATGGAAAATATCACCACCAAATTTCTTGCTAGCCACACCTTTTTGTGGGCAGAGTTGAATAGTTTGTTATTATGAGCTCCCCTCCCTCATTTACCTCCTAAAGTTTGTTATAGTGATTGTACTACATGACACGTTGAGCAGAGGGTGGGCATGTGTGTGTGTTGGTGTAGTGTGTGTGTGCGTGAGTGAGAACAATGTCCAGCTGTTATTGGGTGACACTGTTATCTTATGATCTTAGATAGAAAGTGAACCTTCCAACACCAACAAAGGTCGCACAACTTGAGCTCTGGAATAGCAACTATTCTGGACCAATCCTCATGTTATGATTAGCGCAGTAGTAATCATATTGGCTGCAGTCCATATCATTTGTAATTTAGCTCGAGATATATCAATCATAACAGCGTTGAAAGGGATTCGAGAATACAGATGCGACAAATGTTTCTAGAGTTCATATCCATCTGACCAGGAAATCCATCCAATCAAGTTGTGAGCTGCTGACTTGTAAAAATATTATTTTGAATTTATCAACTAGAAAAACTTCGAAGTGGCTGACTATCTAGTCCTGTGCTCTGGGCTCCAGCCTGCATCATCCCTCCCTCTTCCCCCCCCCCCCCCAAACTGTATCTGTTGGCACATACCTCTCTGTGATGACAGAGAGGCTTCCAGGTTCCCACTGTTATGCTGAGCCTTGCACCTGGTGGTTGTCAAGCAGTATTCAGGCTGTCAATTTAATCTTAATTAGTGGGCATATCAGAATGGCTCTTCATCCTGTTGCTATGTCAATCTGGAATAAATTCAGATAACCTTTGTTGGTTCTATTTGCAGCATAAACCTGTTATTGTTTTCTTCTTGCTACTCCTTCAATCTGCAGTCTTTTCTGGATCTCCAGTTCTCCCTGGATGGGTTCTGGATCAACCACCAAGATCACACTCTCTACCACAGATAGGCAGACCATTATCGAACAGCTTTGTTCACATGTACCTAAGTCAATTCAATGTGAAATTTGACATTGCTCAAATCACTCAATCATATAAATTTGCAATACAAACCAGGATAACATCTCTGTAACACACGTGTCGTGCAGTCCATGGGCACACACACAAGCCCAATCAACATACATCAAACTATACCACAAACTTAAACATTCTTCTTATACTAATAGAGCTAATGGTGTTTATATATTTATATATTTATATGTCCATGATAAACTGCAAAATGACTGTAAGGATCCTATTGAAAATTGGCAGGTATGACATTCAGATAAGCGAAAATAACCTCGGCTATGTCCCATTTATCCAAACCCCATTGTTCAAGTGTAGTGACTGAAAGAAGCCCAAAAAAGGCTCTTCCTCATCCTGCCATTTTATTTCCATCAAAGGGAATGCACAGCCTTTTACATGCTACCACATCAAAGAGTCGTTAATACATTTCAACATGGCCCCCAAGTTAACAAGGAAAAAAAAACCTATCAGCAATTCCAAGGGGAGAATAGAATTTGTAGAGCTCAGAAATAGTGGGCCATTTCATTTCCATCAAAAGGAATGCATAACTTTTCACACTCTACCATTTTGAAGTTAACAAGAAAAAGAAATCAATCAGCCAATTAATGGGGAAAAGATCTATTGCTGCAAGGATCTTCTGTATTTCAAGAGCAGCTGAAGTACAGTCAGGGAACTGCTTTTAGAGAGCAGCTGAAGGTACAGAAATATGTGCACACCAAAAAAAACACTTTTCCTTCCTACTCCCCAACCTCCACTCACTACTATTCCTGTACACCAAAATAAAATCCTTGAACAAACAAAATATGGCTATCAAGCATTTCACTGATGGAAGTGAGGAAACAACCCCCCAACCTCTACTCTCCACTACCCCTGCACAACACAATTAATTTCCATTTAATTGCTTCCTTCGAATTTCGAAAGGGTACTCATTTTCTTGTGTGACATGTGTAATTCTAGGTATGAATATGGTTCTGCCAGCATTAAGTGATGGATGAGGTTACCATGGGACACAGATACCTATATCAATGCCTAAATCAAAGTCTACAGGATGTAAGACGTAATGAAAGTTAAAATACTGATCATTAAGTCTACCAAATGAATAAGTGCACAAAATGTGCATGGTTTCCTACTCAGATATGTTAATGTTAAGAAAAATTCATAACTATGCTCTTCTACAATACGTACCCTCAAGCAAATCATGTCATCCATTTAAGAAATGTCTTTCTTCAAAACCAAACAAATAGAAAGATATGCCATCATAAAGACAAGCACCACACTAGCACATGACCTTGAACAAGACAGTTCCTCCAACAGAGCATGACCTCCCTTAAGACATATCTCTTAAAAAGACATGTTATCCAAAAAAAACATGTACTACCACAAGACATGTCCATCCTTAAGACAATTTTGTGACCACAGCCCACCAAAGGTGGGCCTAGCAAGCAATGAGGCCAAAGGCCATTGCGTGCTAGTATTAATTAATTTTGTTGCAAATGGGGCTCAAGTTACAAAATCAGGAATACTGAATTGTGTTAGAAATGCCAAAATGTAAAGTTAAAAGGCTAGAATTATGCTGCAAGCCAGAAAATACCAGGAAGAGAAGAAAAAAAAGCCAGAAAAGTCAGAAAGAAAAAAGAAACCAAATTTGAAAAAAAAGAGGAGCCAAATTATCTGAAAAATTTTTTTTTCTCCCTTCCCCCCCCCCCCCCCCCTCCCTTATTTTTTAACGAGCTAGAAAATGTGAAGGCAAAAAATGGCCAAAACAAAACAAATAAGTCAGAAAGAAATATCTATATCCTGCAACCTCCTACTGGTAAAGGTGTGACGAGCAGCATCATAAATCACAACCTAGAAATTGTGGTAAAGGGTTTAAGCTTGCTGCAAATTAACTGTGTGGTCCGTACAGATTGTTTGTTAAAACTGTCTACCAATTGAAATGCAGGGTAGCATACACCATGAGTTGCTGCTAGCCTTATCTGGCTACCCCGGCAATATTTTCAGAGCTTCCAGGGTTGACGACACCATAGAGGTTGGTCTGACTATACCTTACCACAGAAATATTTCTTCCTTAATTACACTTTATGACTGGAACTCATTCCTTCTCCTGGTGTTAGCTATATTATACCAATAAAAAAAAACAACAACCAAACATTAAAATCCTGCATCCAAAAATGCCTACCCCCCCCCCCCCCCCCAACCCAAACAAACAAACAAACAAACAAACAAACAAACAAACAAACAAACATAAAACATGAAAGGGGTTGCCTGTTTGTCAGGACTGCATTATCTGGAATATACCTACATTTTAGTGTTACCATGGCTGTTTTGGTATGTAATCTTCACCCCTGTGTGTGTGTGTGTGTGTGTGTGTGTGTGTGTGTGTGTGTGTGTGTGTGTGTGTGTGTGTGTGTGTGTGTGTGTGTGTGTGTGTGTGTGTGTGTGTGTGTGTGTGTGTGTGTGTGTGTGTGTGTGTGTGTGTGTGTGTGTGTGTGTGTGTGTGTGTGTCAGGTGGACCCTAACCTTCCCTTCATGCATCCCAGCGAGGTTGCACTATTGAACAGGATGTGCAGACTAGGCACGCATCATAGCCGCCTCAAGAGGTTCATTTCAGAGCAGAACTCTTCTTCCTTTTGCCTTCCTCTTCCCTCCTCCACATCAACCACCAGTAAGCATAATCAGGAAGCATATTACATACAGATTTTTGTGTTGGGCTCGTACTAATTCCTGTGACCCTTCATTGCCCACCACATGATCACGTGTCAGTGTTATCTTACAGTTATCTTACAGTTATCTTACAGTTATCTTACAGTTATCTTACAGTTATCTTACAGTTATCTTACAGTTATCTTACAGTTATCTTACAGTGTCAGCACGGTAACTTCAATACTTATTAAAGATTGACCACTTTTTATCCAACTCTCTGTCTGTTAATTAGTAACTTTTGAAATCCCATTCCATAAGGTTTCTGTCAGTATATTCACTTAGAATCACATGATAAAATGGTTAAATGGTCTTATTTTGTTTTGCCTTGAACCAAAAATATGCCACACCTAGAGATTTTGGTCCAATGTGTTTCCACACCTTTGTTTGCATATAGGGTAAAGTACTAGTGGTTGTTGAACTACTCAATATCTTCATTGAGACCATCTCTTCTTCCTTCCATCTTTCCTTTCTGTGGTGTAGGGTCCACATTCTATTTGAAGGCTCTTGCCTGTGGTGTGGACAGAGTTCTTCAAGGCTACCGGCAAGAACTTAACCAACTGGAGGAGCGGGTAAAGTGTTATTACATCAGCTGCTGGAGGGGGAGGGGGGGGGGATTTGCTTACTTAGTGTGCAATGGCATAACCTACATTTTCTCTCTTTCCCCCTCTCTTCTCTTTCCCTCTCCTCTCCTGTCCTCTTTTTTTCCCCCACTCCCTCTCCTCTTTCTCTCTCACCCCATTTCCTCTTTCACTCCCTCTTCTCTGATTCTCTCCCATCTCTTCTCTTTCTTCCCCCTCCCCCTTGCCTCCTCTCCCCTCCACCCTTTTCCTCTTTCCCTCCCCTTCTTTTCTTTCCCCTCACCTCTCTCTCTCCTCTCCTCATTCTCCCTTTCCCCTCTTTTCTCTCTACCTATCTGCCTGTCCCTTTGTCTCTTTCCTTATGGTTTTCCTTGCCCATCCCTGCCACACCAGTGTGTGTGTGACCCCCACCTCCCTCTTTCCCACCTGCACGCTCACCTAGAACACTTCCATCTGCTGCTGCCATCCTTGGATGAGTGTGTGAGTCGTTTGGCCTCCCCCTCCTCCACTAGCCATGGCTGCCAGCTCCTCAGTGACCTCCATGCTCAGTGCTCCTCGGGCGTGCCCAGTGTGCAGCATGCCTTTGAGCAGTGAGTTGCCCTCTGCATACGTGCAGCTGGGGCTGGTGTGACTTGGGGTGTGACCTTGATATGTGGTCATTGGGGTATCACTATGGTTGGGAGTGAGTCCTGTGTATGTGCAACAGACCTTAACAAGAGAAGGTTCTAACATCTCAGATGTGTTTAAGATGCTAACTCATATATGCAAACTCATGAAGGAAACATCCTATTTATCCACTAATCCATGTTATTATTACTCTACCTTGAGCACACATGCACTCACAAGCCTGCACACACCATATGTTTGTGTGTGCGCATGTGGTGGTATGACAACCAGTGCTGTTTTTATGTGAGCATACATTTGTGGTGACTCCTCCTCTGTCTCTTGTTGGTCTCTGCTGGCCTCAGGCTCCTGTGTGTGTGCCATGCTGTCCTCTACAAGCAGCTGTCTGCCTGGATGCTGCATGGCCTCCTGCTGGGGGCTGACAAGCATGAGTTCTTCATCGAGCAGAGGCCAAAGACAGAAAAGGTAAAGGATGACCTGTGCATGCAGTGTATTGGTTTATTCTATCACCATTTTCTTGTAAACCTTGTAACATGGTGTGTGTGCATGTGCACGCATATGTGTGAGCGTAGGTGTTGCTGGTGGAAGAAGAGAAGTTGTCCTTCATGAGCAGAGGAGTTGCATGTGACAAGGAGTTTGTTATCAACCACTCCATGGCTCCTTCCTACCTTCCTCTGCGTGTCCTCGAGAAGGTGAGGAAGTGTGTGTTAAGGTTAATATGGCTGCTGTGTTCCACATTATATTCTGATACTGTTTCAGATCAAGTTTGTGGGTGAAGCAGTCACTATTTTCAAGGACACAGAGAACAGCGGCTCAGGCCAACAGAGTGGGCGTGGCATTCTCCCGGCCACCCCAGCAGGTATCTTGTGGGTTTGGTATGGGTACGCTACAGTGGTATCCATGGTGATAATGTAAACTCATGTCATTAGGGTCCAGACTTCGCTCCAATCAGCTGCACTTTGCCAATAAGTTGGCACAGCTTCAGGCACAGCCGAAGTTCAACCTGCAGGACTTTGAGAGAGTCATTGATGCCATTCGTGACAGTGTGGCGGAGGTATGTGTGTACATGTTTCTACGATGTCACACACCACAAGAACCAGCACACTGAGAAAACCATTTTTGTTGCAGTTGCTATGGAAACTTCTGGTGGAGGAATCTGACTTGACTGGCCACCTCAAGGTGGGTGTGGTTTTACCTACACCCTCTCTCTAACTCCTTCGTGCGTGGTGATGACCTCTACATGTGCACTGTGACCCTAGTCCTCTCTTTTCTAATCTCAAATGTGTCTACGGCACTGTGTCCATTTATGGCTCATTTGTATGTACCATGCCCTGCAGGTAGTGAAGGACTTCTATCTGTTGGGGAGGGGGGAGCTCTTCCTTGCCTTCATTGACCTGTCAGACCACTTCATGTCTCTCCCTCTCTCTGTCACCACTCAGCACGGTAAGCAAATGATATGCTGTGACAAGGCAAGGAGGGCCACAATGCTGCATTGCATAGCATCACACTGGGTTGAGGCAGATTGACAGTTGAGTTAAGTCAAGGGATGCCGAATCAACATCACTTGATTTAGCTTGATGGTACTAAGGAGACACACTGGACCAACATCACACTGGGTTGAGGTAGGTTAAAGTGGTTGATAATCTTGGGGAAACACACACTAGACCAAAATCTCTTGATGCAGATTGATAGCTCTAAGGAAACACACACAGTGGACCAACATCACACTCAGTTGACGTTAAAGAGATTAATAACTTTTGTGGGACTGTGTCGGAGATGGAAGTTGTGGGTAAAGTGTAATGGTTGTACACCATGTTCTCTTCTACACTGTCTCTCTTCCTTGCACTGCAGACGTGAACTTGGCCTTCCAGGAAGCCATGGCCAGGGTTGGGGTCAACAGTGAGAAGATGGCCAAACAGTTTGAGCTGACAGTGCCTTACTCCAAGCTGAGGGATAGGGTAAAGGGAAGCAAGGAGGACCAGACCTCTGTGCATGTGGAGGGAAGAGGTGGGAGTGGCTGGGACCAGCTCTCTCTCTCCCACACCACACGTTGGCCACTTCACACCCTCTTCACGCCTCCCATCCTCCTCAAGTCAGTGCAATGGAGGCAGTGTTACAGCCTTGGCCAAGGGATCTCATGATCTGCATATACACATTTTACAGGTACAACACACTCTTTCAAGTGTTGCTGCGACTACGCCGTACACAGGTGGCCCTTCACCATGGCTGGGCAATGCTGATGCAGCACCATCACAGCAGACAGGAGTCTCTCAGCCAAGTCTGGGAGCTGCGCACACATATGGGCTTCCTAATAGATAACCTCCAATATTATGTCCAGGTGAGAGGTGCCCTTTGTTTTCAAACACTAGGTTGCTATTGTACTGTCTCCTGAATGGTGCCAGATTAAATAATCCTTTCTCTCTTCAGCGTAGTTGCACAAGGTTACTTATAAGCAGGTCTTAGTAATTTTTCAAAGTGAATAGCCCTCTCTTGCCTTGCTATAATATGAATTCAATGCCCACCCCCCCAAACCTTTAATGTCATTTTGAAGTGGAAAGATAACATTTTCCTCTAGGTTCCTTGTGAAGTTTTTATTGTGAACTTGTCTATATAAAAGTCTGCAGTAGGAATTGAGCATGTGCATGGCATTGCAGTCATTATTACATGCATGTCTTAAGAGTGCTCTACATGTGTGTGTGGTCTTGTTAGAGTCCGACTTACTACTAGGGCTAGCACAGCAGAGTAGCAACTCTGCAAGGGTACAGACTGAGTTCAGCACAGAGAAGTAATGTGGAGAGCTGAGCTTTTTAACAGGCACATGGCTCTCCGTATAACATGATACAACATGGTAGAATGATCGAGGAAACATTAACAGTTTGTCTAATTTGATTAAAGACTAACCTATCTCTAAGTCGGAATGATTTACACACAAAACATTTGAATGCATTTTATAGTAAGTCCCAGCCTCTTACACAATGAAGTCCAGTGTAGTTGGGCTTGGTATCCGGACAGGTCTGTAGTGTAGATGAGAATAAAAGGTCATATGTGCTTGTTGAATAAGGAGATGTGGTGAATGTGTGGGCAGGGCTTTCTGCTCATAAATGCCACGCCCTGTTGCACTTATCTTGCAGGTATAATATACCTATTTTTTCATCATGACTAACAACACTTCACCCTTCAGCTATTACATTAACCCCTTTCTTTCCTCCATCCGGTGTGTGTGTGTGTGTGTGTGTGTGTGTGTGTGTGTGTGTGTGTGTGTGCGCGTGCGCGTGCGTGCAGGTGGACGTGCTGGAAACACAGTTCTCACAGTTGTTGGAGAGGGTCAGTGCCACCCACGACTTTGAGACTATCCAACATGCCCACGAAACCTTTCTGGCCACCCTCCAATCACAGCTATTTCTCAACCAGCCCTCAGTACGCCTCCTAAGATGCACTCCCTAGCCCTACCACAACATATATAGTTTTAGTGGTTTGCACATGTGATTGATGGGAAGCTACAATGGGCAAGACTAATTGTCTGTAACAGTTTTATGAAATAGAGGAAGAATTGCAATTGTGTACTACAATTAACATGCTAGTTACTGTATTGGATTGATAAAGAGCTAAGTTTAATTCTTCATCAGCATATCCCCTGTGGTTGTATGTTACAGCAAATGTTGTTTGTCTTGTCTGTCTCTCCAGATCTCACACTGTCTGCAGGAGGTGCTGACCCTGTGCCAGCAGTTGAGTCGACTACTGCAGGACTCCCAGGACCTTCAGCTCTCTGTCCGGGAGAAGGTGGAAGTGAAACGTATCTCCAAGGATTTCACCAGACAATCGGCTCTCTTCTTTGATATCATCTCCAGGGTCAAGGTGCATAGCTCTGCCCCTCACTTGGCGCAGCTGCTGCTGCGAGTGGACTACAACAAGTTCTACAGCAACAGCAGCAAGAGGACAGTGCACAAGACTCACTGAATACTTCACTAATCTAGTACCCATGTCTGTCACATGCTCACGTGCTCTAAAGGGGACAGAGTGTGTTCCTGACTCCTGAGCCTTGGTCTAATGTCACACTGAATATTTCTTGGTGGGTGTGATGTGGGGTGTGGCTTGATATAAGTAAATCTTCAGGGTGTGGGTGTGTGTTTCATCCTTTTCCCTGCAAGCTCTCAATTTTTGCTGTTGGGTTCAACTGATGACCACCATCCAAGCATCCTTATTATTGCCCTAACACCAGGAGGTGTAATGGTTGCAGCTTTTGAAATGGCAAAGTTGCAAGGCACCAATCCACAAAATATGCAGAATTTATTCACATCTTATGATTATGAAAACATACATCTTATACTAATAGAGCTAGTGGTGTTTATATATTTGTGTACGATAAACTGCAAAATGGCTGTAAGGATCCCGTAAGTGAAAGTAACCTCCGCTGTGTCTCCTTCCAAACCCCATTGTTCAAGTGTAGTAACTGAAAGAAGTCCCAAAAAGGCACTTTCACATCTGCCATTTAATTTCCATCAAAGGGAATGCATAACCTTTCACATGTTACCACATCAAAGAGGGGGAAATGAATTTTAACATGGCCCACCAAGTTGACGAGAAAAAAAAAACCTATTAGCAACTTAAAGAAAAAAAAATTGATGAACTCTGAAGCAGTGTTCTATGAAATCCTATTGCTGCAAGGGACCACTGCTTCTCAACAGCTGATGAAGGTACAGAATTCTGTGCCCCCACTAACCACCTTCCCCCCTAACCTCCACACACCACTATTCCTGTAAAACAAAATTAATTTCCTGTACAACCGAAGTTATGCCTTAAGAATTTCACAGGAGGATCAGTGTTGAAAGAAAGCAAAATTAGTATGCCAAAAGAGCTTATTGCTAAAAGAGCCACAGATGACATAGTATTAAAATGAAAATTATTCCATCCAAGATTACAAACCAATCTTGTTATGGTAACAGCTAAACCTCCAACCATCATTGTCTGGCACATTCCAACTATAAATCTTAAAGCTGGTGCATACACACCATTGTTGAGGAGATGTTTGTCAAGCATACATAAAGCTGATTGGCTTATAAAAACATGTCTACTCATATTGCATGAACTACTGCAAGACATGTCTGCCTGCAATTTCAATAATACATGTCCACTGCTATTATATGCACTCCTGCTGGACATGTTCACCTGTAAAACATGCCCTCATGTAATACACGAGTTCCTGTAAGACATACCCTCCAGCAAAACCTGACTTCTAAGAAGAAGTGTCCTCATGCAAGACAAATTAGCTCGTTAAGTATGCCCTCTGTAAAACGTACTCCAGTAAAACATCTAGAACTGTAGGACATGCCCTCCTATAATACATACCATCAAGCAAAACATGTCATCCAGTAAGAAATTTCTACCAGTAAAACATAATGCATTACAAGATATGCCATCCTGAAGACATGGACTCCACCAACACATGACCTCCCACAAGACATTTGCTCCAACAAAGCATGACCTCTCTTAACACGTATGCTCTCATAACACATGTCAACCTGAAAGACATGCACTCCAGAAAAACATGTCCTACCATAAGACATGTCCTTCCTTAAGACAATTTTGTGACCACACGCTGAAGGCCGCAATTGAGTGCTAGTACCACAAATGCTTCATAAGTGGACTTTCTCAGACCTAATAGTTCATAAAGGTAGAGAGCCAAGTGTAACCAATTCACCCCAGGAGCCTGTACATATAAACTGGGAAATAATTAGTTCAGATTGCATAGATTACAAAAACAGGTCCAGTTGAACAGAATCAACAATGACAACAACACGAGTTGCAGCTCTAGTAACATGTTTGACATCTCACTAGCCTAACTTCAAGTCTCACTCCCCTAATCTGTTGCACTTTCTGAATCTGTTGAACCTTCTGAACTGCTTGAAGTTGGCTGACACCCAGAGCTGTTTCCACTGGTAGCACTTCCTTCCTGTACCCCTCCCACTTCCTCTACCACATCCTGTACATCCCCCAGTTCCTCTATAAGTGGCTGTTGGCCTGCTAAACGAGTTGCTTGAAGCTGAGAAGTGAGCAGCTCCACTTGTTGATCCACCACAGAGCCTGTTGCTTCCACATGTGGCAGAGCAGTGCCTCCATCACCACTACTCTCAGTGCTGGGGCCATCCTCTCCTCCATCTTCCTCAGGTTCCCTCGCTGCCATCACAGCAGCTTCCTCCAGCTCCACCAAGTCCCAGCTGAGAGACCACGCCTCCACCTTCACCTGCATACATAATATATACACAAACAATCTAACAACTCATAAGAATACAGAGAATATGTGTTTGTGCATCGTTTTTCTCACTTCATCAAGTTCATCTGCCAGTCTCTGAATCTGCTTGACACTACAAACAACAATTATATAATCAACACTTATCAACGTTACTTCATCTGAAATTGTGTGTGTATGCGAACCTTGCTGTCTGTAGCCAGATGGCATAGTCAGTGAGGTAAAGGTTGTTCAGGAGATAGTATGGTTCACTGCTGTTTAGGAGCGCAATGCACTCCAGCACACACGCCAGCAGCTGCCTCCGACCTGAATATATGCCATGACAGAACACAACATGAGGATGGGCTAAGAGCAGCCACACCCGAGACAAAGGAAACTGCCAACACTGAGCGTACACTAGCTAAGCAGTGGTTGTAACTGTGGCAACACACGCATAACTCTATGTGCACTTGGTGTATCAATTTCACATGAAAATAAGTGAATGATAGCTGCCAACACACGCGCACACACAAGTGATGATACCTTACCTAGTCTGAAGAGGTCTCTGGTGTCCTGTAGGATGATCTGTGCCAGCTTCCAGTGTCTGTAGAGGGGATAGCAGAGTGACCTCCTGAGGCAGCAATGGACCACCTCATATACACTCCCATGGAACTCATCCAGCCAACTGAAGGAGGAGCTGAGCTTGCAGATAGTCCAGGAGGACTCCACCTTTGTTAGGGGGAAGGAGGAAGGGAGGGAAGGGGTTACTTTGAGAGCATACACAGCAAGATACTGTGCCATGGAAAGAATAAAAAAAATTTATAATGAGAGGAAAGAAAACTTTAAAAAAAAACCTGGTTAAGACCTTTTATTAGTTAAGAAAGCTGGTAATTTCAACCCCCCCCCCCTCCTCACGTTGCTTTCCCCCTCAGTGGTCCTGTGCTGGTATGCATAAGCAAAGATGATGTCCACCAAGCCCAGATACAGACAGTGCCTCATCCCTTTGTCCAAGAGATCTGCAGCAGTGGGTCAAGTTAGTCGTAGCCATGGAGATGATGCTAGGAGCTGACAGATGTTGCAAATGGTCATCCATAAATTTGAAACTGGCTAAATAAGTGGGGCATAAGCGTGTGTTATGGGTGTATTGTGGGTGTGGTATGTGTGTGTTGTGGGTGTGGTATGTGTGTGTTGTGGGTGTGGTATGTGTGTGTTGTGGGTGTGGTATGTGTGATATTGGTACGAGTGAACAGGCACTTGCAGCGTTTAGTTTATTCCCAGCTCCTTGAACAGAAAGTCTAATAATTGAAGGGAATGGGGATAGAGCTGTGCGTGAGTGTGTATGTGGGTGGGCAAGTGTGTGTGTGGGTGAATAAGTATGTGTGTATGGGTGGGGGGAGGGGGAAGGGGAGGGAGGGAGGAAGAAGATTAGTGGAGGAAGTTAGGATACATTCTCTGTTTGGGAGAGCTTTGAGCTGGTCTCTCTCCGCTAAAGTGAAGGAAACTGCAGGAAGAGAAACTGGTTAATACTCTCCAGACACGACTTCATTACATCACACTCTCTGTACAGACCATATTAAGGGGATGGCTACACCTTAGGTGGTCTGCAATGAGGACATGCCTATACTCAAAGTATTGGCTACACATAGCTCAAACTGTGCTATGCATCCAACTGGTAAGTGTTAGTAATCTTGACATAGCAGTTGACAAACATAATGACAAGTTCAAAATTGAATGGGAACTTTTAAAATAATAAAAATTTTTCTAATGAATTTGCTGTACATGGGAACTACAGTACAGGCTGTGGCAAGTAGTGGCTGTGTTCTCACCAATGTCTGGGCCTGGCTCTTCATCTCCACATGACCTGCAATGAACATACATGTCACATGACTGCAGCTAAGGCAGGCATGAGTGACTGGTGGTGCACATTTCCTCACTTCGCAGCTGCCAAAGAGCTACAGCTTTCCCTCCACTGAGATAATCTTGATATCCAGAAAGGTTTGTAGGTCAATAGTGTTTGAATATAATCATTATCCATGAGATCAGCTCTGCTCAGAGGAGAGATAAAGGAAAGAAGAGCAAGAAAGAGAGGCAGGAGGAGAAAGGTAAAAGAGAGTAGAGGAAGACAAAGAGTTGGGAGGAGAAGGAAGAGGAGAATGTTGGAGGAAGGTGCGGATAGAAGAAAGAAGAGGAGGAGGGGTGAATGAGGAAGAGGAAGAAAGAAGATGGAAGAAGAAAAGGAAGAGTATGACAGAGGACGAAAAATGTGTTGAGTGGGAAGGTGAAAAAAAGAAGAAAAAGAGAAGGAAAAAGAATAGGAAGGAAGGAAGAGGAGGACGGAGTGAAGTAAGAGGATGGAGGAGGGTGGTGGAAGACAAGATGGAGGAGTGGGCATAATCAGGTATTTGTTGATGCAGTGTCTCTGGCCTATGTACAGGTAGTGGTCTTGGTTGAAGGAGGCTTCTTCATGAGCAAGACGGGCAAGTCTACGCTCACGTAGTGTCATGTGATCAGGATCAGGACAGTCTACGATGTTTGGGATGGAATCCTACAAGTAATAACACAATACACTGCATAACATAGTGTAACACACAGACTATCCACTGAATACAGAAACTTTAATCTGATGACCCATGAACTACATGTTTTGCCACTAATGTGTGGCTAAGGAGTGGCTTATTCTTTATCACAGGCACACCTTGCAACCTGTACCTCACTCCACCCATAACCCCATCAAGGATCCAGCCATGGGTCCATCAATCCATGCATGCGTGCAGTCAAGGAGTGATAAAATGAAAGGCAGGAAGTGAGAAAGTGGCAACTAAACTCTACCGGTTAAAGCATCACAGAGCAAAAAAGTTTGTAGCTAAGAGACTGCAGATTTGCCAGCACACAAGTAAGCCCTCATAGCAAGAAGCTACTGATTGGTCAGCAGTCACTGCACACCAGAATTTGCAATGGTCAATGTTTCTGAACATTTATGAACCTCTTATCAATTCATTTGGTATTTCTATGAAGATCGCTTCTGTTGATTGTGGTTGCTTAGCAATGGAACTATTATTTGAGAATAGACCAAGTGAATAATTGATAGAACCCCAAAATAATCCAGTTCAATATACAGTCTTGCGTGAAATGTGGAACATAACATATTTGCAAGCATGCCCGACGTTGCCCGGGAAATAGTTACATGTCCACAGGAAAGAAGCTTGGCCAAGTGTAACTCTGCCGAAGTAGTCTCTCAAGCACAGCCCCTTTACCAACAACATCATTAAATGTATTGCATCATCATCAAATATATCCTAGCTGTGGTTAGTCTCGCAGAGCCATACTTATACCAAACATGATCATTCTTGTATTGAATATGAAAACTACCTCCAGAGACATGGAAAATGAGAGTTTTAAAAAACCAAAACCAGACTAAAAGCTTCCCTGGGACGTAAAGAACATATGTAAGAATTTGTATCAAAATCAGTTCAGCTGTTTGGCTGTATCCAGTGAACATACATTCATACATACAAAGAGAGCATTCCTTACTAACTTATATATCTGGATGCACTTCTTGACTCAGTGAGAGTCATTCATTATATACTTTAGTTCAAACCACCACATACCTGTAACTTGTGGAAGACCCCACGATGTCGCTGAGCAAATCCATACGCCACAAGCCCAGACACCAGCTCTGCCTCCTGCAAGGCCACACCCACCCAGGATCACATGATGCCCATGCATGCACGCCATCAGCTGTTACACACGTCAGGAGGTGGAACAGTTTGCTCCATCCGCCAGTCAAACTCCTCATCTCCTTGAGTCCTAGCAACCTCCGCTGCACCGTCCCCATCTCCCACCACCTCAATCAATGGTTGCACACCAGCCCTCTGTACATCCTTTAGTTTCCGTGGTAACAAGGTTGTGAGCATGCCTAGATTAGTAAAAATCTGTCCATGTTCTCGTTTTGGCAGTTGGACTGACAAAGTGCCTACAGGAAGAGGGGTCTTTTGTAACCATGGCAACATCATTTGAAAGCACATATCCATAGTACCATACCATAACATACCAGTGTCCACATCATAAGATGACTTTTCATGGCCATCTGCTGATAATTCACCAGGCAAGTGCAAGTGAAGGAAATAAGGTTTGCAATAAAACCTGAACTCACAACCTTCAAAGTGAATCTCAGCCTCAGAGATCTGTTCATGGAACAGTTTGCTAAATATAGCCCGTAGAGCATGAAGAGAGCTGAGAATGCACACTTACCTTGACATAAGGTACTCGAATTGTGATGCTGACAAATGTATCATCCTGGCTAACATCAAATGAAGGTGTCAGCATCTTCAATTTAGTCGGTAGAGCTCTGCACAGTCTTAAATAACCACGAGGGAAAGAGTGGAGAAATATTCTAAATTAGAGAGGGGTTGGAGCAAAGAGAAGTGGATTATGAGATGCAAATCTGCTGCTGGGCTGCCGTATGGATTTCCAGTGTTGCTAGGAGTCGTCTTCCTTGTGGCTACATCTATCAAAATTCTCCTGATTCCTGCATAGTGAGTTTAGTTTTCCAGTCACTTTTCCAAGTTTTATTGGCATCCTTTCTTCCTCTAACCTTTTCTCCTGCTCCTTCCCCCCCCCCCCCCCCCCCCCCCACCACACACACATCTTTGCCTGCTCCTCCATATTTACAATTGCAGCAGATCCACTGACTTTGAAGTGCATAGGAACTGGTTGGCCATTGCCCACTCCCTCCCTCTCTCCCAATGGTACTATGAGGTATAGTCAGAGCCACATAATAGAGAATACTAGATGTAAGGAGTGCTGTGCTGTGCTCTGGTGATTGTCTTCCACTCTAACTCCTGTAGTCCACTTCTCCATGGACTCTGGATTACCCTCCCTTCTTTGCCTGGTTTGAGTGGGCTTTGTCACAGCCTGCAGCCATTTTGGACCCTCTTATGGTAAACGTGACTTCCCTGGACTATGCGTCACACACATGCATCCTCTTCCAGCGATTCACTGTCATAGGAAGTGACCTAACACTACTCTACGCCCTCACCCAGTGAGACTCCCTCATCTTCTATCTTTGTGGTACTCTTATTCATTCCTCCTTTCTCTTCCTTTATATCACTGCTTCCACACTCCTTACTTATATCAGCCTTCATTTTCTTTTGTGTTTCTTCCACCCCCCCCCCCCCATTTCCCTCCTCTCCCCATTTTGCCTGTTCAGATACTATCAGTACCAGACTTCAAGGTCACATGATCAGGATCATCACCTAGCAACCAAAAGGTCTGTAACAGTGAGCATGCTAATTCTTCTGAATTATGGACTTCTCATTATTGACCGTATCCTATCTAGGAATCTATTACCACCTCTGTATATCATGTCACAGTTCCAACTTTCTCATAAGTGTGGATCCGTTATCAATATTAATAGGAGTGGAATGGAACTTGCTTAGAATAGGGAACAGAGATTGAGTTCTTGATAGTATTTCTTTAATGTATTTGTTGCCTTAACATAACATGACTCAACCTGGCTCATCTGTTCCTGGAAGATGTCCACTTTCAGTACAATGGTTTCCTCATGGGCGTACTCCTTCTCTCCATGGTTAGGATCATGCAGGTAGGTGTGGTCTTTTGTGGATGTGTGCCTTTTTTTTATATATATTTTTTAATTTACAGGGATCTTATTTCGAGGGAGGTTTTTGGTTTGCAGTTCTGCTCAACTTGAAGCACATCTTCCTGTATTTGTCTCCAGCTGTCTTCATCTATATTCTCAAGCACTATTGTTTTCAAGGAGACAGCAACTCCAAGACTAAGTTACCCTCAAGGGCCAGATGCTTCCACTTCATCAACTTTGCCAAAATAGGGTGTGTGGTCGTCGTGGTATTTATGACGTCCTTTGGTCCTTTCCTCTATCTGGTTAGTCTTATCTCTGCTGAAGGTGTATGTATTCATTGTGAAGTGCATGGGGAATGTTGAAGAATTATAGCACACCTAAAATAATTAACCCAATTAATACTCTGACATTTCTGGATGTGTGCAGTGTGTTGTTTTTTTTGTTGTTTTTTTGTTGTTTCTTCTTTATCCCTCAAAGGCCATTGTAGAAGTCTGTCTCAGTTTGTGATGCTAGAATACCGATTTGTGATAAAGGACCTTATTTTAGGATTGTGGGATTTGTAGAACATGCTTTTAAGATAGATTACCCTCCTACATGTTGATTATAGGGTGTGGTTTGATTGTCACATGATGCTGTTGCTAATAAATGCTGACATGGCCTCTCCTGTGTTTGTTTGCAGGGCCAGTTAGGGCAGGTGTTGGCCCGGCTGTTCCCTTTCAGGAGGGGTCTGTGCCATGCCTACTGGGCCCCCAATGTCTGGGCCCTCTATAGTCTGACAGACATGCTTGGAGCCACCATGGGTAAGTGTACAGCAGTGCACTGTTAGTTGTGAAGAAGTAGGTCACTCATGAGAAGGAATTTGTTTCTTTCCTATGTCGCGTATGATTACTGTTGTCATGGAAACATAAGAGTTAAGGGACTAAGGTGTAGGTGGTGATGGATAAGCATGTGAAGAAGAAGATGACAGAATTACCTGAATCTTTGTAGATTCCAACGCTAGCATCTGTGTATCATGCATACTTGCTCATGGCCAATATATAGAATTGTCACATGTGAACTTCAACTTCCATTTTCCAACCTTACTGGTTTTAAGTGACTGGAAGATGCACTTAATGATCATTTCCTGTTTTTGAAGTCGCCATTTGCATATATTTAGGAGGGGAACCTTTACCTATTTATTCATAGTACCTTTGAGATGTGCTACAGCAACCACTTTCCCTTGTAATTAATGTCTAGAAGTTACTTACGAACAACGTATCTGGAATACTATTGAAGTAATGAGTCCACCACATACTTACACTGGACATATACAATGTTATTGTTGTTTATGTGTGCAGTTAAAGGGTTGGTGCCAGGAGGTGTGTGTCATGCAGAGGGGTGTGGCAGCATGACCTCTGGACTGGTTGGAGCAATGAACTTTAAACTTCTGCCTGATATCCCTCCATGGTTCACTCTCCTACTCACTGCCCTTGTCATGTTGGTCAGTTTCCTCCCCACACTCCACCCCCCACCCCCCACACTCCACCCCCCCCACACTCCTCCCACCCCCACACTCCTCCCACCCCCCCCCCCCACTCTTCCCCCCTCTCCTCTCCTCCCCACACTCCTCCCCCCCTCTCTTTGCTGTTACACGCCACAGGCATCATCTCTATTTCTCTCCATATTTCCTTCTGTACCTCCTCCCCTTTGACTCAACCACACTGTGTATTTAAACCCCCTCCTCCCCCTCCATACCACACACCACTGCTCAGCCAGGTATGGTAAAAGTCTGGATGAAGAAGACGACATCTCCGTGTGACTTCCCTGAGCTGCTGGTGTTCTGTGCGTTCTCATCCTTTCTGTTTGGCTGGCATGTTCATGAGAAGGCAGTGCTGCTCATCATCATCCCCATGACGTAAGATCAAACCAATATTCTGTTATATACCACACCCACATTTGGTTACATGCCACACCCACATTTGGTTACATGCCACACCCACACTCATGGTCTTTATCACAGTACACTTGTAATGACTTGCTGTGTAGGTTCCTTTCTGTGGAGGATATTGGCTACAGCAATATCTTCTTGTTGGTCTCCATGGTGGGTCATGTCTCGCTCTTCCCTCTGCTCCATCAACCAGCTGGTATGTATGTGGTCAGGAGAGAGAGGGAGAGAGGTTGGGTACCTTTATAGCAGTGAGCCAATAACCGTTAGAAATATAATTCACATTTCCATTGACGGTGGCAGCGTGGAGCTTGCAAATGGCATGAATGGATGACCTATCTAGCAACTGCTCATCAACACAAGAACACTCTCAGCAAGTAGAGAGGTGTGTCTTCCCCACTCCTTACACTGCACCCCCACACTCCCTCCCTGCAGTGCCACTCCACTGGGTGGTCAAACAATATTTATCTCCTTCACAAGATGATGCACTCTTACATTTCCTTTCCTATTATTATAATACATCCAGGGCTGGCTTCATCCCTTTTTAACTTTGTTTTGTTGTTGTTTTTTTTTTTAATGGAGTTTTGAAACACCAAAGAGTGTTAGGGTTTTCCCCCTAGTCCATCCTCTATCCCTAATCTCAGGGACCTGGGGATAGGATCATTTGCTGACAGACACACTGACTGACCAAGCTTGTTCTGTTGGTGTAAACCTTTTGTCAGGTGACATGATTCTCTAACACCTACTCAGTGCAGTACAGGACGTGGATACGTTACCTTGGTTACCACTATGTATGATATCCACCCACGATCATTGATGGTAGGAGGCATGACCTCAAGGTTCAATTCATGGTCAGGTGGGTGTGGTTCTGGAGTTGGGGTGGGCAGAGTGAGAGGGAGGAGGAGAGAGCAGATTATGTGCTAACCTTGCAGTATTTTTTAAGCACTTTATTCTTCTGTCTGTGATGTGTATAATCAGATGATAAAATTAATTTCATGTTGTGCTGGTCTGCCCTCAGCTGGACCCTCACCCACCAGTAAACACAGCTGCTATTTTACTGCTGCCCTGGGCATTCCTTTTAAGTGCCAGTTAAGAGGGTGGTCAGGTAACATAATTACTTGATCTCTTTGTTGTGTTGCCATAGAGACGGTTGCTAAGCTGACCTTGTTTGTGAGCTTCACCAGCATGAGCGTCCTGCTGTTCTGTGGAGGAGACCAGAGGTGAGTGTTTGTCAGACCACTCCTGATGCTGCAGAATGGAACTGGTAAATCACCAATCACCCTCACCCCCTAATTCTCAGCATCTCAACAAGACTGTGTGTGTGTTCATTCGTGCAGGTGGGTGGGTGTGGGTGTGTGTTCGTGCAGGTGGATGGGTGTGGGTGTGTGTTTTGTATAAACAAACACCTTTACCCTTGGTCACCATTTCATTAAATTGTCTAATCTAAATATCAAAAAGGAAATTGTTGGATTTTTTTAAGTTAACCTACTACAATCAAGTAGTGGGTGAGGGAGGGAGGGAGCAGGATGCAACTGCAGGTAACTTTAGCTTCAAATTTAATTAAAGAAACATCAGTTTCTTTAGTTACATTAATTGGTGCACTTACAACTGGCTCTGAAGTTTCTAAGGCTGCATAATTAGGCAATAATTTTGAGAAGTAGTTGTTGCATTTGTAAAAACAGCTGCTGCAAGGCTAAAGATATGTTTATCAGCCACTGCTTCTGGGAACTGAGTCTTAGTTAAGGTGAGTTGACTTACAGTGCTGCCATTGGTGAAAAGGAATGTGTACCGTCTCATTTCCAACCTGTGGATATTACCTGACAATTTCTTCACCTCCCTGGTAACTGGTAACTGATTTTTATAAAGTTACAAATATTTTTAAAGGTATGTATGATATGCCTATACAATGTATGTTTGATAGATACCTAATATTTATTTCTATTTTTGGAGGTGGATACTCTTCTTCTTTTTTTTGTTTGGTGTATATACTGTGCAGAGTGAATATAGTTGCGGTGGCAACAGTTTTGTGTCAGCAATAACCCTTATATGGAGCTTGGGTTATACCTGTGACACTTGTGCTGGGTGAATTATAGGGTTGGCCTGCCTGCCTGCCTGCCATGATGGTGTGTGTGTGGTAACCTGACTGATGTGCTGATGTTTGACTTCATATGACTACATGGTAGAGGATCCTTCCTGTGAAAGGCCAGGCAGATCACCTCTGGCTCTTCATGGCCACTCGGTGTCAATCTGTGGCTTGCATGCAAGCAGGTCAGCTAGTCATTCCTCTCTAGAGCCCTGTCCATGCCGCACAATAAAACCGGTTTCACTTGTGTCTGGAACGGGGTCCACACTACACCCGGTTTTATCCCAACGGGTTCCACCTGGTTTCACCTGAAACCTTCAGATTTATTGAACATACCTGTGGCTTTATTGTTGATGTTCGCTATTAGGGGTTTAATTACTAACAGCTCTCTCCCCCTCTCTATCCTCCGTTTTTGCGATGACATTGTGAGGGGGAAAAAGACAGAACAAAGTAGCACAGGAGAAAATAAAATACCCCGTTTCTATATGAGGTAGAGGAATACCAATTTATACACCCAGCCAATTATTCAGCCCACGCAGGTGAAGTGTAGCAGGTTCAACCCTATGCTAATGTGGATGCAAGAAAACGTTTGGAACAGGGTATTGCTGGAGAGGGGCACAAACCCGTTTGCAGTGTGGACAGGTCTTACGTGTGCTGCAAGAAATAGTAAAACTTCCTATGTCAGCCTTTTTAGTTAGTGCATGCAGCTGTGGTGTATACAGCTGTAATGAGCCGGAAGAGAAGCCTTTTTTATTTTGTTGGAAGAAAAGGTCATCTGTACTATTTCATAGTTAATTGATTGCACACTTCCCTTGAGTGTTCCCTTCCCAGAGGACATGATTTAATTGCTATATTGCTGTACAGTGTTAACAAACCAGACAAGATAGTTGGCTCTATGTAATCCAGGAGGGTTGGCCAGCATATGCATCCCTTCATTGGGATAGCCTGAAATTCCAGAATTGCTGTAATGTTGTTTTTGTAATTACTCATCACCAGCTGTTTAAACCACTTATGCACTTAACCCATCTACCTATTTCGTAAATGATATTGAAGCAAAGCTGCTCAAGGTTCCAGTTCCCAAGGTTGAGGTGTGAACACCATTGCTAGCAATTTTGTGATTGCCATTTTTATTCATGCGCTCCTTTGACTATTTAAGGAATATTAGTAGCATTCAGTCTTTATCAAGACGTGATTGCCTTAACAAGCAGAGAGGCTCAGTAGACATGCATCTGAGTACATGATACAATATTATGGATCTATCCAGCAGACCATAATTACTTTACTGAAGAACTTCAATTTTCAAATATTGGGCAAGTGTCTAATTTATTAAAGTATGCATTGCTTTGGTCGATGTGTCTCTGTATGGTCCCCAGTTACCCCTAGCAACTCTATAGGGTAGGGTATCTACCCTTAACCCAAGATTTTCCAGGCCAATATTGCAATCATTAGGTATTATCCCAGAACTTCAGCCTCAACCAGAGTCTCTTTTCGACTAACTTTTCTTGCAGCTGGACTTTTATAAAGTGAGTAAAACAAGCCAAGCAGATAAATTAAGGAATGCTGGTGATACTGTGCAGGTGTGGTATACACTTACCTGGTGGTCAACATCACTGGCAGAAGTCATGAAACTCAGCCTTAAAAGTGTAGAAAATCTTGTCCAGAGATATGTATTAACAAGGCATCTCTTATCTTCATTGATGCTTGGCTGTGGAAGAACAAATAGGTGGTTTTTTTTGCAGTAATTATGAGTATTGTATTGTTGATGTCTCCATTAGAGAGTGAAATGAAGTGGGAAAAACCTTGTGCATTTGAACACATCTTCTCCCTCCTTGTTGACAGATAATGTTGGTAATGAGCTAAGATTCTCTTTTCCATGAGTGGTGGTCATTCCACCGTAAAGCACTGTCTATTATTGCAAGAAGGAAATGCAAATATTTTTCTTGTAATGAAGGAAACTAGGTCACAGGCATGGCTTCTTGGGATTGAGAGAGATACAGCTGTTTAACTTTCTCCGTGAGTTCTTGGGATGGTGTGAAGTCTCACCTCTCCTGCTGCTCTGTCTGACCTAATGTAAATGGCTAACTCATTATCAGATCATTTTCCTAACGATTGAATTAAATGTCCTTACTACCTTCACTGCTGTCAGCCATTCTGAGTAGGAGTGTCCATGGCAACCCTGCTAAGTGGTACATCTGTTCAAGTGGCCTCTGTATAAGTTAATTAACATTTTTCGGTATAAAAATGCTGGGCAGACCTACAATATCATAAGTCGTTAATTGGATGAAAGTGCACAATCACAGAACAGCTATATTTTTTAAGGTAATGCATTTTAATATAAAAAGATAGATTTTTTTTTTCCTTCAAGGATATCTGCCTACTATATACTCTACATAGGTACCAGTTGTAATACTTGGATCTGTCAGTAGCAACTGATTTACATTTACAGACCACTTGAAAAATAAGCATGAAAGTATAAAAAATAATAAAAATAATAATATTTTAATTTTTGATTGATGGCTCCAAAATGTTTTCCATGCTAATGTTTCCACACCAAATGATTCCATCACAATTTTTTAAGGTAATGCATTTTAATATAAAAAGATAGATTTTTTTTTTCCTTCAAGGATATCTGCCTACTATATACTCTACATAGGTACCAGTTGTAATACTTGGATCTGTCAGTAGCAACTGATTTACATTTACTGACCACTTGAAAAATAAGCATGAAAGTATAAAAAATAATAAAAATAATAATATTTTAATTTTTGATTGATAGCTCCAAAATGTTTTCTATGCTAATGTTTCCACACCAAATGATTCCATCACAATTATTTTCTTTGTTTTAGGTTGCACCACCTAATAGTATAGTGTATGTATGTCAGTGTTTTACCAGTGTGGGTGTGAGGGCAGTAAGTTGGTTAAGATACCATGTGAGACCATTTATAAAGTGTAGCAGGAGATACTGTGTGCTTGTCTATATTTAAATAGTAGTTCATTGATAGGCCAGTGGTGTACATGTGATGGAGACATATTCACATGGTAGGCAATAACACGATCTCTTAATTACTTGTGCCACTTTTTTTTATTGTGCAGGTCACATGCCTTGTCATGGGGCACCACTCCCTCCTGCACTCCCACCAGCATCTCTGACCTCTCCTTGAACACACCCACATGCAATGACTCTCCATCCTTGACTACCACACCCTCTGAGATGATTCTCCCTAATGGACCAAACCTCTTCTCGTGGTCCCAGATTGCATACATGCTGCTTTTATTTGTAGTGCAGGTATATTGCGTGTGTGTGCATAGATGGGTGGGAAGTCTTCAGAGGTACGAATTCCTCCCTCTTCTGCTTAACTCAGTGACTTGTGCTGTTGGCATGATGGTCACTTGGGTAGAGTTTCTACGGATTTTCTTTTCTCGTTGACTAAGTATTGTATTACGCAATACACATGATTGCTGTATGATTTGTGCTGTTATATTGAACAAGTATCATTCATGTTTACATTGGATACAAAGATGCTAATTTTGCAAACAACACAACTCTGTTAGTACACATCATGACATGCCTGTATTTGGGACTTATCCTATATCTGGTACAATGATCTTGAATCAGTGCACGAACACACAGTGCTATGATTCTAATCCCGTGAGAGTCACATGACATGGAAGATATTGTGCCAAGTGTGAGATGAACCAAGGTGCTACTTGTGCCAGACATATCCTGTGCACCAATGCACACAGTCCATCAGACACATTCAAACATTCGGAAGTGATGGTATTCTAGAATGGTTGTATTGCCTGTTAGCGTCCTTCGTTTCCTCCTTACTTCCTTGGTGGGGGAGCATCTGCAATGGTAAGGCTCACACTCCTCAGGTTTCCATAGTAACACCCCACTGACGCCTGGAGCCAGGTCCACTTGCCGATAGCCGCATATCTTCGACTTGCTGCTATCGCTGCCTTCAAGTTGGTGCAACTGACACTTGGAACTCTGCAGATAGAAAATTTTAATAAATAATGCAAATACAGTGCAACAGGATTGTACTAAGATTGTACAAGCAGAATAATAAATTTTTTTAATACCTTGATGAAGGGAGTGGCTTTAGAGGAGGAGGGATCTGTATGGTATTGCTCTCTTCCAGCAGCAGGAGGGCTGGGGAGCATAGCCACTTCTGGTTGTAATCTGTCCATGGCTGATTTTGTTCTCTCTCTGTGAAGGGTGGTGGTGCTGGAAAGAGGAGCTGAGTGCACTTTGACAGCAACCATACCAAGGATGAAGGTGAGTAGTACAAACTTGGCCATATCAGCATCTGCAGCCAATAGCTTGCAACTGGAAGCAAGCCACAATACAAGACAATCTTAAACTCAAAACAAAAAGCCCAAGTGAAATTCTAATTGGTAGAACTGACACACTAGTGTCTTGGATATGCACAGCCTATTATTTATATAGGAAGTTAGCTCTATCCATAAACAAACAAAATTAAGTAATTAATGATTCTGCCAGATGTTCAGGGCATGGGAATTTGAAATTACCTACCCTCAACAAATTATAAAGGAGGACACATTCACTTGGCTTCTTGACATACAAGTCAAGTTATGCACAACTTCTTGAAGTAATAATTACTTTTATAGCTGTAGCATAATGACCAGGTCCTAAACAGTTCAATACTCACCAGATGTTCAATTTAAGGTGGATTAAAAAAAATTAATTAATTAATTAAAAAAAAAAAAAAAAAAAATTATATATATATATATTATTGTTTGTTTGCTTTTTTTTTTTTTTTTTTTTTTTTTTTTTTTTTTTTTTTTTAAATCTTGATCTACTTCATTTTCAGTGGTAACAATATTGTTCTCTCTATTTTTTTTATTTGTTTTTTTTGTTGTTCTTTATCTATTCTTGTGCAATATACCCCATTACTGTAATATGATTGCAATTGTAAAACAGAGAATTTAAATGAATACTTAATGTTTGTATATAGATGGTGAAGTAAACCTGGAGAGCCAGTAGGAGAAAGTGTCAGAGTCATACAAAGTATCTCAAGCATAAATATCAAATCTCAGGAGTGAGTAGACAATGAGGCAGTCTCTTGCATAATTCAGATTAAGTTCAATCATCTTTATAACTATTGATACATTCTCCTGATGAAAAACAACTCTGCATAGTGAAAGTTAAAAATGTTTAATATGTATGTGATGATGTATGTATGTATGTATGTATGTATGTATGTATGTATGTATGTATGTATGTATGTATGTATGTATGTATGTATGTATGTATGTATGTGATGTATGTATGTATTATTGTATGTCTGTCTGTCTGTCTGTCTGTCTGTCTGTCTGTCTGTCTGTCTGTCTGTCTGTCTGTCTGTCTGTCTGTATGTATGTATGTATGTATGTATGTATGTATGTATGTATGGACAGTATAATATGGAACAAATCATTTCATCTTTCATAATGATATTTGTTAAGTGTTTGAAATTAATTATTATTTTAAGTAGATAAGTAAGTTACTAATGTACTACGCTATTCCAAAATGCTGCCTTCTCCGCTCATTTACAGCCACAAATATAGCAGCAATTTGAGAAAGATCCATGGAATCAATCCTTGCTTCATGGCAGTAAAGGAGGAGAAGGTGATTCAGCCTTTCTTGTGTCATAGATGACTGGAAATATGTTTTAACCTTCGCAACACTGAAAATGTCCTCTGTCAATTCACTAAACACAATAACTGAACTTTCATAAAGGGTATCAACTGTTTCATCAGTCCTTTGCTCTCTCAAGCATATCTCAGTGGCACTAGCAGATGCCCTTGCCTCCTGAACTGTTATCTTTACCTTGAAGTGTCCTAGAAAGTTTCTCAGTTGGCATAAATATCAAGTGGCAGAGTTTAAAACCAAAGAAGGTACTGAAGAGTTGAAGTTGCTTGTTAAATCCACCAGCCTTAATTGCATATTCACCATGTCCAGTTTTATTCACTTCTTCCAGTGTTGCACTGAGTATGTCATAATTCTGAAGGACAGCATAAATTGCTCCAGATCTAACTGTTCATCAAGTAGGATAGAGAGGCCTCAAATAACTGGAGTCGGGAGAAATTTATGCTTTCATGGCTTCAAAGAGACCGACATGTTTTGGAGAATACTTGACGAGCTCATACTAGTCCATGACCAAGTGTATTGTATCCCTCCCTCACTATGGTACATGTACATGCCATAACCTGCAGGCAAGGATTCAAGCTATATCCAAGGCAACATACATGCAGAGCTGCTTGTTGCTCAGGCTTTATACAAGTTGCAACTCCTTGAAGATACCCAGACATATTTGCAGCCCCATCATATGCTTGTCCCCTGCATTGAGTTAATGGTAACATGCAGAGGATTAAAACATCCTTCAATGCATTTGACAGAGAAAGAGCGTCAGTTTTGGGTACTTAAATTAATCCAATTGTATCCTAATTAATCTTGTATTCATTACTGGCCCATCTAAAAGTGACACACATTTGCTCATGAATTGAGACATAGTGGCCTCATCTGCTTGGACAGCAAACCAAGGAGTTGATCTGATTTCAGTGAGTAGGCTACGCAATGAGTTATCTGCCATGATAGTTGGTGATAGTTGGAGAAAGATATTTGCCTTCCATAAACCAGACCTCAATTTCCTTCACAAGCAGTGCGCAGCTCAAGTAGCTGACAAAGATTTCCTTCACTGTCATCATGACCACGTGTACCTAGTCCTTGATGTGTGAAATAATTGAGAGAACTGAGCTGCTCCATCAACATGTGTTGCCTAACTGAATGTTGATGCTTCAGAGGATGGTGTAATGTGGCAGCAACATTTACTGTTGTGACAGAATTAACTTTAAATACAGACTGAGTGTGCATTGCATTCATCATGTTTAGAAAATCGCTCTATTGCTTTCTTCTAATGGGAAAATTCAGTGGTTTAAAAAGTATTTTCAGCTTTTTCACTAAAAGTCAAAAGACTCTTGCGTTTAAGCAGTTGCACAATAGAAACAAAAAATATTAAGTTTCGCCTCTCACAATGTTAGCCAACGATATTGAGAAAAACAGGTTGCACTCGCAGAACATGACGGTTCAGATGTGCATATCCCATAAAATTATCAGAGCATCCACCTGACTTCTATTGAATTGAGAAGTTGGGGGTTATATCAGAGCACTTAGCTAGTGAAACGGAAAATGTACAAATTTATAATCTAATCCGCCTCCATTGAATATTAACCATAAGCGCTATCATCATGCACATAGCTGGCTAAAGAGATAGTGTAACAACTTAGCATCCACCCGACTTCCATTGAATTGAGAAGTTGGATGTTATAATGATGCACTTAGCTGGCTAATTGATGGTGTACGAACTGAGCATCCACCCGACTTCTATAGAATTGAGAAGTTGGGTGTTATAGCAGTGCACACAGCTAATGTAAAAACACATAATCTAATCCACCTCTATTCAATATTAACTTTGAGCTATATTATCATGCACATAGCTGGCTAAAGAGAGAGTGTAACAACTCAGCATCCACCTGACTTCCATTGAATTGAGAAGTCAAGTGTTATAATAATGCACTTAGCTGGCTAATTGATGGTGTACGAACTGAGCATCCACCCGACTTCTATAGAATTGAGAATTTGGGTGTTATAGCACTGCACACAGCTAGCTAAATAGGTAATGTAAAAACACATAATCTAATCCACCTCTATTCAATATTAACTTTGAGCTATATTATCATGCACATAGCTGGCTAAAGAGATAGTTTAACAACTGACATTCACATGACAACCATTGAATTTAAAAGTTGGGTGTTACAATAATGCCCATAGCTGGCTAATTGATGGTGTACGAAACAAGCATCCACCCGACTTCTATAGAATTGAGAAGTTGGGTGTTAGAGCAGTGCATATAGCTAGCTAAAGAGGTAATGTAAAAACACATAATCTAATCCACCTCTATTCAATATTAACTTTGAGGTATATTATCATGCACATAGCTGGCTAAAGAGAGAGTGACAGAGTGTAACAACTCAGCATCCACCTGACTTCCATTGAATTGAGAAGTTGGGTGTTATAATAATGCACTTAGCTGGCTAATTGATGGTGTACGAACTGAGCATCCACCCGACTTCTATAGAATTGAGAAGTTGGGTGTTATAGCACTGCACACAGCTAGCTAAAGAGGTAATGTAAAACACATAATCTAATCCACCCGACTTCTATTGAATCAAGAAGTTGGGTGTTATAATAATGCACTTAGCTAGTTAATTGATGGTGTTCGAATTGAGCATCCACCCGACTTCTATAGAATTGAGAAGTTGGGTGTTATAGCACTGCACATAGCTAGCTAAAGGGATAATGAAATATAATCTAACCCGACCCTATTGAATATTAACTTTTAGCTATACCATCATGCACATAGCTGGCTAAAGAGAAAGTGTAATAACTTAGCATCCACCCGACTTCTATTGAATCAAGAAGTTGGGTGTTATAATAATGCACTTAGCTGGCTAATTGATGGTGTACAAACTGAGCATCCACCCGAATTCTATGGAATTGAGAAGTTGGGTGTTATAGCAGTGCACATAGCTAGCTAAAGAGATAATGTAAAAACACATAATCTAATTCACTTCTATTCAATATTAACTTTGAGATATATTATCATGCACATAGCTGGCTAAAGAGATAGTGTAACAACTTAGCATTCACCCGACTTCCATTGAATTGAGAAGTTAGGTGTTATAGTAATGCACTTAGCTGGCTAATTGATGGTGTACGAACTAAGCATCCACCCGACTTCTATAGAATTAAGAAGTTGGGTGTTATAGCACTGCACATAGCTAGCTAAAGGGATGAAGTAAAAAGTATAATCTAATACACCACTATTGAATATTAATTTAGGGCATTACCATCATGCACATAGCTGGCTAAAGAGAGAGTGTAACAACTTAGCATCCACCCGACTTCTATTGAATCGAGAAGTTTTGTGTTATAATAATGCCCCTAACTGGCTAGATAATGGTGTACGAACTTAGCATCCACCCGACTTCTATAGAATTGAGAAGTTGGGTGTTATAGCATTGCACATAGCTAGCTAAAGGGATCATGTAAAAATATAATCTAACCTGCCTCTATTGAATATTAGCTTTAAGCTATACCATTATGCACCTAACTGGCTAAAGAGAGAGTGTAACAACTTAGCATCCACCCAACTTCTATTAAATCGAGAAGTTGGGTGTTATGATTATGCACTTAGCTGGCTAATTGATGGTGTACAAACTGAGCATCCACCCGAATTCTATAGAATGGAGAAGTTGGGTGTTATAGCACTGAACATAGCTAACTAAAGAGGTAATGTAAAAAGATATCATCTAATTCACCTCTAATGAATATTAACTTTGAGCTCTACCATTATGCACATAGCTGGCTAAAGGGACAGTGTAATAACTCTGCATTCACCCGACTTTCATTGAATCGAGAAGTTGGGTGTTATAATTATGAAATTAGCTGGCTAATTGATGATGTACGAACTGAGCATCCACCCGACCTCTATAGAATTGAGAAGTTGGGTGTTATAGTATTGCACATAGCTAACTAAAGAGGTAATGTAAAAATATATAATTTAATCCACCTCTATTAAATATTAACTTTGAGCTATATCATCATGCACACAACTGGCTAAAGAGATTGTGTAACAATTTAGCATTCACCCGATTTCCTTTGAATTGAGAAGTTGGGTGCTATAATAATAAAATTATCTGGCTAATTGATGGTGTATTAAGTGTTCATCCACCAGACTTCTATTGAATTGAGAAGTTGGGTTTTATCCTAATGCACATTGCTTCCTAATAGTATGGTGCACCATTTGAGCATCCACCTGACATTTATCAAATTGAAAAGTTGAGTGTCATAATAAAGATCATAGCTTGCTATAGGGATAGTGTACCAACTGATCATCCACCATTTTTTCTCTTCAAGATCTCATGCACTATTTTAAGCCTTACTAGTGAAGGAAATTAGAAAGTGTGGACTCCAATTATAGCTGACATATTTAGCACTGGATCATATTTGACCAATGACCCAGAACCACAATTTATACAGGAATAATATAGAGGTTGTATATTGTGGCTAATTTTATGCTTTGCTTGCATGTTTATGCATGATGTGTTCATAAATAGTGTCATTGGATATGGGGAGGAGGGAGGAGTTACCAGGCAACCCAGGAAACCCCCTGGTTATGGACTCGTGCATAGACATGCCCGCTGGTTGAGATTTGGCCTAGAGAGACCTAACCCAGATGAAAATGGTGTAAGCATGCCAAGTTACTTTTTTTCAAGAGTCAAGGTTTGTGTTTAGCTAGCCAAGATATTCTTCTTGAAATATCTGTACTCACAGAGACATTCATAGAGTCTTTATCAAGCCTTGTATTTATCACTGCAGAGGCAGATCAAGATTTTTCTAAAGTGTGTGTGTGTGTGTGTAGGGGGGGGAGGGGAGGGGTAGGGCAGGTGGGGTTCTAGAAAAAGGTAATTGCATGGTGTTGAATGCATTAGGAAATATTTTTGTGACCACTCGCAATATTTTTCACTATTACATTGTTGTGTTTTTGTTTGTTTGTTGTTTTTTCCTATCTGACAGAGGTACCTCAGATCTGACCTTCAAATGCAATTTGAAAAATTCTAACCATCAGTGACCTAATCTGCTGCTCTATCCACATATATCTAATGTCATGTAGTGTAGGCAGTCACATATTACCATTAATGTCATATAGGCAGATGGTGAATGTAATTATGTTTACTGTTATCTTCAATTTATTATTTGTTGTGATATAATATTTTTGACTTAAGTACCCTAGTAAAGTTACAGCATGAAGACACCAACTAATCACCAAATTCACTTATGAATAATTTGCTTTGACCAAATACTTAATATGCTACATATACGTGAAGCAATGGTAATTGTGAGACAAATACTATTGAAAAGAAGAAAACAATATACTTTTATAATTTACAGAAAATTTGTTTCTTAGTTGTGTTGCATGTAAATGAACATACAAGCAGTGACGTTATCTAGCTGACTGCTATACAACCTTGGCTCAGCCTGGTTCCTGAAAGCATAGATATTGTAGTATATGGATTGGAAATGGTAAAGATTATGTCAAACATCTGTGTTACACTATACCAGATATTATTAGAATATTATCTGTATAAGTAGAGATGCAGTGATCAAAATGGCTAAATATAAATGACTTATTGTCCCACTGCCAGTGAGTGAGTTTCTGTTATGTATCAAAGTATAAAGAAAAAAAAGAAGACATTCTTATACAATTATTTAGACATATATCTAGGGATTGAAACTTCCTAATACTGAGCACTAAGTTGACTCTGAGAAGAAAAATCCCACAAAAAAAAGGAATGATTATGTTGAGCCTTTTGGGGTGTAGCTACAAAAAAGACAAACCCCTACCCCCCCCCCCAAACATTTCATTTCTCTCTTCATTAAATAATGCATTGAACTAATGCAATTATTGCCAATGAATAAACATAGTAACTCTTAATTCACACACAAAAAAAAAAAAAAAAAAAAAAAAAAAATATATATATATATATATATATATATATATACATATACTACACAAAGTATAGGAGCACAAACCATCTAGGATACAAACACCAGAAATGCAGTCTTAAGAATTTCCATGAATTTTTCACTGGGAATGTGCAAATATGTGACTAATTGAACGGGATCTATGTTACCCCCTGCTTTTCTAGGGACTAGAAAGGGTTTAATAACCTAGTGAATCAGTTGAGAGCTAAGGTTGTTGTTTTTTTGTTTTTTTTATTTTTTATTTTTTTTGTTTTTTTTTTTTTTCATTTTAGAGCTCTAACATGGATACAAACAGGACCTACCCACACTTGATGGGTTTTTTTTATTGCCATTTCCAAACCATATATTACAATATCTACGCTGAAAGGGATGCAACATTTGGTTGTTGCATTCTTATTAAAAACACATAAAAAAAAGCACAACATATTAGCAGGCAATATGTTACTAATTTCATGAGCCTAATATCAGAGGTGATATTCACTACTTTCTACCCCTAAAACTAATATCATTACTTACCTGCAGAAGGGAAGTTTAGGTTTGAAGCTGTCGGGAGACTACATCACCCAGTCCAGTCCAGTCCAGTCCAGTCCAGTCCAGTCCAACCCACACCATCCAGTCCAACCCACACCATCCAGTCCACACATTGTAGTCGTCACCACGCAGTCCTCGCCAGGCAATCCACTTCTCTCGCACTACGGCCCGCTTAAAGTATTTCCATCCTTCACTGCGCAGGCCTGCCACGTAAAATCTGGTCCCGCGTTAAAAGTGGTCCGCCTGGGCGTTTTTTTTTTCTTTTTTTCTTTTTTTCTTTTTTTTTTCCTTTTTTTTTTTTTTTTTTTTTTTTTTTTAACCTAGAAGGTCAAACTTCAAGGAAGGTGAAGTATATGCTTCACTGTGAACTTTTTTTAATTAAAAAAAAAAAAAAAAAAAAAATTTTTTTAGACTAACTTAAGTACAATAGAGGACATGTAGGAATAGACATGCTATGGATGATAACTAAAGATGCTAAAATATTAAATAATTGTTAATCATGGATTTTGATTGAACTGAGATCCATGCATGAAAACTAGCTCAAAACTACATTCTGAGTGTCAGATGTAGGGACTCAAATATCCTTGATGGGAACTGAAGTCAGTTGTTCTTTATACTGACCTGGTATCCCCAGCTTAAAGTAAAGGTGGGCATCTAAAAAGAAGAGGTGATCTTAGATATTCTGCTATGTACAAGTTCAGATAAATGTGCAATTTAGTACACTTGGGGTCCCCAAATCCAATTCAAACATGTACATAGCGCATTTGTTATTACTTGATCAACAAATATTCCATTCCCCTTATTATATATTCATGGCAGCATGACATTTAAAGCAAGGAGTTGTGATAGGTTCCTGCTTGCATGGTGTCACTGGTCTGCATCTGTAACTAAAAGAAACTTAACAATGTCTTATAAACATTTCATATTATTGTAAATGCAAGTTACTTGTGTATGGAATCATGAAGCAGTCGTACTGTACTCCTTGCACATAGAAGAAGTGTCTTTTGCCCATAAATTGATGTAAGATATGTTTTACATGATAGTAATATTATTGGAATTAATTATTTTTGTGATTTTTCAAACAAATTCTTTCTAAATGAAGTGTAAATATGATCAGGTTTCTTCAAGTAGATTCAACATCTGAATTTATGGTATCTATTATATTATCCTGTTCCAAGCAAATGCATAAGAATGGTGTACTAATGCTAAAGATACGGATGTGCAATGTTGTATGCCAGTCAATCACACATCAGACTAATGGCCTGCAGGATTACCTTTAAGTGTGTATGTGACTCTATGCACGCATGCATAGCATAGGTTATAATGCATCTATAGAAATATTATGTCTAATACTACCTAAACCATCAAATATACATACTCCTTGCACTCAGTTACCAACTTTTCAAATACAAATCTGAGTCACGATTAGCCACACTCATAACATCTGTAACCAAAAATAGTAACTATGTTCATGTTGGAGGTGTGAACTTATTGTGTAAAAATCACATTATTTGCATTATTGTATTAATGAACTAATTAAGTGGTTTTAGCATTTCTAATTAAAGAAATGGGATCATTCAGGATAACCATGTAATCTGTGCAGGACAGCAACAGAGCTGATATATTTTGTACTTTTCTGGATATTCCAGGATAATTGGCAACCATGTGGACCTACCCCTTGTTTAGTGAATGGGATGAGGAGAAGAAGGGGGGGGGGGGATGATGAAGAGGGGAAATGGCCAGGTATATAATATGTTTATTACAAATTAATTTGTAAAATAAATGAAACTAATACTATTCATAGTATTTTTCAATTACAGGCAATAGAAGAAAACGTGTATCTGGAGACAAGCAACAAATTGGTATGATAAGCTAAAGTTTAATGAAATATTCACAATTAATTGCACGATACATTTCTTGTGCCAGATGAATTGTGCATTGTACCGGCAACAATGTCTCGATATTATTAGGGTAAAATAGATTCATCACAGCTTTTCACTGGTACTTAAAGAAGTTCTGGATCTTAAATAACAGCTGCTCTGTCTAGAGAAACTTAGTAAGTATACTACTAGTTGGTTGTTTTTTGTTTTCTTTTTTAGTTTTGTAATCTGCCAGAATTATACAACTTCCTCAATTCATATTTCCTAAGCTCTCCTTTGGTAAGGACAAAATAGTATGGAGGAGTTTCCAGCACCTTTGGTATTGACTGTGAGAATTTCTGTACAATGAATGATGAGACCGATGACTTCATTTACTACCACACCTGTGTCACTGCCTTTAATATATAAAAAATAAAAATAAAGAAAAAGAAAACGAGTGAGTCTTTCCAGTGCAGAACCAGCCTTTGTACGTGAACCTATTTTTCCATTTCAATTTGAGTATATAGCACTAGTAGAAAGAGAGAAAAAAATTTTCTTGCAGGTTTAAAAAGGATTTTGCAAATAGAAAAAAAGGAGTACTTTCTGTTTTCATAAACACCAGTTAAGTTCTTGTATCTTGAATCCATTGAACTTTTAATAGATCTCCCCAAAACCACTCAAAATTTTGGTGAATTGATTAACATCAGTAGCATGATACTAGGAGCCAAACTGAAAGATGATCTCCAAGATATTATCCAGCATAAAATATCTAGCTATGCAGGGATTAGCTTATGAGGTGGTGGAGGTGAAAACTTAATGCAGTTATTACAAAATGACAAAATGAAGATGAGAAAAACTTTCTTAATGCTGATATGAGGATTTAGTTGAAAAATAGAGAAAGAGTACATATCTGCAGAAATACAGAATGAAATGATGATAGCATTGGCTAGGAATGTGCAGGGGGAAATTGTTATCACAAAAAAAATCACCATTTTTGAAGAAAAAAAAAAGATGGATGAACTGCTTACAAATAAGAAAGAACAGTTTACATCAGTAATTAGAATGGTAACTTATGACATCACAACTATTTTTTTATTTTTTTTTATTTCAAAGACTGCTAGATACATGTATCTTATCCTCTCTTTTGGATAAGGTTTGTCATGTTTTGGTGTTAATGCTAATGATGCCAGCTACAATACCTCATTCCAATGGTATTTTTTAGTGGATTCCACAGAATGAAATTGTTCCTCAGAAGCACCTGACACAAACAGATTGAATTATGTTATGATTGTGCCTGTTCATAAAGATCATACTGGCATATTAAATTAAATTGATGTGGTTATTAGTTTGTTTGTAATGATCAGAATATAGACCAGTATTTCATGCAAAAGGTGAGATGCCCTGGGATTCCCCCCCCCCCCCCCCCCCCCCCCACAGGAAAAAATATTTTTGGACACTGTGAATAACTCAACTTGAGAACAAGCTAAGAACAATTAGTATTACTTTGTGTAATTATATATTTTTTTATTACAGCATTATCAACTCATCACTATTTTTTGTTTGTTTGTTTTTTTTTTTTTTAATTTCATGTACCATGATATGAATGCCACAAATAGTTAAAGTTAAATTATGGCACTAAGTATCTATGGCCCTACCACTTAAATTTTGCTTCCTACAGGCCTGATGTGTGAATTTGTACCTTCTTTCACAATACATCTCAAAATTATAATATTCATCTAGCAGCACATGCCCGGCGTTGCCCAGGATATAATGATATGCCCTCATAAAAAAGTGTGGCTTAGTGTGACCAACCCATTTCCCTCACAGATTCAAAGTATATTTGCATGCTTCTAGGTGTCCAGGTCAATGAATTTGACTGGCTATAAGTACCATAAATAGATTGCATCATTATTGCCCTGACTTGCCCATGGGAGAGATGTAGACAGGTGACACTTTTTTTTTTCTTCTTTCTCTCTCTTTTTTGTGGCTAAAAACCATCCACTGTATAGGATGTGCCTCACTATGAAGAGTTGGTTATAATTGATATGGTGGTTAGGTAGAAAAGTGGTATGGCAGAGAGCAGACCAAGTGTATGTCCAAGAGTTGTCAAGTAAGACTTCTTGCACTTTAGCCTCACAAACCAATGGGAAGAGGTTTGAATAGGAATAACTACACTGAGTAGAAAGCATCCAATCCAATGTAATTCAAGCTTCTACATTCCCAGATGTTTTATTGAAAGACTCATGACTCAAGACCAGTGTTACCAGATGGATTCAGCTCAAAACACTACTTTTTATCACTGCATATTTTCAGCTACTGAAAAATCGCTGCAAAAACACAACATAGATTATATTTAGCATTCAAACCACATATTACAAATTTATATGGAACATATTACAGCTTTTCCTTCAGATCCCAGCTTTTATTTGGCCTTATGCACCACTTACTATCTGCATTCAAAATAGGAAGACCAAACATTTTCAGTACACCCAGGCTGAACAGTTGAAATGGAAAATTCCCCACTGGTTCCTTGTATGAATACACATCCAACCAGAAATTCTCTGTGCTGCTGGTGTCCCAGGCCAGCTCCTTGATCATGTGGCACTTCAACTCCAGCTCTCCCTGGGATTGTGGACATAGATATTCTATCTTCAGATGTAGCCTGCAAGAACAATGACAATTGGAATGGAGCTGTCTTGGTAAGGAGCTTGACTCTTTCTGTAGCCTTATGAATACCTTTCTCAGAAACATGAAGGCATTCTCTTCCAGTCTCCTCTTCTTCAGCATGGGCAGCTGGCTATGGTTTAACTTTGTATGGAATCCCTGACCCATGCTGTTTAATTCACTACATTTTGAGAGTTTTAGCAATTTCCTAATTAGACCTTTTTCTCCCAATTTCTTTGGAAATGTCACTACTTGTGGCAACACTGCTCAAGATTAGTCCACATTCTCTGAAGATCAGCCATCAGCTTCCTTTAAATATATAAATACATGTGTGTGCAAATATGTTTCGTCCTACTAAGGCCTGTAATCTACATGTGACAAATCTACCCAATAAATAACAAATCAACTCAATGACTAAGAAATCAACTTGAGTCATCATTTACAAATAACTGTCTATTCTGGTCCCTAATCCATTAAGTAACAAAGAAATTGTGTGTGCATGTCTGAGTGTTCTCTATTTAACCCACAAAATTTCAAATAATTTTTTTTTAACCTTTGAGCCGTATCAGAATTTTGAAGGAAAAAACAGGCAAAAAAACAGAAGGAACCGAGAGGTAAAGGAGGGGGTGTAAAAGAAGAAAAGAAGGAAGGAAAGAATAAGAAAGAAGAAGAAGGGAATGAAAAAATCAACCTACTCAAGCCACAGATTTTAAGATCTTTTTATAATGGAAATTTTAAATTCCTCCTTCCCCCACCAGGGGTGACATTTTTGGAATTTTTTTTTTTTTTTTTTTTTTTTTTTTGTGAAAACCCATAGAATGTATCCCAGTATCATGTCTGCCAAGTTCCATCAATATATATTCCTAAAACCAGTCCGCCGGGACCAGATATAATAGTAAAAGCATCCCCGGACTGCTTGTACTATTAAAATTGGTCAGCGTAGGACACGTTTTAATGTTAAAAGCAGACCCCTTCTATTAAAAATAGTCCCCCATAAACTGGTCCTCTGGGGATCAAATATAATATTAAAAGCAGTCCCAACTCCAATAACAAACAAAAAAAAAACCAGCAACAAAAATTGGTCACCCTAGGATACTTCATTTTAATATTATGAGCACTTTAGTAAAAATGGTCCCTAATTAATTGCATTCCCCAATGGTACTTTAATGCTAGAAGCAGTCTCCCTCTATATGAAAATTGGCCTCCTATTCATTTCATTCATAATTTCATTACTCAAGGGCTCATTGTTTGAAGAAGTTCACTATGTCCTCCAATAATTTGGACTCACAGTTGATTCCCGCCTCTATAACTTGTTTCAGGATATCATGGTTACCAAAATTCTGTTGCTGGGCTAAGATCATAGCTCTGGCTAAGCTGAACAAGACGCATGATAACCCGAAAGGCTACCATCAAATCTCTCTTCTTTGTATTCCATATAATTTCTTGGAATATCTCCCCCATGCATACCTTGATTTGGTCATGATCCACACTTACCGAAGGAGCAAGCTGGCTTTGATATGGGAAGTCCACTGCTGACCAGGTGACCCTGATCACCCAGGACATGAAAGATGCATTCCAACAAGCTGAAAAAGTTGGTATCATGCTCATCGACCTGACAGTTGCTTACGACACTGCCTGGCACTGTGCATTCCATCTTAAACTGCTGAAAACCGTCCAGAACATCATATGGTGGCTTATATCTGGAGATACTCACCAATTGTAGCTTCACTCTCCACACCAGTGATCGTTAACAGAGCAAACTGAGACAGTTAAAGAATGGCGTCCTGCGGGGCTCAGTGCTGGCCAGATATTATTTAACATCTAATCTATGACATCCTGGTCACAGCAGCCAAAAAGTACGGATATGCTAATGATTTCACCATTCTCCAACACAGAAAGCAGTGGGAGCAGATAGAAAAGGGGTTCATTGCAGACACGAACATCCTGTCTTCTTATCTCAGTAACTGGCGTCTGAAGCTCAGTGTTGGAAAGACCCTATCTTTGGAATTCCTCCTAAACAACCCTGAGGCAAAACCACTAGCTGAAAGTCAGTGTCAATGACCATCCACTCAAGTATGAAGCTAAACTAACATATCTTGGAGTTAAATTAGACCACTTCTTGACGTATCACCATCACCTCAAAAAGTTGGCAGTGAAAATTACTTCATGTACTGCTCTGGCTCTGATATGCTGCCTTGCTGGCATCACATGGGGAGCTGGAACACAGTGTTCCAATCTGTAGTAGAAGCACACTCACCTCCAATTTAGATACAGCACTAAACAACACCATGCACACTATCTCCAGGGCCCTTCCTGCTATGCCAGTTAACCAGCTACCAATTTTCTCCAGCATTGCCCCCAGCCTTGCAGAGGAGAAACAGCTGTCCTGGCACTGTAGTGCATGGCCAGGAATGATGAGGACCACCAGCTACATGGCATTGTTAGCGAACCAGCTCCAAACATCAACCCTGGACGAGACATCAAAGTAGGCTTAGCTCAAGCATCAGTGGAAGCAGGAATGGATATGGTAGACCACCAACTGACTCCACAAGTTCATTGATGAACCTGTCGACATCCAGGGTAACAAACTACCACAAGAGCAATGGATCATGCTCAACCCTCTAAGAACTGGTGTAGACCGTTTCTAGACCAGTGTGAGAGACTGGGGCCTGAGGGATTCTGCCAAGTGTGACTTTGGCTACCCAGAGCATACAGTGCATGTTCTTGAGGCCTGTCTGCTCTATCGACAATCCAATGGTGACCACAGATTAGTGGAACTGGATGATAACACAAGAACCTTGCTTAAGAGAACTAAGCTGCAGATTTAAAGCAAGAGGAAAAATAAAAAGAAGGTACCTGGCTAAAGGCATAGTGTACCAATTGAGCATCCACTCGACCTTTATTGAATTGAGAAATTGGGTGTTATTACAGTGCATAAGCTGGGGAAAGTGTACCAACTGAGTTTGAGAAGTTGAGTGTTATCATAGTGCACATAGCTGGCTCAAGGAGTGTACCAACTGAGCATCCACCTGACTCATATTGAATTGAAAAGTTGGGTGTTAATCATAGTGCACATAGCTGGCTAAAGGGATGGTACCAATAAAGCATCCAACTGACGAATTGAAAAGTTCAGTGTTATTATTGTGCTCATTCACAGCTGGCTCAAGGGACAGTGTACAAACTGAGCTTGCACCCTACTTATGAAATGGTTAAAGAGAAAATGTACCAACTGTGCATCCACCCGACTTCTATTGAATTGAGAAGTTGGGTGTTATAATAGTGCATGCAGCTGGCTTTAACATGCTCTGTCCTTCCAGGGCCAACTCCCATTGTATAGGAAGCATTAGTGACTAAGCAACCTGGACTATTAAGCCAAGGTTCTAAGTGGTCTGTGACAAGCACTGCCCAACCCAGTCAGCCACAATTGTGAGCTTCTCCGGAAGGCACAGCTGACCATCAGATAAGCTGGCTCAGTAGAAACTAAACCACTTAACTCACAGCCTATCCCCACAAGGTGGGTGGCTGAGTCAATTCTAGGGCTAGGAAAAAAAATCAGCTTATGCAGTTCTGAGTGTTCATCTGCATTTATTGCCTTTGGGGAAACCATTACCATGTGGGTTTAGTGATAACAATATTCATGATGTGTTAATAACCACCACTTAAATTTAGTAAGTTCACTAGCAAGTTGCTCTAGCTACTAAATGCTATGCTGTAAACGAATATTGGTGAATGGGCTGGCTAAAGGCTGGTTCACAGTTTGACGCTCAGGCCTGCATAGTGTAACATATCTCATCGTATTAAGATGACTGGTCCACTTTTTTCCTTCAAAGGTAGATCCAGGCTAGGCCTCGACTGATTATGCTCAAACTTCTGCCATTTCCCCCCCTCCCCCCCCTTTTTTTATGCTCCTTTTTATTTTATCTATTTCTCTTTTTATCTATTTCTCTTTTTATCTATTTCTCTTTTTAATATACCTATTTCTCTTTATTATGCTCACTGACACACACTATTGTTACAACATTAAAAAAGAAAAATGGCATAGTCATTCAAATTTAAAACATTGAAACAGTTAAAATTATTCATAGTTGTGACTCCAGCTAAGTGTATCACAATTTTAATAATTGAAATTTGAGAGATGTGGATAAGCTGTTACTGTGATTCTAATATATATCTAAATGGTCATTTATTTTTTATCTCCTGAAGGTCTACGTATTTTTCCTGAAAGTCTGCCAATTTCTCCAGCGTAATCTGTCAAGGCCTAATCCTGGCCCCTTCAAAATCATCCTAGACACCAAGAAAAAGCTGTCTGTAAAGGGTGCTTGATCTGTGGTTTCTTAATGGAAGATTTAAGTTGATGCATTTATTTACCTTTTTGAGTATTGTATAGAAAATATTTTATTTCACCAGATATTTTGGGGCTTGATGGCAACATTTAGCCATACAGAAAGAGGTCACAAAAAAAAAAACAAAAAAAACAAAAAAAACCAAGTCCTCAGGCATTTTTTAAAAAGGCAAAACAAAAACAAACAACCCTCAACAAAATATCCCATAATAGGAAAAAGAACTGCCAAGCCATTACCAATCCCTCCTACAACTGATGGGATCACTTGTAGAAGCAGTAAAGAAGCCAACATCTAGTTATAAATAGCTCTTAATCTGTGTGTATGTGTGCCAGCTATACATTCATTCAATTATGATATGCAGAGTGAAGACTGGGTATCAAAAGAATAAAAATCAAGCTCTGCACCCACTCAAGACTTATTCAGGTTGTAATAACAAAAATAATTCCATTTCAGGCAGACTAATAGGAGCAGCTGTACTGAAAAGCCCTAAGGGAAGTTGCATTCTTTGGCAGTTCAGTGCACTCTATTTAATATGCAATAACAAAAATTAGTTGCAGAATTCTCTG
>OZ017787.1:1745869-1790960 GCA_963969325.1 Lycopodina hypogea
TGGACCCCTCCCCATCTCCATGCAGCCATCCAGAGATCCTCTGAATCCAAGACAATAAATGTGCACCTTAAAATTCTCAACAATTAATTGCTTCATAATTGGGAAATTGAGTGCAAATTAAAAAATATATATAAATAGTCCAATCTTGCAAGAGAAGCTGCAAATGGTCATCAACAATTGCATGTCTTTATCATGGCATATCTTGCTATATGTTTTGTTTTACTTGACAATTTTTACTGGATGACGTTTTACTTGAGGGTATATATTATAGGTGGGCATGTCTTACAGTTCAAATTGTTTCACTGGAATATATATTCTACAGGAGGGCGTATTTTACTGGATGATTAGTCATAAGGAGGACACCTTTGTATGAGGATAGGTTTTACTAGAGGGTATGTATTGGATAAACTCATGTATTAGCCAATCAATGTTGATGGGAGGTGCAGCTGTTGACACACACCACCAAGATTGGTTTGAAATCTTTGCTGGAATATTTTCATATCAATACTATATTTGTGGCTCCTTTAGCAATAAGCTCTTTTGGCACATTTTTTATACTTTCTTCTAACACTGTTCTTCGCATGAAATCTTTGATAGCCATTATTTTGGGGAGTTTTTTTTTTTTTTTTTTTTTGTTTTTTGTTTGTACAGTAACTTAATTTAATTGTACAGTAACAGTGGTGAGTGATAGTAAGGGGGGGGGGGGGGGGGGGTAGAGTCCTCTCGTACTGATGCCTAACGGCTTGTCTGGTGGACATGTGATATAATTTATGGATAAGTTCTACATGTGAGGGTCAGATTACATCTTATACTAATAGAGCTAGTGGTGTTTATTATTTATTTATTTATTTATTTATGTGTGCAATAAACTGTAAAATGGCTGTAAGGATCAGGTTGAAAATTGGCAGATGTGATATTCAGGTAAGTGAAAGTAACCTGGCTATGTCCCATTTGTCCAAACCCCATTGTTCAAGTGTAGTAACTGAAAGAAGCCCCCCCCAAAAAAGGCTCTTCCCCATCCCCCATTTTATTACCAGTCAAAGGGAATGCATAGCCTTACTCATGCTACCACATCAAAGAGTTGTTAATGAATTTTAACATGGCTGGCCAAGTTGACAAGAAAAAAAACCTATCAGCAATTTAATGGAAAAAAAAAAAACCCCTATTGCTGCAAGTAACTTCTACTTTTCAAGAGCAGCTGAAGGTACAGTCAAGGAACTACTGCTTTTGGAGAGCAGCTGAAGGTACAGAAATCAGTGCACACATAAACCTCTTCCCTCCCACTCCCCAACCTCCACTCACCACTATTCCTGTACAACAAAATTAATTTCTTGCACAAACAAAATAATGACTATCAAAGATTTCGCTGGAGGATTAGTGTGGAAAGAAACCCCCAACTTCTACTCCCCTGCACTACAAAATTAATTTCCATTTATTTGAACCATCACCACTTCTTTCTAAATTCAACATAATGTATTTTCGTCCCCCCATGCTACCAATTCTATTGAACCTTCAACATTTCTTTCTAAATCTGAAGTAAAGCATTGGTGTTTCCATGATAACATTTCAGAGATACCACAATGCATGATACAAAAGCAAAAACCAGAAACCCAGAATGCTGCACTTCACAGTTTAGGATTGAAAAAAGAAGCCAAGAAAACTTAATAGAGAAGATATACAACGTAAAGAGTAGATTATTGAATTTGTTTCTTACAAGAAATTTTTTTAAAATGCCAAGAAAAAGATCATCACTATGAGAGAGAAAAAAAAAATAGAAGTGCAAATGTATAAAAATTGAGAGATTAAGAGAAACACCACAAAATCATACCCCACAACTTCAAGTACTATCTAATAGGCAAACTGTAAGTCACCAAAATGAGTCAGATAAACAACACCAAGCACATGTACAGGATATATCCACCAGACAAGCAGTTAGGCATCAGAATGAGACAGAAGATCAACACCGAACATGAGTCCAGGGCATGTCCACCAGACAAGCAATTAGATATCAGAACGAGACAGAAGATCAACATGAGACAGAAGATCAACACTGTACATGAGTCCAGGACATGTCCCTCCCTCTGTATGAACACTGACCACAGGCCCAGGGCGTCCATCCCTCCCTCTGTATGAACACTGACCACAAGCCCAGGGCATCCCCTCCCTCTGTATGAACACCGACCACAGGCCCAGGGAGTCCCTTCCCTCTGTATGAACACTGACCACAGGCCCAGGGCGTCCCTCCCTCCCTCCCTCTGTAGGAACACTGAACACAGGCCCAGGGCGTCCCTCCCCTTCCTCTGCGTGAACACTGACCACAGGCCCAGGGCGTCCCTCCCTCCCTCTGTATGAACACTGACATTAGAACAAACCTGAGAGAATAAATATAGATGTGAAGACAGTGAATGACCAGGACTATTTAGGAATGACTACAGCAGATTTCAGCTGCTGCAATGACTGTGCAGCAGTGTTTCCACTGCTACCACCACTTTCAAAAGTCCGCAACAGAAGTTGCCTCTGCACTGCCAACTTTTTCTGCTCTAATACTTGCACATTCTTAATCAACTCCTCCCTCAAGAGAGATTCTTCTTTCAGATTTTTTTCCCTCTCCTTTTCTTTTTTCTCTCTCTCTTTCTCCATCCTTTCCCTCTCCTTCTGCTCTTGCAATTCCCTTAGTTCTCTCTGCTCCTCCTGGTACCTGAAAGAAGACATTAGTACATAGTTAGTCCTGTTGCATAATAACCAAGACATCATCAAGAAGTGCTTTCATGCAAGTACCTTCCCTGTTGTATCTGTGGTCACCACACAAATGTCATGAGACCATTTGCTTGGCCCCATTGCATTACCTGGCCTCAGCAGCCCCAGCAAGGAGGGCACTAAGTAGTCGCTGTGCTTCTTCTCTCCTTGTGGCAGCCACTGCCTTCAGCTCAGCCACTATTCTGACTTGATCCTCTTTCTTCTTTAGTTTCTTTTCCAACTTTCTTGCCTTCTTCTGTGCTCTTTCTTCCTCATCTTTTTTCTCCTTCTCCTTCTTGGCCTCTTCTGCCTTCTTCTTCTGTTCCTCCTCAGCCTTCTCCTCCTCTTCTCGTACTTTCCTTCGCTTTTCTTCTGTTCGTAATCTCTTACGGATATTGCGATCACAGAGATATCCATTACGATCAAAGTCTGCACGAATAATGGCTGTAGCATCATTTCCTCCCTCTTCCAGCCGGATCAGCTTCATTCCCTTCAGACTAGTCATGGCATTGCAGAAGGCCGAGTATTTCTCATATTGTATGTAAGCCTCAAAATGAAGGTCCTTGGCTACAGGCCCAAATGAGGAGAAACTCCTGCTTTCTGAAAATGAGGACTGGTACACACCCACTTCCCTCACTCGCCCAAACTTTTGAAAGGCTTGAGTCAAAACGCGTGGACATGGTTGATCTGCAGATGTCCGGCTGGTGAACCACTTCACAGGAAGGCCCCTAACTACCATTGTGTCTGGTCGCTCTCCTGGCCTTTCCTCATCAAATGACTCCATTCCTCTGTCACCAAAGTAGTCTTCCCATTGCTGCTTGGTAGGATGAGGAACATCCTTTACTCTTGCTCTCACTTTGAACACCTCTGGGAAGCCACTCAGCTTAATAGATTTGCCATCAATAAGAAGGATGGCCTTCCTCATACCTCTACTTGACTCAAACTCCCCTTCAAAGTGGATAACCTCTCTAGTATAACTTATCACACGTAGAGAAACAAAAATCTCAGGAAGAGCTAACATTTTTGTCTTTTCCATTACTTCCCAGTTAGAAACTGACACTCCAATCAATTTTATGTCTGGCAGCTTTACTTCAATGGATATCTTGGGGTCAGGCTTCAAAAAAAGGCCCGCAGGGATGTACAAAGCCATAGGAACGTCGTCTGCCATGGGAAATAGCTCCTTTGTCACTGAGGGTTAACTAAACAGAACGTCTACAATCAAGTGCTACCAACTTTACGGAGGGTTAACTTAAATATAACGTCTCAAACCGAGTGCTACTGCTACCGTAGATATATACGTATAACAAGTTCTATTTCTCGGATGAAAGAAACAATTTCCAAATAAATCCCACCCCCATTGACGCCATGGCGAAAGCAGCGGAAAGAAAATTTACTGGTTTAAGGAAACGTCTAGACCAGTTGGGATACCGACAGCCTCTGACTATAGAAGCTTTACCACTAACTGAAAAGCTTTTTGGAGATTTACTGCACACTACAGATAGCCTCCGGCACGCCAAGCAACAGCTAAGCCAGCACACTAAACAAAAGGTTTGAGCTTCTTCTTCCAGGTTTAATAAAATGAAAATATTTCTTTATAGGTTCCTTTATTTTCTCTTTCTATTTTTTATTTCTCATAGTGTGTATGGGAAGAAGATGTGGAGCCCTACAAGAATGATAATGCTCGTGTCATTACTGAGAATAACAAGCTCCATCAGAGAATCATGAAGGTCAAGGAGAGTGCTGAGAGGCGGACTAGAGAGTATGAAACAAAGCTGCGTCATCTGGAACATGAGAACACAGACATCAAGTTCCTCAACACACAATACCTTCAGCGGCTGAGGGCTCAGGAGAAAGATCAAGAGAGGATGGTGGAGAAGATGATGGAAGTGCAGGAGAAGAATCTCCACGCCGTCATTCAGACTCCAAGGGGGAAAAAGAAGCACATTCCCTTCAGACGTCAGAGGATGGAGATAGACTGTTTTCTTCCAGAGGTCAGTGTGAAAGGTGGTGGAGAAGGAGGAGGTCGCGTGCCCCCTATTCCTGACCAGTATGTGGCTGACCTTCTTCATGTAGCGGATCAGACGATGGCTGACCTCCAGGCCAAGGTGAAGCAAGGCAAGGAGGAGAAGGAGAAGCTGCAGGGCTCTCTTCATTCATTCAGGCTGCAGGTGGAGAATAGGGAGGCTGAGATAGAGCGGCTGAATGGCATGCTGAAAGGAGGCCGGCCTGCAGAGGCACTGGCAACTGAGGGGGCGCGGCGGTCCAACGAGCGGATGGTGGCACACCTGAACATACAGGTGGACTTCCTGCAGCAGGCAGCTCGAGATCTGGAGGAAAAGTTGGCGATGAGTGAGAAAAGCAAGAAGCAGTTGGAGGGAAGAGTAGGGGATCTGGGGGACAAGAATGAAAAGATTTGCTCGGAGCTTGAGGAGATTGGACGGTTGGTGAAGCAGATGGAGAAAGAAAGGGAGGTGAGTGAATCCATTCTCAAGGGACACATTAAGGAGTTAGAGATACATATTGCCATGTATGTTAGTATCTATCTATACACGCATTATTTGTATGTACATGTGTAAATTTATATATGTAGCTTTACCATAGAGTACCACAATGTCTGTGCATCTGCATGTCTTCTTATGGTCAACGGGTATGCAAACTATTAGCCAGAATCCTACCAAACTTGGGGGGGGGGAGGAGGGGCAGGTAAAGCTCCACCCATGGAGTAAAATAGTATGTATCAAATTTAGCATTGATGTTGTCAACAAATAGTATTGTCATCTAAGTCTTCCCAGTACTAATTCTAAAGCACCCAAAGCTGTTTGAGCTCTTTGAGTGGGCATGTTGACACCCTTAACTATTAGAGAAACTTTGAGGGTCCTCTTAACCGTGCAGATGACCTGACAAAATATTTACCAAATGTGCCAAAGTGAATATTTTTCTTGTGCATCAGTACATACATGTTGATTGATAGTGATATTGGTGTAAGCACAGTGTCTTCTATGAAAGTCTGTGGTGATGGTGCCAATCACTGCTTGTAGGTGGAGCATAAGGAGCATATGTGATGGAAGAGGAGGAAGATATTTTTTGTGGCAGTGATGACTCGCTCTTCCATAGAAACAGTCATGTGTGTTCAATTACTTCCATGGGGACATTTCTTGGCATGTTGGGGAAGGGTTTATTGCTACACAAGATGGTGAAAAAGGGAGGGAGTTATAACAACTTTGATTGTACAAAATATTAGATTTGAAATTTTGTTCAGCCAGAAATGACCAGGAAATGCACAAGCATCTATCTCTAGATCTCCTTAGGACCTTCAAGTCCCCATCCTTCAAATTAAATAAAAAAAAAAAAATTTAGCAAGAACAAGCTCAGCATATGTTGCATTAAAATAATGATAAGGTTTGAGCCCCCTACCCCCCCCCCCCCCCCAAATCACATTTCATGCACAAGAAAGGATGTTTATTTAAGCCGAACTAGTCACACAGAATGTTTCACAAAATACACCCAGGCATGCAAATGATCATGTGGTTGGTCTTTCTGTACAAACAAACAAGCAGCAATAATTATGTTGGTGCAAAATTGGAAATCCCCATCAGAAATATGACTCTTTGCTCCAAAATTCTTGCCATAAGCAACTGGTTTGCAACATCATTAAAATGTTGAACCACAAGAGCTGATGCATTCTAACTCATTCGATTTCTGATTTCAGTTGTAACAAATACCAGTTGTAACAAATGTTAAATCAATCCTCGACTTCCTGCTAATTGCTTATTACATTGTCTAATTAAATGTTCCTGAAAAATACTTAGAAGTTGTGTTGCCCGGTGGTCCACTTCAAGTCTTCCCACTGTCAAGCATTTTCTCCTGTCAATCACCTTCCTCCCTTCTTCCACAGGAATGCCCCCCCAAACAGCATAAAGAAATTCTCTGTTATGAGAGTACCCCCACACTATTAAGATTTCTCCCACTGTGAAGTGGAAGCTATATGAAAAAACCAAGTGTGTTTATGTTGACCTCTTGTCACAATCTTCATGATCTCCCAACAACTGTTGTTTGTGGATTGAGTAGCAAGATTAACCTCACTTATGTGTTGACTTAGTTTAAATGCACTAATTGATTAGATACGTGTCTTATGAGCATTTTTTTCTTTTATTTTTATCCGAGCTTTTAGCTTGAATATCCCTCACTGCACCTGGTGGGAGACCCACAGGAGCAGGCTGGGAGATATTTCATCAGATTAGGTTCCCCTCTATCCTCATGGCACCCTCTGATACTCCTTCCACTTATTACTGCCACTCCTACTCACTTCTTCTCCTCCCACTCATGAATGCCACTCCTACTTACTGCTTCTTTTCCCACTTACTACTGCCACTCCCACTTATGAATGCCACTACCACTCATGAATGCCACTCCCACTCATAAATGCCACTCCCACTCATAAATGCCACTCCCACTTATGAATGTCACTCCCACCTCACATTCTAATGTGATCTGAGCTCAGAATGAGCTTACCGTGTACGTCGGACTATTCAGAGAGGTCATGCCTTGCAATAGATAGCTCCCTCACCAGACAGTTTATTGTTTGTAGTAGCTACCTGCAGTATGTCTGTGTTCCCCTGTATCCTTGTCATGTATTCATCTTTGGGTTTGTGGACATCGTAAAATGTTGGACTGGACAGGGTTCTTACTCTCAACCATGCATCTTTTTTGAATATTCTCACCACTTTGTTTTCTTCACCCCCTCCTGCTCTGGTTGGAGTGGAACTCAGTCAGGGCCTGATGTGAACCTTCCACACTCAGGAACCAACTGGAGGAACATGCTTCTTCAACATTAAAATTTGAGTACCATCTCCTAGCCTTGGTAGTGTAATTGTCTTTCTTCTTGATCTCTTATGCTAAACTGGGCCGTAAGAAAGGACCCCTCCTGGTGGACGCTCACATGTGTGATGATGCAGTCTACAAAATTACATCTATCTATTTCACATATCTGATGGGGCTAGGGCTTGGTAGTGAGTTTTGTGTAGTGAGGTAGTGAAACATTCTCAGGGACAGGAGGGAAGAGAGCCCCAGGCAAATGATGAATTTGAGAGTATTGGATCATGCAAAGGAAGGTGTGTGTATGTGTACTGGTGTGTGTGTTACTGGTGTGTGTGTGTTACTGGTGTGTGTGTTACTGGTGTGTGTGTTACTGGTGTGTGTGTTACTGGTGTGTGTGTTACTGGTGTGTGTGTTACTGGTGTGTGTGTTACTGGTGTGTGTGTTACTGGTGTGTGTGTTACTGGTGTGTGTGCGTGCGTGTTGCTGGTGTGTGTATGTGCACGTGTGTGTGTGCTGGTATGTGTGTGTTGCTGGTGTGTGTGTGTGTGTGTGTGTGTGTGTGTGTGTGTGTGTGTGTGTGTGTGTGTGTGTGTGTGTGTGTGTGTGTGTGTGTGTGTGTGAGTGCTGGTCTGTATGTAATATGTACTTGTGAACGTGTGTAGAAGGAGAAGGAGAAGATGCTGGCTGCTCAAGGTGAGGTGGAGGCTATGCTGTGTGGGGTGGAGAGGGAGAAGATGGAGCTGCTACAGGACAACCACAGGATGGCACAGATGCTGGCCAGCTCTGACGGAGTCAAGAAGGACGTGGCTCAAGTGCTGGAGAGAGCAACCAGTCAGAGGAAGGACTCTCTCAGACAATGCAAGCAGTTCAAGGACAAAGGTGGGTGTGTGGCCATGGGAAGGAGGGGGTGTGTGGCCATGGGAAGGAGGGGGTGTGGTCATAGGAGGGGGCCTGGTAAGGGTGGAAGTCCAATTATTGTATTTTTCTATTCAGAGGTCATCCTGCAAGGGCGTATTTCTCAGCTGGAAGCCCAGGTGGCAGCCTCTCCCTCTCCTCGCATGGAGCCACACACCCCACAGGCAACTGCTGAGGTCCGCAGACTGAGGAAGGAAAGAGACGACCTTAAAGAGGCCATCAGTAACTTTGAAACCGAACTCTTGCAGATTCAAATGGACACCAAAACACTGGCAGAAGACAGAGATAACTTCAAGCTTCTCTACGAGCAAGTGAGTTTGACATCTCTGACTTCAAGTAGATTCACATCAAAAACTCTGAATAATCATGTTGATTTAATTTCATTGTGTGGCTGAAATTTGTGTTGTAGGTGAGCCTGGAGTTGACATGGGCGAAGGATCACTCTCGCACATCAGCCTCTCCTAGTGTGAGTATGGCAGTGTTTCAGAGGATTGAAGGTGAGAGGGATCAAACTCTTCTGGAGGTGAAGCAGCTGCGGGCCGAGAAAACCAGCCTGCAGACCCGCCTGAAGGTGCTGCAGGGCACACAGTTGAACGACCTCAACTCCCTGGAGGGCACCATGGGGGAACTCCGGGCAGAGAAGGACAAAGTGTGTGAAGAGAGAGAGAACTTAATTGGACGTCTTCAGTGCAGCAAAGAGTTGCTGGCTTCACTGCAGCTAGAACTGGAGGGGACGACTACTGATTTGGCTGCTGCCAACACAGAGATTGTGGCCTACCAAAGAAAAGTATCACAGTTGCAGGCGCTGGTGGAAGCCTCCGAGAAGTCGAGACTAGTGCTGAGCACAGAGCTGAGAGAGAGGGAGGGCAGTGTGGAGCAGTCTCACACCACGGAGACCACCTTCAACAGGAGGATCGGTGAGGTGGCGTGTGTGTGCTTGTATTTATGTATGTATGCATGCATGTATGTGGATGGGAAGGTGTGTGTGATGGTGTGTGTTGCCCCCCCCCCCCCCCCCCCCAGCTAAGCTGGAGCATGAGATGAATGTGAAGGAGATGAAGCTGTCGGAGGTAACCCATTCTCTGGCCTCACTGGACCAAGCCAGAGACAAACTATTTGCCGAAGCTAACAAGAAGGACGAGGCCATTGCAGAGCTGCAAAAGGAGTTGGAAGAGAGGAGGATGGGCCTGACCACGGAGCAGCTGAGAGTGGCCCAGCTGGGGGCAGAGCTGGAGCAGGTTAGGGAGCGTGTCCGTGAGAGAGACAAGGAGATGAGCAGACGAGAGGCCAGACATGCCGAGACCAATGGGCAATTGCAGGAGAGTCAGGAGCAGGCGCTGTCTCTGGCCACACAGGTGAGGCTGCTGAGGGACGACCTGGAAACCATGACTCAGGTGAGAGTCACATGACTTCTATAAGCCCTGTGTGTGTGTGTGTGTATATATATATGGACACTATAGGACATTATTCCTGCATAATGACATTTCCTTCTTGTATCCAACTGAAATGTCTTATTGAGTCTTTCCACTTTTTTCACTATTTTTCCTCAGCATGCTGGACTTTCTTTTTGATCTCTCTGGCTGATAATACTCATATCTTTATCAGCATCACCATATGTTGTTATCACTGAGCACATGTGTATACATATGTGTATGAACTTGGTGGTGGTTTATTTAACGATTCTGAACATGGTGGTAGTGTATTTGGTGGGGTGTACCTTGGTGTTGGTGTAATTGGTGGGATGCCTTTGGTGTTAATATATATTTAGTTGGTGTGTTTGGTGTTGGTATAATAGGTGTTGGTGTGATAGGTGTTGGTGTGATAGGTGTTGGTGTGATAGGTGTTGGTGGGATAGGTATTGGTGTAATTGGTGTGGTTTACTGGGTGGTGATGGTGCACATTGTGTGTATGTGGTGATGTGTATGTGGTGATGTGTATATGGTGATGTGTATTTGGTGGAGACTTGGTAGAGGTTTATTTAGTGGGAGTGTATTTGCTGGTGGAGTATTGGGTGATTGAAATGGGATAGTTTGATGTGACTGTGTATATCTTATGCACACATGTGCAGGATAATTGTACGATGAATTCGGACTTGGCGGGAGCTTCCCGGGAACGGACATCCCTGCAGCTCAAGTGCGAGGAGCTGGGCTGTGCTGTGGAGCAGTTGAAGAAGTCATTGGGTGCAAGGGAACAGGAAAAGGCGGAGGTCATCCGATCATGTCACAGCTTGAGTGAGCATGTGGAGAGGCTGGAGGCAGACCTGTGGAGCCAGCAGGAAAGTTGTGCACATGCTCACAAAGACATACATGCATTGCACCAGGCAAGTTGGAGATGTGGTCTGTAGTAATGGACCTTTTAAAAGTATAATTATGTGGTCTTAAATGAGAAAATAAGAGAGAGAGCAGAGGTGTCCAGGTGATGAGTGCACACACCCCCCCCCCCCCTGTTGTACTGTATGCATAGCCACACCCACATTCTTACTCTTATATAATCAGTATTGTCAACAAGTTTTAGTTGAAGCAACGCACAAAAAATGCTGTAGAATTTAATGAAAATAACTTGCTCTTCAGGTGGTGGTGGTGAGTTGTGTGTGCAGCATGCAGACCTATTCTGGAGTGCTTTGCCTGTGATAGCTTCTCATGTGTTGCTATCTTGACACTGATTTTTGAAGTGATCTCAATATTTATGAAATCAATCGTCTCCCCATCTGCAGAATGCTATTGCATGCATTTGGAGTTAAATTTGTGCATGAAGAGAGTCAGACACATATAATTTTGATTTCTTATCTATTGATGATTAAGACAACAAAATAATTCAGCCATGCAAGCTTTTTGTGGTACTGCGTCATGGGGAATGAAATTCACCAACTTCCTCCCTCCCTCAATACTGTTCTTGAATATGCATGAAGTAATCACTGTCCACTGACTGCATGCATATGCATGAGTGTATCTTAGCAGATTACCAGATTGCACACTCATGTCCTGTTTTACTCCTGCACTGTCTCTCTCTCTCTCTCTCTCTCTCTCTCTCTCTCTCTCTCTTGTTGTCCAGGAGAAGCAGCGTCTGGAGGGAGTGTTGGCGACACAGCTGCAGGAGCTCCAGATGTGCCACGGCTATGAGCAGCAGAGCTCTTCCTTCATGCACGAGATATCCAAGCTGCAGGGCTGCCTGAAGCGAGAGGAGGAGGGAAAGGTAGGGTGTCGACACATGCGTAGACCTCCCATCCTCTAACTGTGGTGGGAGTCACAGCTGCACTCATACATGCACACACATACACACCTACTTGCACTTCCACTTGTGACCAATGTGGGAAACAGTCTCTGTGTGCATGTGTGTGTTGCATGTGTGTATGCATGCATGTATTGGCTCTGTTTTATTTTCTCTTGTTGGTGGTGTAGAATGCCCTGCAGACTGACCTTGCTGCCCTGCGTGACCTCTGTACACAGCTGGAGAAGAGTAAGAAGTCACTCACAGAGCAGCTCTCCACTCAGGGTCTGCATTATGACCAGGTAAGGTTTGGACATACCCGTAGGTGTGACCAGACCTGTCAAAATGCCCAAGGTTCAACCAAATAGTGGTTATCAGTGTACTACCAGCTCAGGGGAACTATTTGTGATGAACTCACTCTTCTGGTCCCACTTCTTCCTCCCGCTCTGCAGAGCATGTACCAGATGGGAGAGCTGAGGGAGGAGACTGACCTGCTCAAGAAGAACCTGGAGGCTCAACTGGTGCAAGTGGAGCAGCTGCAGAACCTGCTGTCGGTCGAGAGGAAGAAGGAGTTTGTGACGTATGTCACCGGCAAGGAAAGGGATAAGGAAATCCTGCATCTGAAGCAGGCCATAGTCACCTTGGAAACTGACAGGTAAAGGGAGAGAGAGGTTTGGGCTCATATCTGCACACGTATGGAGTGGGTCACTGTCTAATCCACTCACTGGCCTGTGGGGCTTATAGTATTAGACAGCAAGGAAAGGGATAAGGAAATCCTGCATCTGAAGCAGGCCATAGTCACCTTGGAAACTGACAGGTAAAGGGAGAGAGAGGTTTGGGCTCATATCTGCACACGTATGGAGTGGGTCACTGTCTAATCCACTCACTGGCCTGTGGGGCTTATAGTATTAGACAGCAACTAGGCATATACCTATCAGCCTGACATGTGCAGTGCCACAGGTCAATAGTCTGAGTGCCTGTGCAAGATGGTGACATTCTATATCAAGCACACCTAATAATTATCACTAATGTGTCAACAGCACATACATTCACATCCTTGATACCAACTTTCTACAAATATCCCGAACAACTTGATCTGAAATATACCAAATAATTGGGGGGGGGGGGGGGGGGAAGTTTAGAAGCCAGCCTTTTTTTTTTGAGTGGGTATGGATGTACAAACACACAGCACCCACCCACCATTGTCTGAAACATTCGGCTTGTGACAACCTTTTAATTTGTTATGTAGAAGTTTATGTGGTCCTAATATGCAATCACTATCCACTGATAGAATACACACATGCACATAGGCAGACATCTTGTGTAATCTGAGTGTGTCAGAAGTTTGTTATATACACATCTGTGCATGTTTGAATGTTTGTGGTGTCTTAAGGTCGACTCTTGCGGGTCAGGCAAAGCAGCTGCGTGCTGATGCAGCTGTCCAGAATGAAGCTCTGGGACGTGTGAAGTCTGAACTAGATTCGGAGAGATTCCAGAAGTAAGCCATTCTAGTCAGTAAGGGAGGAAAGGAGGTAGCGTAATTCCAAAGGAAATGCATAATTATGAGAGAGGGAAGGAATAGTAGCTAACTACATACATTTTTTTTTGATACTTGGTTAATGATGGTGCTATGTGGGAAAGAGATGAAGCCTGATCTGAAATAATCCATCTCACATCTTTTATAATTAGAACCAAATGTGTTGCCATGTGTAAAGCCCTAGTCTCCATGTGGTCATTCTGTTCTATTAGGGAACACTTGAAGCAGCAGTTGCAGACTGTCCTCACCTCCTCCAAGTGCCATGGCAACGCCTCATCCCCTCCACCTGTCTCACAAAGCACTGTTTCCCCTCCGGGATCACCGCCTCTAGAGATGACCTCCTGCACAAACAGCACACCTCCATCTGACCCACTGGTGAGCACGCCCCCACCCCTCCTTCCTGTTTATGTGCAATTTTTATGTATAATAATAACAATTGCACACTCCCACCAGGATAAATTGTTCTAACCACTCCCCCTTTTATCAGCACTGTTAGAAAGGCACCCACCATGGGCTAAGATTCCCCCTCCTAATTTTTTCCACCAGAGTAGTGAATAGTTAGCTGTGCGCACGTGCACACACACACACACACACACACACACACACACACACACACACACACACACACACACACACACACACACACACACACACACACACACACACAGTCAGCAGTCATCAGTGAGCATACACAGACACACCTGTCCAGAGCCTGCTTGCTTTGACCAGCACAGGCTGGACCAGAAGGCAAGCCTGCTTGCAAAGGAGTGCCCTCTTGAGTGCTTTGGCATGAGCTCACCCCATATGCTAGAACAACATCTAGTGAGCTACACTGACATCTACTTCACTTATTATTTCATGCAGGAAGTGATGACCAAGTTCTCTCAGAATGACATAGCAATGGAGGCAGACTGCGACCTTCCCACTGATAATTTCCTCTCTAAACGCTCTCAATCCTTTCTCTGAAGTTCTCATTGTCTTCTCTTCCTATCCTCACTTAACTTGTGGTGGTTGTTCTCTCTTCTGCCACACCTTACCTCATCCCTCCTAGTGCATCCAGAGACCTAAAATTGCTGAAAGTGTCTCCCATCATTTCCTGTCCCCACCCATTGATGTCATCACCATTCCCCCCCCCCCCCCCAAAAAAAAAACAACGAAAAGAACAACAAAACTAGGCACTTCACAGCTGAATTTTACACATGTCCATGTATTTATATGTGCACATTTAGTGTTTTTTTTTTTTTTTTTTAATTATTATTTAATTTTTGTTCTCATTATTATACGATAACTTGTGAGGGGGTGGGGGAGGGATGTGGTGCGTGAATTATTCATTAGGCAATTGTACTTCCATGAACAACACTATTTTAAAGTTATGTAACTATGTTCGTAAAATTGTGGGGAAATGCCCCCAAAAAAGAAGGGAACTTTTACTCATCCCTCCCCCCAAGTTGGTGACTGCAGTGCACCACCTGCTCATGTGACCTCAGAGACTCACAAGTTAATTAATTTTGGATATTGATCAGAATATGCACTTGGGATCAGGTCAGCCAAAGCAGTGGCCATGAAGACTACATTCCTGGGTATGCATTCAATAGGCTATCCGTATCAATTGAATAATATAGCGTCCACAAAACTCAACAAATTGAAATCTTCCTAATTAACGCACACCATGTATTTGCCAGCTGGTGACAATCTTGGGTAAAGGTTATTAAGAGTCCAGCGTCACCAATTTATAAGGTCGACCCTTTACCAAACCGGTCTGCTGCTGCTGTGTGTGTGTGTGTGTGTGTGTGTGTTTTTTTTTTTGTTTTTTTTTTTTTCATTTTTTTTTAAAGGGTCTGGTCGGTAGGATAAACCCTCTAGAAAATAGGAATGCTGATTTATACCTATTTCAAATGAAGAGATTAGAGATGTCCCCAACCAGCGAAGAAGCAGCGGTGATATTTATTCCGCCTTCACTCAAGAAAGCATTGGAGGAGGATTGCTTCAGAATTCAACGTGGAGGAAAAGTAGGTTCTCTGCTGCTTACCATTTAAAAATGATGAGTTGGCACCATCACACTTGCAGCTGATGCAACTGCCCGCTGTTCCAAATGTGGAGACTTTTCTGAGGGAATATTACTCCACCTGCGTGGATACAGTCACAGAAGAGACCAAGTAAGTTTGCTAATCTCATGTGACTCCTCCCCAACTGACAGCCAGACTGCACATTACCTGGTCTCCATAGCAACCATCCTTCAATATGCATTTTAATACCACTCTCATCTTCCTCTCTTCCCCACCCAAATACTGCTAATCCATATATTCCTCTCCCTTACCTTTGGCATCTCCACTGCACTACTTTTTTTATATTTTAATATGGTCTTGGCAAGTCACCAGGACGTGAATAATTCAACATCTCACGCACAGACACACGTGTGCACATTGTGTCAACCAGCAGGTATGCAGCTTCATGCATCAGGAACAGAGCAGATGACTCCCAGGACCCGCTGTCTTCCCGGGTACTGTGGTCTCTGGCTGTAGGAGTAGGGAGAGGAGCAGTGATGGTGAGGAGGAGCCATGGCAACCAGGAGGCATTTACCTGAGCCAAGAAACAACACTAGCCTTGCAGGGCAGCTTTTCTTGGAGCTCTGGTGCTAGATATTGCTAATTCTGTTGTTAAACGAGTTTAACAGTTGTTCATTATGCAATAACAACAGACAATCCATGTAGTGGTCTATTAGAATTTTGAAGTAAGTGTCCATTTCCTGGTTGCTTTTTGTCAGAGTTGTCAAGTTTAATGCATCGTGGAGTGACTGGGGAAGCTAAAAATAGCCTCATACTTTTTCCTTGAACGGTCCTGTGTCTGTTTGAGTATGTATTGGGGGTGGAGTTTGATGATGACCCCCAGCTATATACAACATGTCGTTGTAGAGTCTAGTATGGTAGCTATACTCAAAGGGTGAGTGGGACAAAAACTTGACCTGGGCAATTGCAGGAATTTAGAGGTTGCACCGAGTAGTGGAATATGACAGCATATCCTCCTCACTTGTTTGTAAGTAGGATCTTCTGGTGTAGTGTTTGTAGAGAGAGAGAGAGAGAGAGGGAAGGAGAGAGAGAGAGAGAGACCACAGCTAAAGGTCTCTCTTATATCTGATGCAATGGTGGAAGTTTACTGGCCAACATAGTGGTCTTTTATTTTAGTTTGTGATTAGTTTTGAATCATATCAATTGTAGATATTAGTCATTGATATCTCTACTTGCATTTAGCTTGAAACTTGGCACCACATCACATTGTGAGTGGCCGAGTAGTTATGCTCTTGGATTAACAGCCCTGGCAGAAAACTTTCCTGTTTTTCAACATATTCCCACACCAGTCCACCCAGCTGTGATGGGGACCTGGAATTTGTGGAGTGCAAATTCACTGGCTATGGCTTATCGATCAGCTAAGGGTCCAGGTGGGACTTCGGGTGCCCACACCCATAAGCTGAGAGTCTTGGTCTCCAGCGAGCTCCTATCCCAGCTCCAAGAGTTTGCTTGCACTTGCTCATGCTTAGTGCACAGGCACCCTGACTATGTCAGGTGCCCGTGATCAGGTTGAAGGCAGCAAGAGAATTTTCATTTTGTGTGTGTATGTCTGTCTGTGTGTGTATCTTTGAGTGTGTGTGTGTATGTCTGTCTGTGTGTGTATGTCTGTCTGTGTGTGTATGTTTGAGTGTGTGCATGTTGTGCGTGTGTGAAAGGATAGCTTGAGGGATATTTCACTGTGCCATCACACGCCCAGCTGCTCGACTGTGGCTGCATGATCTTCACTACATGGAAACTCTCAGTTGGAACAAATAGTAAATGATCACAGCTTGATAGTGAAAGGACAACCTTGAAGAATGTGGGGGGGGGGGGGGGGGGGGGGGGGGGGTGTACATACTGTTCACACAGCTCTTCCAGACAGTTCTCAACTTCCTTTGGTCTGACGAACCATTTCCCAATGTCTTACAGATCGTCTCATTCCTTGCAATGTCTTCTCCATCTATCTCTAGTGTGTGTGATATGCAAGCATCTCCATCATGGGATTCCTTTCATTATTGCTGTCATGTGCACAGTCCAGGGGGTGTGGTGGGGGTGTGGTCCCTGAGCACCTGCCCAGAGTGTGTGTGTGTGTGCATGGTTGAAACAAACAAATGGTGACTGCCAAACTTGTGCAGCTCTGGATGTCTTGCCATTTCTATGACTTCCTGTGCCCAGCGACTACATGGTGCAGTGTATTTCATGCAATGACTGACAGATTGTTACTCCACTGATCATGCTTCCACAGCAGGCAACAAGAATCTCTTCATCCAGACCACCCCCGAGCTTCCTATGATCTGGGAAACCATATCTCTTATGTCCTACAAGTTGCCTTATAGTTCTTTTCTCCTTACACTGGTATGTCTGTCCTTGCCTACTCTCTCTTCCTCGCCCCAACCCCCCCTACCCCCAATCTTTTTCTCTATTTCTTGTATGTACTCGTTTGATCTCCTATGCACCCCACCCCCCTCCCTTCCTGTCTTCCTCCCAGTGCGTTCAACCCCTCAACTCTCTCTCTCACTGTTCCACAGCCTCCAGCTTCTGTCTGAGGTGCTTGACGGCATCAAGACTTACTTTGACTTCACCCTGGCCGACCACCTGCTCTATGTGGAAGAGAAGGAGCAGCACAACAGTCTGGGTGTCCTCAACCCGGTCTTCTACGGCAAGAAGACATCATCACACGTCATGACTGAGGAGGACATGGAGAGAAGGAACCTGCCATCACATGTGTATGGCCCCGCCCACCTCCTCCGACTGTTTGTGCAGCTCCCGCAGTTCCTGACCTGCACCCAGATGCCACCAGGCAATCTGCACTTGCTGCAGCTGAACTGCAAAGACCTATTAGGGTATGTGGTCTGTAATTGTTACATGCTATATAGTAGGTACTATGTATGTTGAGGTATATGTAAGTGCATGTTGCATGTTGGTGAACTTTATGTGGATATAAAAGTGTATGCCATATATTGGTACTGGTGAGTGAACAAATTCATATATAACACTATTAAAACAGTATACTGTTAGTGTAACCTCACTAAAAGGACTCTCTGAAATAGGGACAACCTCTATACAATGGACAAACAGTAAGGCAACGATTGATTACTTCAAACAACGGGCAAAAGCTGGGGCAGCTTCCAGTAAATGCAGTGAAAATGAACGTCTAAGTAGCAGGCAAAAGCCATGCCCCTAGCCTTTTTGTGAAATTGAATGAACCAAGTCATTCCCTATACGAGGTTCATGAATCGTGAATCTTGTTAAGTGAGATGCATGACTCCGGAAGATTCTCCACCAGTTCTTTTAGCTTCTCAATGTAGGAGTTTGGTCCCTACAGTGGTAGACATATGGTGTTTCCAGGCAAATGCCAGCACTTCTGTAAGTTGTGTTCACATCTTTGCAGTGGAATCCCTTGTTGATCTCTCAGTGCAAAACGACGCAGTAATTGTTATTGTTTTCCCAAGAAACAATAAAAAAAAAAGGGGCATAACCAATTGAGTCTTTAAACAGGGCATGAACAATCAATTATTAAGCGTCTAATTCTACATTTCTAATCACTGCCTTTGTTGCTTTTCTCCCCCTTTTCATTATACTAATAAGGAAATAATCCTTGTACATACTACCCATTATAATAGTTAGTAAATCCAATTAGCTGTAGTAGCATGAAACATAATACTATGACATTAAGAGATATTTAATGCTTGATCTTGATCTGACCTCCGATAGAGGACAACCTCTCTACAAAGGGAAATGAGTGGGTTCCAACGTGTTTGTTATTCAGAAGTTCCACTGTATAACCAGTGTTATGTAACACTATTATAATGGATGTATATTGTGCTAGTATAGGTGTATATGATATTATTATTACAGGTGTATATTGATTATTACAGGTATATGTTGTTTATTGCAGGTACATGAACACCAAACAACAAGAACTGTTCAAGGAGGAACACTACGAAAGTGTGTCTATGGACCACATGTTGCCATTACATCCACACACTCAACCATAATTTAACACCCTGTCACACACTGCACCCACCAATCTATATCAATTAATCACTTGTTATGGCAATGCTGACATATCCTCATCCCATGGAGCATGCTTCCGATCTCCAGAGACCACACCCATCCTTTGGGGAGCATGCTCCCCATCACTAGGAACCCCACCCACCCTGGATAGCCATGTGTAAAATACATTTAAAAATTCATATCAAATATCAATGACAGGTCTGGTCCATATATGCTTGCATATAAATATGTATGTACATAGATGTGTTATCTCTGGGCATCTTTCATGATCCACAGCCCATCACAGAGGTAATGGATGTTCTCCACCCCAACGCCTTTGTTTACCCTGGTTCTGTGTGGGGGGAGGTGTGTGTGTGTGTGTGCACATGTGTGAGTTAATACAGGCATAGCTAGTGGGTAGGTGGTGGGCTACACTGGGCATGACCAACATGGTACGACTTACAAAAATAAATGGCAATAATCATCTTCCACTACAACCACTTACAATGACCTCCAACATTTCAGCTTTGCCAATGTAGCAACCAATTAAAAACAATCATCAGAGGGCAATTTTCAGAGTTGTGGTCAAAATTGAGAAGTTTCCCCACACAGAAAGATCTCCACACAGAAAGATCTCCACACAGAAAGATCTCCACACAGAAAGATCTCCACACAGAAAGATCTCCACACAGAAAGATCTCCACACAGAAAGATCTCCACACAGAAAGATCTCCACACACACACACACACACACACACACACACACACACACACACACACACACACACACTCTCTCTCTCTCTCTTCTGGAGATGTCTTGCTTCCTCTGTCAAACTCTTGCCCAACTGAACCAGCCCAGCTTGCTATAACTACACCTCTTCTCAATGCAGCTTATAGCTGAGGAAATAATCACAAAGCAGCCTCCCATGCAGTGAGAGTGGTCCTTCAGAATAGTCAATTCGTATTTCAAACCCTTACCAAATACGCTATCCATATGGGGAGGTTTTTCTTATTGTTGGAGGTGGTAGTGTAATTGTGGTTATTTGGAACGTCTTTATTGTATATTTGGAATAGTCACTCATGCAAAATTGCATCCAATATTTAATTATGGGAGAATATATGAAAATATCAAATTATCTAGAAAAAAAAAGAAGAAAAAGGTGGTATATACACTCCTGAACAAGTCCTATCTGAAGCTACAGATCAGGTGACCACACCATAGTGAGTGAAGTAACAACATGTTTTATAAATGAATTCCTAATGATTGCAGCCAACATCTTCACAAGTTTATTTAGGAAAATCAAAAATAATTTCTAATATATATGCTGGATGTGTAGATTTGTGACTGATTATGGTAGAATCATCATTTCAATGCCAAAATATTCCAGTTAAAAAGTACTTCTTCTTTACTAGATCATTTTGAGCATGCCTACAATGGAATATTGAGGGTGGGGACACACACACACATTTGAATTTTGTAAATCAAAGTTTGGGCTTAGTAGCTGTTTCATAAGCTTTTTGTATCGGAATAACATTCAGGGAGGGGGGGGGGGGGGGGGGGAATGCCTACAGAAGGTCCTAAAAGTCTTGCTAGGGATTTAAGGTGAAAGAAAGAAAGAGCCAAAAGGAGCTCAACCCTGCGTCACTCTGTCATGGTATGTCTAAATATATAGAACTAGTTAGGTTCTCTGAAGCTATATGATCAACTGAGGCCGTACAAAGCCAAAGAAAGAGCTATTGAGGTACAGATGAAAAAAAGACAAAAATAAGAAAGACAGTAGCTGCCAAGGAAACCACTATAGCTGAAGAGGGACCGTTATATATCATTGCATTGCCCATTTCACAATACAGTATAAGATATTTCACTTCATGTAAATACTTTTTTTTTTCTTTCCACTTTCTTTCCTCTGGTGCTGAACTCTAAATTATAATATAATAGTGTTCATACTATTACTATTTCCTCTTTGTAGTGGTCAGCTAACGATACTCATCTAGCCACTGGGCACTTAGTAGACACCACTCTCAACAACTTCAAAATACTTTTCTTCGTGGTATTACCAAGTGCCTACAGCATTCCTGAATGCATCTGTCAATTAAGAGCTTGTAGCTTGAAGAAGGACATCACAAGGAAAGTTATTCAAAGAGTTACATTTCAGCATTAAAAAAAGTTAAGACATAGTGATATGAAGTTATGCTTTTAGTCAAGACCATAAAAAAAATTTTTAAAAACAACACACACTCATATTTCCACCAAAGCAACGTACATATCCTCGCTGGAGAGCTTAGTGATGCCAACACACAGAGCATGCTCCTTGCCTTCAGCCATAATAGCCTGCCACATACAAAATGGTAAGGTGTAGTCAAGGACATTTTCTTACAATGAAGGAAACAATGCAAGACAAATTTAATTAATACACCTGCAAAGTGCTGGATTAACATTACACTGAATTGAGGCAGGTTTAAGTGTTTTACAAATTGTTCTATGGTGATTAATACCACATTGGGTTTAAAGCAGGTAGGCAATAATGTTATGGGGATACAATCGAATCAAACCGAAGGAAGCAAGTTAATGATTGTGACGTACTGGATCAATAACACTGGGTTAAGGCAGGTAAGCTTTAAAACTGGTAAAGGGTAAACCTTGGACAATACTTATTGAGGATAGTCTCTCTCTCTTATGACTGGTAAGGATGGATACAACCACGCTATTCTCGGGCACATCGTCCATCTTGGCAGCAGGAGAGGTAAGGCCAGGGCACATTATGTTAGCACCACTCAACACAAACTTAATAGCTCCTTTATCCACTTGAAGTTGGGGAAGCATCATTGGATCTACATGTATATAAAGTGCAACATACAGATTCACTAATATACCCTTGTATGTATTCTTATATATATATATATATATATATATATACATACATATGTATTTACTCATATGTACCTAAACTGTCTGATTATCACTCAGGACAAGAATTTTTTGTAATTATGTTAATCAAGGCAAAAATTGTTGAGGATAGGATTTTTGTCTGAAGGATTTTAAAGGCTAAGGCAGGTGTACTTTTGTGAAGTTTTCACTCTAAGCAAGAAGTGCTTGGTGCATGGGAAGTAAAGTAGTCTCACATTTATGGAGCAGACGAAGAGTTGGAATGTACGGCCCATCTCTTTGCTTGAACAGCAATAGGTCATCCTTGATAGATAGGATCTCTATGTGGTCATGACTGCAACATAAGAAATAGTGGGCAGCTTCAAGGCAGGGGATGATGGATTATTATAACTGACTGACACACCATTTTATTAACTGCAACGGCTCCTTCTTGGGTATAATGTCGTCTATGCAGTCAGCCAGAGGGGAATACTGATCTACCAGTTTAGCTCTCACACTCCTCACTACGCTAGACTTGGCTAGATTACAACCGGAGATGTCTGTGGCGGGATCAAACCTGACGGAGGAGCAAGCCAGCACATACTACGTTATTTCACATTAAATCTTAACTTACAAAACTCACTTCTTGAACATTTTGTGTGGTAAAGTACGAAGATTTCTTACTTTTTAAATTCATTTACCAACCGAATCAAAACAATTTAAAAAAATTTTTTTTAACTTAATATATTTTGTTTTGGTCGCTAGGATAAAACAAAAAAAAAAAAAAAAAAAAAAAAAAAAAAAAAAAAAAAAAAAACTTGCATTTAATTTTACAAAACAAAACGAAGTTATTTAAAAAAAAAAATTTTTTTTTAATTTTTTTTTTTTATTTTTTTTTTATTTTTATGTTTTGGTAGCTAGAATAAAAACAATGATATTAAATGAAATGAGCAAAATTATACAGCAGTAGTATATAGTGGGGGTAAAAATGCATCTGGGTAATAAGCGTGTGGCCCAGAGAGTGGTCATGTCTGGATGTTTAAACAGGATTATTTGCTAAGGTATATAATAATAGCTATATACTTGTGATCTGTGACTCAATTTAAAACAAGGACACAAGAAATGGAAAGTGCAGGGATAGGTCTGATATATATATATATATATATATATATATATATATATATATATATATATATATATATATATATATATGATTTTTTTTTCTTTTTTCACTTGCCAAGCATCATCAGTTACTTAATATACTTGATGCATTCTAAATGGAAACTGATGCAATAATTATACTTGCATTTTATCTCTGGATAGGACTCACACTGGAATATGTTTCCAAATCATATATTATGTTACAAGTATGCATCACATTGACAGAGTTATTTTTCCCTATAATTCTTATGTACCTCCAAACAAGAATAGCTTATTCTGCAGTATTTGCAAAACCCCATGTTTGTGTGTGCCATGTTAAAATTAAGGTAACCAGATGACAGAATAGTGTGGAAACAATCAGTGAGGAGGGAAAGTAACTACTTCAATAGTATATAAATATTTTACTGCGCCTGTGGAGAGAGGTACATGTTGTTATTTAGTTAATTAGTTGATGGTTACCCAGTAAGGGAAGAGGGGTCCCTTATTAATTAGAGATCATGATATATGATAGCACTGCAATTAAAACTTGGTGGCAGATAGCACAATTAATTTGAAGTTCATAGTCCACTGGGCCATACGGCATTATTTATCTTGCTGACAGACTGAGTCAACATTGAGATACTCTAGAAGACTTAACAGAGAGACTATGTAACTTGAATGTATACTATCGACTAGAAAAGTACCCATTATACATAGGGGGAGGGAGAATAATGGAGAAATTTATGATGCACCTCTAGTCATTAGTGTCCTTTTAAACTATCTGTGTAGTTTGTAAATACTTCTAGAAATGTTATTTCGAATAGGATCAGATTACGCATGAACTATCACATAATAATAAACACTTGGAATGTTGGGTGTACATCCACATATTTTTTGTCAAGAATGGATTTTTAACACATTGTTTACTATATGGAAACACAATAGTTTATTATTACAGCTAAGTTGTTGGTTAATCATGAATAGGAAAGTTTATTTAATGGACCTACACCCTAACCACATCTCCTCTGTGTGTGTGTGTGTGTGTGTGCGTGCGTGCGTGCGTGCGTGCGTGCGTGCGTGTGTGCGTGCGTGCGTGCGTGCGTGTGTGTGTGTAACTTGCCAGTGAACTCTCTTCTCTTGTCACCGGAGTGTCAAACTCACTTTACTAAACTCAAAATTGTATGTATGTGCCTACTTAATTCCCTTTAGCGAAATTTTAAGAGCAAGGGCATTAATCTTGTCACTACACTTATCCTCACGTCAAATATCATCCACCTGTGACCAATGTTGTTGTTTTCTCATTTAAAAAAAAATTATGGGGGCAAGCTTTATTTAGAATTACACCTTGTATCTGTGCTGAAGTGGCAAAGTAGAGAACTTGGCGAACCAACAAAATTTAAAAACTGTATGACCTCACTTTGCTAAACCCACAAAATTATATGTATGTACATAACTATGTGGCTAATGCACTGCCAAACCATTGAGCATAGAGACCTCACACTTTGTCTGCATGCAAAACTTGACCAGGGGAGTAACTTGGCTAATGTTAAAACCCAATGATGGGAATGTGGGGGGCATCCAGACATGAAAAACAGGATATTCAGTGGGTGTGGAGAGTTTATTCATGACCAAAAATGGTTCAAAATTACACTAAATGCTAATTATCTCAGTTGAACTTATCGTTAGCAAAATTCTAAGAAAATGAGCATTCACCTACCCTCAGGCCAAATTTCATCTACCTTCGACCTCAGAAAGTACCCTTTTAATTTGCGAGCACATTTAACATTATGGATGGACTGACATACACATTTCTTTCTATATAGGAAGGAGATATCTGTATGTCTGCCTGTGTGTCTGTCTGTCAATTCATGTTTGTACCATCATTCTGGCCAACCTATGGGTGAATTTCTCTGAAACTTGGCATGATGATAGGTTTTGACACGACTTAATACATGGGCTACAAATCCGGAAATGGTATGGTAATGAGAAAAAGCCCCCCCCAAAAAGGTATTTTTACTAGAAAAACCCTTGGAGCTACAGATCTAATACTTGGTATGCATACATGACTTCACTCTGGGAGCAACATGGGCTGGGTCCCACCTGGCCACACCTCTTCCTTTCCGTGTGTAAGGCTAAAAATACCAAAAATGGTATTTCAACAAAAACACTTGAACCTAGGGAGTTAAACCCATGGACCCATATATATTTGGAATCAATGCATTCTGGGGAATATTTTAAGTACATGTATATGACCACACCCATTTATGTTTTTTTTTTATGTCAGGCCCAAAAAAGGCAAAAAATGGTACATTGGCCACACAAACCCTTGGAGCAACAGACTTAATACACGGTATGCATACACAATTGTACTTGGGAGTAACGCTACTCCTCTTTTCATTGGTGTTTGAAGTGACAAAGTGCCCGAAAAAGAACTTCTGAATAACGCTTGGACCTTATGAGTTAGATCCACGAACCCATCCAAATATATTTTGGTTCAAATGGATGGATGGATGGATGGGTGGATGGATGGATGGATGGATGGATGGATGGATGGATGGATGGATGGATGGATGGATGGATGGATGGATGGATGGATGGATGGATGGATATGCGTCCAGGCATCACTGCCAAACACCTGAACCAAAAGGGCCGAAATTTGACATGTACTCTCTAAGAACTTGAATGAGCGTAATTAAATACATGCGGGCATGGCAATGAGTGTGGTTTTCCATAGCCCCACCCACAGGAAGTTATTTTGGCTGAAAAAAGTTAGCCTGTGGTCTCCAGGAAAGCATTAACTAAAAGTGGGTGTGGTTTTTCCATAGCCGCCACACCCACTGGAAGTAGTTTTGGCTATTAAAAGCTAATCAAACTACCAACCAGACTGAAATTTGGAATGACGTTTCCATGCAACTGGGTGAGCATTACTAATCACATGTGCATTTGTCAATGGGTGTGGTCTGGTAATTGCCACACCCATAGGACGTCACTATGTCTGCCAAAAACTCATTTACAAATCAATCAGCCTGAAATTTTGGCATATGGAGTCCAAGTAACCGAGTGAGCATTATTAACCATATGTGGGTGTGGCAATGTGTATGGTTTTCTCTTATCCACACCCACAGGAAGATGTTTTAGCTGCCAAAAGCTAATAAAAGAACAAACCAGGCCGAAATTTGAGTGGCTTCTATAATGTTTCATGTTGACATTGGCCAGGCAACACCAGGTATAGGTTGCTAGTTGTCCCTAAACGGGGCGGGAGTCCTATTAGCAACCCCCTGACCAGGGCATTACTTAGATCACAGGTAGTTATTACCAATGACTATTGACTATGTGTAGGGAAGTTATAATAAGTCCACTTCCCTACTACTGCTTGCGTCACTGTTGTATCCCTCCCAAACATTAACAGCAAGATGACCAAAAAGCACATGGAAAAAACTGGTAAAGATCAACAACACCACAAGCAGTACATTGTGCATTAATTCAACTGTATGGTAAAGTCAAGTAAGTTATGTCCAGATTTCTGCGTGTTACTTTCGCTGCCACAATGCATGTATTTAATCTATACAATTTGGGAGAGTTCTCAATGCCATGTTGCTATAGCTGACCAGAAATTACTAAAGGACCAAAACTAAGTTAAAAAAAAGCTGATAATAAATGTAAAAAAAATAGCAAATTGAAGGTTGAATAAATATGAAAGTAGAATAAATGTTATCTAAGTCTTTGTAAAACTGAGCGAATATTAGAAAATAAATAAACAAATAAAATTAATATTCTTTGATCTCTATAAAAGGAAAACAATATACTGTATAAGATGAAGTTGGGACTGTATTGTTTAAAACCATACATTACACATACATTATATATATTACATGCACTACATACATAGAGGCAACTCATACTTGCAACATAATTAAATTACATGAATGTGAAAATTTCATATACTTAATAAAAACACAGGCATCACAAATATTGCAACACATGACTAAATCGTTGTGTACACATAAAAAACAGCAATAAAATGATTTTAAAAAAAACAAAAAAAAACAACAAACAGTGCTGATTATTCATTGAGTTACATTGCAGCAGCTGCTTGGCATTCATGGACTTCAGATGTGATGTTCCATCCAAGAGCAGAATGGCAGATGAGCAGATAGACTGTGGCACTCAGAGTGGTCACTATCATCATGGGGAAGCCAATCCTAGAGGAATAAATATGTAAAGCTATTATGAGGGCATGAATGGTTTTCCTGCAGTTTTACTGTGTACAGTATTTTAAAACACTCAAGTTGGAGGTAATGTCTCTCCTTTTTGTTGCAGCTGAAACTCCAGCAGCTATCATGTCACTATCAATAGTGTGCAACATAAAGGTATGTCTCTTTCAATTGGTATTATATACCTGCACTGTAGCATATATGTATACATATACACCCCCCCCACACACACACATTCATATTAGGTTTATTCTGGTATTCATATGGGATCCTGAAATAAATCTTTATGATATCAACAAGTGAATTCCAATTAATTCCAATTAATTCCAATTAATATCTGACAGACTTTCGTAAATACCACCTCTGTGGTTGACAGCACATGGTGCTATTGAACCAGCAGACATTCTATTAGGTGCTTGCTTATCATCAAAACAAAAAATAATAACTATATTCTCAGTTTCATAAAAAAATGTGTGAACCACGTATGCTCTGTATGGCTAAGAATCCTATTGTGTTCCCAAGAAAAAGGACCAACAGTTCCATCTTCTTTGATCTGTCTCTCCTCACTCACTCACTCCATCCCTCTCTCTCTTTCCACATCTCCTCCAAACATGTTTCTATCTTTCACTCTCCTTGCTCAAGAGAGAAACATGTTCATTATCGTTTTGCCAAACAATAAAGAAACAATTAAAATGCTCAAGAACATTTCCTCTGCAATGTACACACACAACCCCCCACCACCAATCATTTCTCCAATCAGTACATATACGCATGATCAGCACAATGTATGCACAGACTCCTCCCCCAGCCGGCATGGGACTGGCTACACACACTCTCTCTCTCTTCCTTAGCTCCACTCACTTCAGGAAACTCAAGAAGGAGAGTTTGTACCCATTCTGCTCCGCTATTCCTGCACACACCACGTTAGCTGACGCTCCGATGAGAGTTCCATTCCCTACACACCACACAGAGTGGAAACATATTTCTATGCTATGCAGTAAACCTCCCCCCTCCCCACACATAAACACACAGTCGGGTGTGCCTACTCACCTCCCAGACAGGCACCCATGGCCAGAGCCCAGACGAGAGGGCGGAGGGAGAGACAGAGGTCTGGGGAGTGCGCCAAGTCCCAGATGACCGGGATGGTAGCCGTGGTGAAGGGGATGTTATCAATGAAGGAAGAGGCTATGGCCGATACCCACAGGATCAGGATGATGGCTACCAGCATTTGGTTGTCCTTGGGCACATTCTTAAGTGTGTGTGTGTGTGTGTGTGTGTGTGTGTGTGTGTGTGTGTGTGTGTGTGTGTGTGTGTGTGTGTGTGTATGTGTGTGTGTGTGTGTGTGTACATGCACGTATAGGGATGGAGGTAGCACAGGCGAGAAGAGATAGAAGGAGAGATGTACAATCCAACAAAGTGGTATGAGACCGATAAGCTCAGGGACTGTCTGGTGTGTGGTCTGGTGTTGCCAGTAATACAATGTCATAGTTGAAACACTCAGTTTTGGTACATATGCATGAGCTTTGTGGTCAGATAAATGATGGACATATTAGAGTGCAACTGTAAACACGTGAGTAACTCGGGCCTGTACCGGGGAGGGGAGGTGTTCATTTATGAATTCACAATAGGTCCAAAAAATGGCCATTTATGACAATGTATATTGTTGTGTGCACAAACAAGAGGACTCTAATTAGTTTTGTGTTCTAAACGATTTCCTGTGATTAATGCTAATGACTTCTACATGATTCCATTCAATATATTAGGGAATGTATATTGCACTTTCTGAGCATGCTCAACTGGAAATATCAGCAGTACAGTCAACCAGGATGCAATGGAGTAAAGCACATACAACCTTTCAACTATATCAACCAGACATATATTGTTGTACCATCAATTTCTATCAATTTCAAAAACAGTATAATGCTTTGATATGCATTGTTCAAATAATGTAGTCACAGATACCGTTCTGGTATCCCTATCCATTCTCCAAGCCCAACCCCTCCCCCCTCCCACAGCCCCAGGACATAGGTGACATGGGGTTGGTGTAAAACGTGTACTACAGCTGCTTCTGCACTGCATGATGGAGCACTGCAGCACACTAGAACACTTTGTGCTCAGAGAAGAAAGATGCAGTCCAAGTGCAGCTGTGAGCTAAGTGAGCTAACGCATGCAGCTCCCAGGTATGACCACAGATATGCTGTGATTGAACTTTGCTGTCCACTCGGCATACAGCAATACAAGGAAGTGGAAAGATGTGTACGCAATGGCTGGTCAAGCATTCCTCCACAGACACCCTGTAGAGGATCCAATAGGCTAGTGCACACACCACACAAAACCAACAGCAACAAAACCAACTATGTGAGTCCTCATACCTTGATAATGGAAACCATTGTTTCACCTATGAACCTGATGAGACCGAGTTCTCCGAGACCCTACAACAAATCATGTCACATGATGACACTGGACACCCCACAATGGCTGATGACTTCTCACTGACCTCCATGAGTACAAAGAGGCCGGCAAAGAAGAGCAATGTCCCCCACTCAATCTTGTGGATGACAGACTCCAGATCTTGAACGTCCGCCAAAATTAGCAGCACAATGGCACCAAATAGAGCAATCCACCCTGGGCAAGAAAAATCAAGAAAGTACAATAAAATATACTTTTAGCTATATTCTTTGACCTTATCTAAACGAAAATAAGGAAAATAAAGAAAGAGAGAGAGAAAATTGAGACTCAAATATACATGACTGGTTGCTATATAGTACACCATCTCACCAAGTCCCAACTCCACTTTGGGGATGGTGTGCGACAGGAAGAACAAGAGGATTACCACCACCAAGACAGAGGAGGACTTGATGAGAAGAACCCAGTCTGTGATGCGATACTTTGATTCCAGAACAGCCAGATTCTGCTTCCAAATGTCCTTGGTGGAGTGCATTGTGCTACTCACTTCCTGGTTGAGCTGGTTCCGCACATCCATGGCCTTTGCCAAGATGGCATCTCTAACAGCTCGCTCCTCCAGAGAAACCACATTGAGTCTCTGAGCTGTCTTCTCCCAGATGGCTATCTCTCTCTTCAGCTCTGCAATATGTGGGGGGTCCTTATTCATGACGTGGATGAAGGAAAGGTAGTAGATGAGACAGAGGAGGCCATAGGCAGCCACAAGGGCAAACAAAACACCCAGGAAGAGATGCAGCGTGAACTCTGGGAATTTAATGTTCTAAGGGAAAAGAAAAAGGAGAACAACAAACAAACAAAAAATAAAAGTGAAAATAAATTCCTAAAGATTTCATATTCAACAGTAGGGAAGAGACTGGTTTTGACTTGATTGTGGTATAATACTGACTGGGGCAAGGACTGGTTGTAGGAAAACACTCACAGCTGATCTGATGAGGGAGTTAGAGACGATGATAACATTGGGAGGGTCCCCAATAGCAGTGGCCGTGCCTCCTATGTTGGAGAACACAACCTCAGCAATCAAGATTGGACGAGGGTCAAGGTTCAACACCTGACACAATCTGGAAGTTCAAAATAGACAGCAAGTAAAATGTTGTTAGTGACAGAGAACCTATGGAGCAACCCTGACCTCCCTCCTCCCCCTCCCATTGCTAGAGCATGCACCCACTTACTCACCTTATGGAGACTGGAGTCAGGAGCAGTATGGTGGTCACATTGTCCTGCAAACCAGACACCAGCACATGCACGTATGAGTTAGCACACACACACACACACACACACACACACACACACACACACACACACACACACACACACACACACACACACACACACACACACACACACACACACACACACACACACACACACACACACACACACTGCTGCACTCTTGTGGAGTGGACTCACCAAGAAAGCTGACACCACAGCTGAGAAGAGGCACAGGAGAGAGATGAGAGGCCACACCTTACCATGTGCTAGTTTATAGGCCTTCACCGCCGAGTAGTCAAAAAACCCAGTTTGTGAGAATATAGCAACTAGTGTCATCTGTACACACACACATGCACAGACAGACAGACAGACACACACGCAGATATGGACAGACAGACAGACAGACAGACAGACAGACAGACAGACAGATACACAGCATATTAGCATTGTCTGGGTGGAATATCAATAGAGAACTTAGGCTGACCATTCCAAAGAGAAGGCAGATGGTGTCCAGGTCAATCCACTCCACCACGAGGTCCAGGGTGGGCCTCTGGGTAAGCATCAACATAAACAGACAGACAGGAAGAAGGAAAGAAGTGATTGGCACACAATACACTAATTGTGGGAGGAAGAACACAAGAAGTTGAGGGGGCCAGGGAGAAGGGGAGGAGACGGGGGAAGGTGGAGGGGGACAAGGAGGAGGGGTGGGGACAGGGGAAGGTGGAGGGGGCCAGGGGTGCTCAAAGGTGTAACGACGGATATAAGTAAAGGTAGGGATTTCAAGGGGAAGATGACAAGAGAGAGCTGGAGTGAAAAAGAACAAGAGGGAATAGTGAGGCTGCAGATGACCATAATGGATGCTACTCTATACTACACTTGCTTTGTTTATCATGGAGAGAACAGCCAGAGTGCAGGTGCTGCCAAGGAAAGCTGCAATGGCTCGATGTACCGCCTACACACAAACAACATGAGGACATGAGTGACAGGAGAGAGAGTCCACCATGCCTGTTCATCCACTAACCAACCGACTGAGCATGGGACATCCCACACCTCCCAACAACTTACATCAAATGCAATGAGGATGTAGACAAATACCAGGATGACTGCTGCTATGGCAACCTAATAGAGTGGGCAGGTGGGAATGGTTAGAAGAGCATTCTCATATTCATGCACCCATTCAAAGGATGAAGATGCAAGTGCATCAAACCTACCACTCTATCTCTCTTCCCATTCACACCTCTCTCTCTCTCACACACACCTCTCTCTCTCTCTCTCACACACACACACACACACACACACACACACACACACACACACACACACACACACACACACACACACACACACACACACACACACACACACACACACACACACACACACACACACACACACAACACACTAGATAGCATTGCCCTAGCCTGTCAGTCCATCTATCTGACTATCCATCCACCTGTGCCTGTCACTCACCTGGAAGTTCTGCCCCAGACTCTCTCCCAAGATGCTGGCCTGGAACTCCACTGGATACTCACTTGCAGTCACAAAGACAATCTCAAAACTCACTTTCTCCCCTTCCAAAGACTCTGAAGAATCAGAGATGTCCACCTTCAGCGTCTTCGTGAAGGAGTTAAAGTTCTCATGAGGACTGTCACCATCAAAACCATCTGCCAGCTGGAAGGAATCACAGTTGTTGTTCTGGGGAAGTTAGAGGCACAATAAATATTAGTGTTCCAGCTACTTGGTAACGAAAGGCGCCAAATAGAACCAGAAAAAGTGCCAAAGATGCCAAATCAATTCCGTTTATCTGGAACCCTGCCCTCTCTCTCCACCCTCTTCCCCCGCCCACCCCCTCCATCCTGTATAATTTACAGTTCAGAACCACACCATCAAGTGTCAACACATGTACTAATACACTATATTTTTCATTAAAATGAAAATTTGTATTTCCAACTAGCCTGAACTAAGTTTCCCCTTCCTAATGTGTACTATATGACGTCCTATGGTTGGCTTCTGTGCTCCCTCCGCATCATCCCCCTCAGTTTAGCGTTTGGTTAATATGCATCAGCAAACCCCCACCCCCTCCTTCTCTAAATCATACTTCCACTCCTGAAACCATACATTTTTTATTTTTATGAAATGTTCATTCGAATGGCATCACACAGTTATGAACAGTTTCAACAACATCAGTGGAATCACAATAAAAATTTGATGAGCGGATCTTGATAAAAGAAATGAGGAAGGTGGAGGAGAAATAGGAAATTAAACACAAGCAGACTATAGGCCTGTCCACACTGCACACTAAAACCAGTTTCACCTCTGTCTGGAACGGGATCCACATGTCCACATTAGAATGGGTTTCATCTGTACAGGTTTCCTGTCAAGCCACCTGTATGTAGGGTAGGCTTCACCCAGATTCAGATTGATCTTACATTCCTGTGGCTTTATTGTTGGTGTCCGCTATTAGGAGTTGAGCTACTAACGCCACTCTCTCCCTTTTCCCTCGTCCATTTGCACAATGATATTTTGGAGGGAACAAGAGAGAACAAAGAAGTATGAAAAGGGCAAATAAAAAATTCTGTTTTGATGCAAAGTACCCCAAAGCCAATTAATCAGCCCAGCCAATTAGTCAGCCTACGAACATAACGTGGAATGGGGTTAACAACATTATTGCAGTGAAAAAAAAACGGTTGAAATCTGTTCTTGCTGGAGAGAGAGGTACAAACAGGTTTGTGGGTGGAGAGACCTTAAGTGCCAATAAATTAGGGTTGTATATAAGGGAAATAATATTTGAAGTTCAAATTTAAAAATTAGCCAAATTTGGTTTGGCTAAAAAAAAAAGATAACCAAGCTGGTTTGAAAATTGCCATTTTTTGAATCTGGCTATACAAAAAGCCAAATTGGCTACCCTGAAGTCCACAGCCATGTGGCACTTCAACTCAAACTCTCAACTTCACTCGATGTGTCTGATGAACTTTGAACTGTATACATTTTGGTTAAATAGTGCCAGGAAGTGCGAAAGATGCCAACACTTCTTTCTTCTTTTTTTTTGTGGTACCAAACGTCATCACAAAGTGCCAAAAGAACACCAAATTCGGTACATGGTGCCAATTTGAATTTTGGAGCTGAGAGGTTTAAAAAATTGCCAGATTTCATAAATCAGGCATCAAAGTGCCACAATGGTAACACTGTTAAATACTGATCGGTCAGTGCAAGCAAATTGCCTGTGATCTACTGTGCCTGCCATCCATCAAATACATCTTAACGTATTGTAGATTAAAAACATTTTGAATCTTGGTTGTACTTTTTAGCTTTGAAATTAATTTGGTTTGCAATATAGCTAGTAGGGCTACAGATCAATCAGAGTCCAGGCAGCTATCTCATGAGCACGGGAGTACTAAAAAGGATGGTAACAACCACCAGTAGTAGCCATAAATCACAAATTGTCATATGCTGTGGTCTACATATTGTGTGATGGCAGTCGCAACCCTGTGATAGAAGAGAGACACATCTGGACAAGTACTCTCAGGTAGTGGGAACAATGAAATCAGACTTCCTAACTCACATGCCAAATTGCAAGAGCTACCTTCTCATCTTGGCATTATCACACTCTCACTCTCATAGTACTAGCAATCATACTCACTTTCACATCAGCTGGTTTTTTCGGTCCTGCAAGTGCAAAATGCTGGATAGTATCCATGACAACATTCTGGCCATGAATTCATAGCACAGCCTCATGTGACAAGCACATGCTGCCCGAAAGTACTGATACATTCAGGCAGGTATCTAATTTGATATAGAGGGTTGCTGTGTCAAGCAATACTACTGCTTTGACAAGAGCACCAAGAGGAGGCCAAGAGGAGGGGAATCGAGTGAATATGCTGCAGTTTGTGCTAAATCATACAGAGGTTTCTTTGAACACATGAATCAGTGTGAGGTGGATCATCTAGAAAATACTGTGGAGAGGATATAGCAGATGCATTCCACTAGTAACTCAGTCATGCTTCCAGTCAGAGAATAAGAGAGAAGCAAAGTTTAGGAGTTTAGGAGGTCCAAGAATTGCATGAAGATCCGACGTTTGAAATATGCTTAACATTTTATCAGCTTTATTTTCTTCTTTTTTGTTAATTCAAAACATTCAATTGGTTTTTGTAGTGTGAAGCTCTTCAGATTTTTCTTCTGCATCAATAGCGGCAGCTTTTATTGTCAAAGTTATTGATAAAGTTTATCAATCATTTGTTATACAGCTGCAGTATAAGGGTTTAACATTTCATATGCTGACACTCAAATCAGGTTGAAGATTGTAAATTCTACATAGGGCTTGTTACATCATCAGAGATTCAAGATAAGCATAAAATGGTGGTGACATTATGCAGAGAAATGTAAATGCTTTCTATTGGTCTGTTTGAGATTATTACATATTTGTGATGGCATATATGTTGGAAGTAGTTTCCCTATAATGAGACACTCACTGATCAGAGATTGCAAATTGTTGATTTCAACAAGAAAGGAAAGTGCAGCCTCTCTATGAAAACTAGCTTTGTAGGATTCCATCCCAAACTTCTCCCATTTTCACATAAAGAGCTGGACAGGTTGAACTAAGAGTTCCTTCACTATCAGTCCTCCTCCGGTCACAACATATCCCTCAAGACGTGTGGGAAAATGACATGTTTTGTGAGATTAGAGAAGGTTCTGAGATGATAAACTACCATAGAACAAATACCATATGGGTCTATCTTTAAATAGATTCACTACCTGAACATGGAACGTTGCAATTTACTTGGCCTTCTGAAGTGGCAAAATTGTTCTAACAATCCCCCACTCAAATGCAGCAGAAAAAGAGTGTGTTTTCCGTGAATCATAAGAACAAAGAGATGACAGGCTGCAGTTGGAAGAAACTCTGTCAAGATTACTTCCAGCACCTCCAGGCAACAAATTTCATTGCTATCGTTCTCAGCTACACAGCTGCAAAACTGATCAGTCATGATGCCTTTGTGTGACGGACAGCTACAATACAGCAGCTAACTTACTGCCTTCTAAACCTACTTCACTGTAGCAGTCACATACAGTTTCCATGATACTGCCATTGACATCAGTCAGCTACACTCATACATAGAACCACAATAACTTATTGCAGCTCAGTAGGCATACCGGTGCACCTAATTACATAATACATAATGAGTTGGAATAATTGCTGCAATAACCATGGAGAAAATCATAGTCTTCACTTCCGTTGTAGTGGATAGCTAATATTATATTTTAGCTAACTTCAGGACCATTCACATGTTACATTGCATCCCCTATTGTGAAGTGTAATCAGGGGGGCTTTTTTACAGGGGGGGGGGAGGAAAATATATACGTCAATGTCGGATGACCAATATAATATTCAGTTTAAAAAAGTGAAATGATATGTAATCAAGTAAACATTGACAATTGCACTACTCCATAAGTCATGTTCACCCTAATCATGTAATTGACACTTCCGCTCTCCTGATTAGTGTCCCTTTAGTGCTTTATTTGAATACTTGTTACAAAGCTGGTAAGATTCCATACTTATGTCAGCAATACATTAAAAATGAATCCTTAACTATATTAGCCATGTATTAAGAGGCAGCCGTCTTGTAAATTAGAATGTGTAAAGAATAACACAGTAATGGGCCACATATAACTATCATATATTATTGCCACCTGATAGACCTGGTGTAATGGAGTCAAGGGGAAACTACGGGAACCTTATAATTGTATTGTTGTTAGGAACACTATTCAGTATCCTTGTTGATTGTTGGAGGGGCATATTGTATCCTTGTCGATTGTTGTAAGGGGCATATTGTATCCTTGTTGATTGTTGTAAGGGGCAGGTTGTATTGCTGTTGATTGTTGTAAGGGACAAGTTTTAGTGAAATGTAGAGGAATATGATTGGTTGATGATGGGAGGACAGTTGGACATTATGTACATATATGGCCATTTTTATGGAACTTTAAATATATTCATAATGAGGAAGAAAAGCTATTTAAAGTGAATTGTGCTCTTGTTGTTATGTGATGCAGATTGTTCTTGAACTCTGTTAAAAGTGAAATTATGATACTTGCAAAATGAAGGGGGTCACAGGCTCAGGGTTTGTGACACATGGCCTATGGCATTAGCTAACATACATACTTGAGTGGGTGGATAATCCGGCTCAGGTGATTGACCAGATGTTCCACAGAGAAACACAAATTTATATGACGACCCATTGTAGTAAGGAGTATCTGGAGAGAGAGAGAGAAAGAAAGCTGACTTGTATACACTGCACACAATTACGTACATATACTATACACACTGCAATGAGGGCAACCTTGTACCCATCCCAACTTTACCTAGGAAGGGTCCCTCGATGTCTATTGTAACAAACTTCCAGTTCTTTATCTCCTTATCTGTAAAGTTGATGGCTGCAGTGTACACAGGGAGTGACACATGTTGTTGGTAAAGGGATAACCTGCAACACTTCCACAAGCAGAGCATGTCTGTTCAATAAGAAATATCTCGAAACTCACATCATATGTGTAGCTATAATGTAGTACACGATGTACACTGTATATATTTACAATACTAACATTTCTCTCTTTTTTACATGCATAGGCTCCTGGGCTGGCCAAACGGGTAGACAAATTGTCTCTAACTTTATGTACAGAGATTACTTGGGCAAGGGAAGATTTTAGGGTACATAGCTTTGAGCACATGACTATTTAGTATTATAAACACTTTAAAAACCCGCCCTTTAGGAGGGCTTTTCAGCCAGCCTTCGGCCTCCTACAGTGATAAACTCGCTCAGTTTCTTTATGTAACATGTTGGGATTATTGACACTGACTTGTTAATTAAACAAACACGATACAATTAAGGAACACGTCTGTGAGAGTAACAGTTTTAGGCAGTGAAATCAACTTCCAATGGGTAGAGCAAATAAAAAAACCCATATCCATAGCCACACCCAGAGGAGGATAATAGCACTCTTCTTCCAATGTGGAGACCACACGTTGAACTGGGTCATTAGTTAGAAACAAACATGTCCTTCCCTATGACATGTCCAGCTGGCGAGATGTCCTCCCGTATGACATCTCCCAGGGGAATTTGTTTTTATGTCACTAAACCACACCCATTGACTAATCTCACTCATTGCCACCTGCCCTGAATAAATCTTCGTGAAAACATACAGTGAGGTGCCCTAATCAATCCTTGAAAGTGTCATGAACATCCCTTCAGCTGTTTGGGCGGAGTTAGATTTCACACATGCAAGACAGATAAATAGTAAATTTTAATAAAATAGTTTGAAAATTGAAATAAAATAATACATCAGGTGATAAGTGACATTTCAGATTTCTTTAATAAATATGTCAGAATTTCTTTACAATAGTTTCAGTAAATTTTATTACTTTTGTCTCTAGAGAAATACAGATACCTTACCTAATATATTGTATATAATATATATACAAATTTATACATGTAATATGCATATTAAACTCCACCATTTAATAACAATAGCCAGTAAAGATGGAGGGGTTGCTATCACACTGATACATTAATCTCATTCTCTTTTTTATCGGAAAAAAAGAGAAAAAGTTTATAATCAAATCTAATCCTGCACTAGTTCATCCTGAAGCGTGTGCTCATCTGAAACTTGAATTCTAAGCCAAAAGAGAATAGCCTGGTCACAACAAGGTTGAGGTGGTAGCTACACCTCCTGACTTTACTGTTTTTCTAATTGCAACCTATTCCTTTACACTCATGATGATATCATCCTGCCAAAAGCACGCGCCACTAAATTCTACTACAACTGCAACAGGGAATCTCCGAGATTTGAGGTAGACGAAGGATCTTGATACCGTGAGTAGAAAATTCACTTTCTGCAACGTCATTGCTGATATCACATGAGAGGGATTAACATCAGGTGAACCTGTAGTCATGCAGAATTTGAGACACACAACACTTACGATCTCTACTGAGTTGAGAAAACCCTGAGTGAGTAGGACCAAATGAATGTTGGTAGAGTGATAATTAAACCACATGACACTTGGAACAAAAGTGCAGATCTAAATGCTTGTGATAGTGCTGTAAATACTAAAACATGTTGTTTCGGTAGTCCTGTTCTGAAATGTCTTAATGGTCAGGGAAGAAAGGAAGAGTGCTCTTATATCAAAAGAAGTAGATTTAAAAAATAAAAAAAAAAGTTTTATGTTGGAAAAAATTATACAAATTCAGAAAAAGTGGATATCACTTCAAAACAGCCACCACACAGCCACAAGACAGCCACAATGTATTAGACAAACAGATGCCCAGTGGGCATGTCAGTGTGCTCAGTCCTGCATCAGTGAGCCATGCCACACACAGTGTGTCAGTGAGCCATAGGCACAAGGTTAAAGATGAGTACACTGCACACATTCACACAACCACATACAGCTGCTCTGAACATTAACATGGTAAGGTGTGATGATGTCTACAGCATTGGTTTTATAGGTCATCTGGTTCGGATGAATACTGCTACATCAACTGTCTTTGACAGTAACAACAAAATAATAATTGACTAATAAAATAGAAGTCCCAATAGTGTACACCTAGGAAGACAGCAAGGGTGCATACACTGGCATACACACTAGCCCTGAGGCTGCCAGGCCTCATAACTGCCACTGCTAAGGAATGCACTTATTGCAACACTGGACCTCTGATCATGAAATCCACGCACAAATAAGTTAGCAGCAGCAGCAGCAGCAGCAGCTGGTGTTTTATGAGCAAGCAAGCAGACAGACAGTGCTTGCATGCTACACAGGAACAGCTGGCACAGTTCAGGGCCAAACAATATTTGGCATATATCTCTAAGCATTGCCATAGCGACTGAAGTTTAGAGCAGAGAGAGAAAGCCTCAGGACTGGACCTGATAATTCCTCATTCCAAGTAGAAGCTGATACCACAATTGCCATAGGTACCCTTTGTCCCTAGGCTTAGACAAGGCTGAGTGCCTCCCTAGTTGCAAGTTCCAACTGATGATGAGAGTAACTCTTCAAGATCAGACACAACTTCGATGCTTAGTGAATATTCATCTCAAGCTGGTCACATTTCATACTCTCTTTTATTTTCATGGCAATTACCACACAATGTATTGATTATGTTCTACTGTGCACAAGCCTGTGAAAAGTAAAACAACAACAACAACAACAACAAAACCTTGCTAGAATTGTGCAGAATGTATGGACAGAGAAAATTTTAAGGGAGGAAAGTGCGGCACAATGCTATATCTCATTAATTACTCATGACCTGTTAAGTCATAATTTCTTCCTCCTTTTTTTCTTTTGCTGCATACTGAAAATGCAATTTTATTATCACATGATTAGTATGTTGCATAAGCTTTTCATTGATAGTAACAATACTTTTACTAAGCAAACAAATGTAGACAACTACCACACTAAAGGCACAAGAAAAAGTCCCACTCAAAAGATGGAACCATTTGTCAGTTGGCCTTCTATGGACCTGCAGGAGTATTCACCCTCAAGAGCACAAACCAGCCTCAACACCCCCACACCCCCCACACCCCCACACCCCCACACCAGACCATGATTACAAGAAAAAGTCCCATTCAAAGGTAGAATGATTAGTAAATTGACATTTATGGACATACAAGAGTAACCCATAGTTCATTCATGCTCACTTTGCCTCCTGAAGTGAGTAGTTTGCATATGGCTGACCAGTACCAGCCAAGAGTGATTGATATAAATTTTTGGGGGCTAGATATTTGAAGATATTCGGGAAAGTAGGAAAATTATTATATAGTTGTCCACTAAACTGGTGGTGGCTGCCAAAGTCGCCATTAATGTGTGTGTGTGTGTGTGTGTGTGTGTGTGTGTGTGTGTGTGTGTGTGTGTGTGTGTGTGTGTGTGTGTGTGTGTGTGTGTGTGTGTGTGTGTGTGTGTGTGTGTGTGTGTGTGTGTGTGTGTGTGTGTGTGTGTGGTGTATGTGTGTCAACTAATCCAGTGACACCAAAGAATATCAATTGACCTCTTGCTTGATCTAGTAAGAGTATCATAATGTATAGGAATATCTATAGACTTCAGGGTTTGCACTTGGTACTCACAATAGTAAACACTTTGCAAATTGTAAACACTTTGGAAATAGTATCTATTTATAGACATGCAATTATTGTCTGCACAGACGGAAATGGCTAAGAAGAGGTTGCCTGGTGAAATTTCCACAACTTGTGGTCAAGAGGTTAAATGTGGGTTGCTTGGGGAGGGGGGGGGGGGGAAGATGGGGATAAGGAAAAAGGGAAGAAAGAAAGGGAAGTGCACAGTAAACTACTTAATTTTTGTGGATAGTCATAATTCCACCAAGTCAACCTATTGCATACTTTTTAATTATTAATTATCTAATTATTATAAAACTGCCGTCTCTATCCATGAAGCTTGAGGATTATTAGAGAGATCCCTTTGAAATCTTTTGAGGATCTTTTTTCGAACCCTACAGGTGACCCTGAAGGAAAATCTCTTCATAATTCAAATTTGATTTCAGAGAAACAGTCGCACCATATCTCTGTGTCTTGTCTTGCGTTTGTTCTGCTCATCGGTCTGTCAGTAAATCAGGCAAAATTTCCTGCAGGCCTTCTGTATTGGAAATTATTTTATGGCAATAATTTCAAAAGAAAGACATTTTTATTGAAATTTCCATACAAGAAAAACAGCCAACTTTGAACTATGGAGCTGGTGGTGTGAGAAGACTGGCCTTCCATCCTATCAGTGCCGGGCCAGCTGTTGTCGCTGCTATGGTTTGGCCGTAGTATTCTGGAGAGTTTTAATAACTCGGTGTGATCAAATTAATCTGGAGGGAAGTTTGGAGGAAAATCAATAAAAATGGGGAAAAAGAAGGAAATTTTTTCTCTCATGGAATTTGAATCAAGGACTTTGAGCATACTAAATTGTGCTAGGCAACTGTGTTATCAGTTGTTCTATTGGGATAACCAGCTCCTGAACTTCAAAGGAGCTTTATATGATCAGCATGGACATTGTGATAGCTATAGTCAAGCATCTTCTTCTCACTACGGACCCTGTCTGTGTTCTATATGCCGCAGCTAAGTATATTCAGTTGAGTGCTCTAAGATCTGCGAGCATAGCGTCCACATAACAAAGAAAGATTAGAGTAGGCACTAAATGGAGCATTGACTTGGATCATGATGTTTGAATGGAAGATAAGAGATGACCAGAGAATGATTCTCTCTTTCTCTCTTTCTCTGTGCTGCTACATGACAAGGCGTGTCATTATGACAATATTCACAGATATAATATCGTCATAAGATAGTTGTGGTCAATGGACCATAGAACACAATTACACAATTACACAATTACATTTGCTTCTCTTCAGTGTTACCCGTCGTCAAGCTTGATCACAACTCACCTTGATTAGTAAGGAAATGATCATTACTAATAAATTACTATAAATTGTTGTGTATGTGGCGGAGGAGGGTTAAAATTATGGCTGACAGCACTCACTAAGTAGGTTGGTCTTCTGGGAGGTGTGGTTTGGTCTTGTCACTGATGAAATGCTTGGTTCTGGTCTGCCAATGGGTAGCTCCCACTGCTGATATATATATATATATGTGTAGATGTGCATGTGCCATTCATTCATGGCCGTGTGTGAACTACAACGGACCTCTATTTACCTAATACTAGTGAATGGCTCACTTGCTCTTGCCCAATGCAAGTATGAAGTGACTAGACAACTGAGAAAATGCAATCATGTAATGTACTACAAAACTTGTCAATTATTGAAAGTGAATATCACAAAAAATCATGTGTGTTAACCAAATTTGGCAGCTAATGTTTTTGTCTTCTTGACAATTGATTCTGTACAAACATAACTACAGCTTTAAACCACTTTACAAACAGGTACATTCTTAATTCTCTCCCCTGAAGCCTTAGGGTCACATGATCCTGAGTGCTACATGGAAAATACAAGGTTTTTCTTGTGTTCAAGAATGATTTTTCCTGTTGGCACAAAAGAGGTTCCTGAAATTCAATTGGTTCCTGTAACTTGTGGATAAAGTAAATGTGACTTTTACCAAAGTTATCAAGTATCTGTCCTACCAGTTCAAGTGGTTATAATAGAAAATAAATAAGTAGAGGTATGTTCATTCTTCTTTTAGGAGTACTTCTTTCTTTCATTTTTTCTTTTGTCCAAAAAAGTGTAGACTAAAGCCCTGTCCACACTGCACAATAAAACCGGTTTCACCCATGTCTGGAATGGGTTCCACACGTCCACATTACACCTGGTTTTTATCCCAATGGGTTCTACCCAGTATCACCTGAAACCTTCAGAAGGGTAGGCTTCAAGCGGCTCAGATTTATTGAACTTACCTGTGGCTTTATTGCTAATGTTCTCTATTAGGAGTTTAGCTACTAACAGCTCTTCCCCCCCCCCCCCCTTTCAATCCTCCTTTTGTGTGATTACATTGTGGAGGGCAAAAGACAGAACAATGAAGCACACCAGAAAAAAAAATCCCCTGTTTCTATACGTGGTAGAGGAAAAACAATTAATCTACACAGCTAATTATTTAGCTCACGCAGGTAATGTGGAGCAGGTTCAGCACTGTGCTAGTGTGGCCGCAAGAAAACCTTTGGAACTGGGTGTTGCTGGAGACCCATTTGTAGTATGAACAGAGCTTACGGCATATAGCTAACAGCTTTGGTAGTTTTATTTTCGATTTTGACTACATGGATGTAGTTTCCTATTAATTTGTAAAACCTAATTCTAAAATCCCCTCAATATGAACCTCCAGACCACACAGCTGTCATTACGACAGGTGATAAGCAACCAACCTCCCTCAACAATTCCTGTGTATTGGTTACAAACAATTACAAACAATTAGAGCTGCACTAACAGATTAGTGACCACTAGTAAAAACAAAATGGAAAACAGGATGGAAGCCTGACAGTGAAGTAATATCTACTGGCACACAACAGCAAAATTAATGAAGAACTATAAACATGTCTGGTATGCTGTTGTGAAAGAGAACAGTGACAAAATATTTGTATATTCTCAGGCTAACAATGGAAGCCAAGAAGTAAGGTTCCATTCAAGTATCTGGTGAGTGTCTGGCAGGAAACTAGTCAGTGAGTATGCTGCTAGTGTTTCCGCCATCAACAAATGTCAAAGGGAAAAAAAGAAACAAAAAAAATCAAGGAACAAATGAGAAAGAGACACACCGTTGTAGCAGTGCAAGCAGAGAATGAGCAATCAGAGCAACAGTGATATGGTTGCTAGTCTGAAGTTAATGTTGACTACAACTTGTTTTACAAGTGACTGCAACGAATGTGTCCTAAACAGATCTGGCAGGGATATCAGGGTTCTTTGTGGGCAATGGCTAAGGTTGGAATGAGAACACTGGGTGGGGGGGGGGGGGGGGGTGGGGGTAAAGATGGTGCAACAACAACAAAAAAAGGATGTGGAGATATTGGACTAACTGAAGAAAGTGCTGAATATATAATTCACTTTGTCAAATTAAAATACAACCAGCGACCCATTGCAATTTCACTTGCAATAATCAAGTCATTGGTTGTACAAAGCAACATGCATTGATATGCCCTCAGGTTGAGATATGGCCTACAGAGACGTAGGCATTGCTAAACCCAGATGGAAGATATGTATGCATGCCATGTTACTTCTTTTTTTCCTTTAGAGGCAAGGGTTACAGTTTAGCTGGCCAGATATTGTTTTTGAAATTATTTGTGCTCACAGAGACATTCTTGGTAGATTTTACCTGCAGGGGCAGATCCAGGATTTTCTGAAGTGGGAGGGGGGGGGGGGGGGGGGGGGAGGGTAGAGGTTTCTAGAAAAAAGTAATGCAAAGTTGCATACATTTTAAAATATTTGTATGACCACTCACACTATATCACATTATTATATTGATTTGATTATGATACTGTTGTGTT
>OZ017787.1:1791160-1893660 GCA_963969325.1 Lycopodina hypogea
ATACTGTTGTGTTTGATTTTTTGTCTTCCCTACTTACAGAGGAACCTCAGAGCTGACCTTCAGATACAATTTGGAGCAGTCCAAGTATCAGTGACATAATATGCTGCCCTATTCAGATATATCTATTGTCATGTAGTGTAGGCAGTCACATATTACCATTAATATGTTATATATGCAGAGAGTGGATGCAACATATTTACTGTTATCTGAAATTTATAATTCATTTGAAGTTGATGTAATATTTTTTATATGATAATCCTAGTAACGTAACAGCAATAAGACATAAACTAATGAATAAATTTACTTATGAATGCAATTGCTTTGATGAAATAGTTAATATGGTACAACTACCTGTGCAATGGGAATGATGACAGAACAGGCTGGGCTAAATACATATTTAAACAAACCGAAACAATACACTTTCAAAATTTAAAGCAAATTGATTTTTTAGCTCTATGTATGTGACTAAACATACAAACAGTGATGTTATCCAGCTGACTGTTATAATAACCTTAGCTCACCCTGGTTACTGAAAGGAATGCAACATTTTGATTGCTGTATTCTTGTCAATAACACACATAAGGAGCACAGTACTACCACATTATAGCTAGCCATATCTTTATAATTTCATCGCTGAGATCCCACCATGGGTCCATAATTTGATTCATTCAAAATATAGCAGCGCTGAACTGCTTGGTGGCTCTTGGTTTAAAGACTCCTTAATACATCCAGGCGGCCACCATCAAAGAGGTTGAGCTTTTTTTTATTTTTGAGCTATCACACCTTGTTATATAAGTAATAAAAGTCGTAGGAAGATTGACGACTTACTCTTTTCTCTTTCTTCTGTATCAAAGTGTGCATCATACCACATGTCAGAGGTTGGTAAGGTCCCCAACACTGCCTCAGCTCCCTACCACTTGTCTCAGGACTCTAGTATTGTATAAAACCCCCACCACTGACTCAGGTTCTAGCCGCTGCCTCAGGTCCTAGCCACTGCCTCAGGCCCAATATCTTGCAATTTCTGATGCGGGGGGGGGTGGTTGCATGTTGTAAATTCTTTTTTGGCCAAAGTGCATGGGTGATAATGTGGTGGACCCTTTACCAATATTATGCAAAAAAAATCTGCCAAAAGTACAGCTTTTGTTTCTCCCTATACTTTTTACTCTCACTATACTCTTTACTCTCACCATTGTGGATAATTTTAAAGCTTTCCTCCACCTCAAGAGGAAGTAGGAAGCAGATTGAGAGTGGAGAAGTGGTCCTGGGACCCGTGGTTCAATAGTTTTTCCAGCAGTTACGCAGGCAGGAGGCAGTTATGCAGTTATGCAGGCAGGCAGGCAGGCAGGCAGGCAGGCAGGCAGGCAGGCAGGCAGGCAGGCAGGCAGGCAGGCAGGCAGGCAGGCAGGTTACACAAATAACATATATGATATTGTACACTACATAAAAGAATATATCAATAACTACACCTGTTAATACAGCCTCTCTTCTTCACCTTGAACTGAGGCTGATACTAGACACACTGAAGTGCAAGTATTAGCTCGCTGCTCATTAAAAAATATCCTTCCACCAAAAGAATAACTTTATGGACTCTGCCACTGAGCTGAAGTGGAATTATCTACCCCCACCCCCATTATTTTTTATCCTTAAACAGGATGTAACTAACTCAATATCAAAACTTTGAAATAAAGAATTCCTCCAAAGTAATTAAAAATGATTGAATGCACACACTGAGCTAAGCATGTGCTTACTATCATAGTCCATGTCATTATCTCATGGTTAAACGTGCATGCTGACCCTTTTCCTCATACTAGCAAGAGGAAGCATCTTTAGCTCTTCGTGTATGACTGCTTTCATGTTTTGAGACTTCAAGATATTTTCTTTTTAGATATGCATTTCAGGCTATTGGATATTGTCCTTGAGGAAATCTGATAGTCCAGTAAGTTTGTCCAAAGTAGTACTTGAACTTTCCTTGAAGGCTTGAACTAAAGTACTTGAATTCAATAGTTTATTTGTAAGTCTCCTACATACATAACAAGTTATTTTTTCCAAAACAGCTGCTCTGTCTGTCTGTGTACAAATGAGTTCCTTTTTAGAACAAGAATTTAAAGTTATGGTTGTAATAGGGAGGGGTTATAGGACACAGACACAGTGCAGGTGCCAAGAAGGGGGAGGGGCTGGGGGTCATAACACACAGCAGCTGCCCAGAGTTTAATAGCAAGGAAATATGCAAGTACATTGGCTGTACCCATGATTGGCAATACAGAATAAACCAGAACAGAAACAGTTCAGAGGTTGAGACTAGATACAAAAATAAGAGTGTTTCTACAACCAGCTGCTCCTAAAATTTACTAATCCAACTTCAATCTAAAAAATATATACATATATATACACACAATATTAAATTAATTAATTAATTAATTTAAAAGAGAAAGTCCAATTTAGAAATTTTAAGAAAGAATTCCATAAACTGTTGAGCTACAGACTTAATACGAAATATGCCTTTAGTATATCTCCAACTATATATCCAACATAATAAACCAGGTACCAAAATTCTGATTTTTATTATGACAAGATTGAGTGCCCACAACACTCTCCTGCTTGTGTGTTAAGGTAGTTAGCAATAGCCTAATTCCTGTAATGTTTACTATTATTAATCATTGATTTCCTGTTAGGCCTAATTAAACCTATATATAATTATAATGTCATTGGGTTGAAACTTCATATGATTTTGTATAATCATAAGTCACCCTTTTTAGAAGCACACTTGTCTTGTCACAGTCAGAGCATTTCCCAACTTAGTTAGTTGTCATTCATTATGTGATTGTCTCCTGAGTTTCAACAAAATGTTTGGTCATTTTAATTATTTCTTGCTGGGTGACATTAGTCTTCAAATGCTACAAACCTTACAACTCCAAAGAAGAAAAATAAATGTGTGCAGACACGAAGTCCCACAGCATCTTGTTGACATTGTGCAGCTTCAGAGGGTGTGAGACAGCTGAAATGATGTGGAATAATAGCCTTAGGCTATTGGAATGCAACAGATACATCCATCCATCCACAAGGATACCATTAGTCAGTGCATAGCATCTGGGATGGGAAAATAACAACACTCTAGTCTTGCCTGGTAGAAAAAGAGAAAAGAGCGGTCCTGGACTAAGACCTATGGCAAATAATTACTATAATTTATTAAAAAGCAGTGTTTTTGACCAGGAAAATAATTGTTTAGAACACTTAAGATGAGGTTAAAATTGTGGTAAGGTTTACAAATTTTGGGTTCTATATAGTGAAAAATAATTAATTATAACCACAGGTTTCCATAGTGTAAAAAACAACAAAACAACTTAGTTATAACCAATTAGTTGAAACAATGACTTTGGTGTTTCTAAACAGTAAACAATTAGTTAAAAAACTATTGTGAGCAAACTTGTGGATGTATCCTTCTTCCCCCCCCCCCCCCCCCCCCCCCCCAACCCCCCACCATTCCATGAGTTCCTAGACCTGTATGTCACAGGTAAAAAAAGATGATTTATTACCTCATTTACAATAAGAGAAGGAGGTAAGTTAATGAATTGAGCACTTTCTCACAGAATTCATTTATATTGCCAAGGAATATATTATCAAGACGTGCTTACAACTGCCAATACAATTAGTGTTGGACATGAACCTGAAGTACATAAGTATGATCATCGGCTGCTATCTAGAATTGGGGAAGTGGAATGGGAGGGTTTGTCAAAAGGGCAGGTGAGTGTCTTGCAACATTCATGATTCATGTTCGTGGACAGCTGGAATTGCTCCCAACTGCCCCCAAACAACCACAAGCCATCTCAAGGTATACACCATTGTGTGAGACATGCTTATTAGTGGTGTAGCTACAGCTGTACACCATGTCATTGGATCTTGTGAAGTTTGTTGCCTCACATACACCACAAGGGCTGAATAAGGCATGGAGGTTGTGATCAAGTGTCATGAGATAGGATCCCTTAATTTAGGACTAGGGATCTTCATTAATGCATTCTTAACTACACAGAAACATAGCAAATGCAAATGCGTAATGATGCATCCCCATAGATACCCACTTAATAAGCATATGTTGTTGCAGGTGCAAGATTTGTCAGAACCTGTTGCAAATGATGTTGCCCTCCCCACAATGCCAGTGAATTAGTGAGAGCATGTTGTGAGTACACTGAGAGCAATGTCAACTTACACTTGGAGAGATCTTTGCTTAGTGAGATAAAACGAAACTCTTCCACTAGTTCTTCGTTGATGGAAAACAATGTCTGTGAAATAAGAAATATTAACACTTGACCACAAATATTCACATTAATGGTATCAATTGTCCCACTGCTCAAGAAGCTAATAACATCACGTGAACATCCTTTTTCTTCTATTTTAATAATATAATCTTTATACTATAAAGTGAAAATAGTTCGTCTGTCTGCAATTCACACTTCAAATTAAACCTGCTAATCTAATATATATATTTAGAATCAGTCTACTATAGAAACATTTTAAGTATGCCTATATGGCCACACCCCTTTCGTATTAAAAACAAAACAAAACAAAAAGGGTAATTTTGCAAGAAAAAATAATGGAGTATAGACCTACAACTTGGCACACAGACACAATTTGATTCTGTGAATAACATGGGGTGAGTCCCACCTAGCCACACCGCGTCCTCTATCTGTGTAAGTCTAAAAATGCCAATATGGTACTTAAAAAAACAACAACAACACTTGGACCTAGGTAGCTATATCCACAAACCCATATATATTTGGAATCAGTGTCACCAGGGGAATGTTTTAAGAATGTCTATAAGGCCACTCCCCATCCTGTGTTCGTGTCAGGCCAAAACAAAAAGTAAAAAATTGTACATTGGTGAAACAAACCCTTGGAGCCACAGCCCTAAAACTTGGTATGTATACACAACATGACTCTGGGAGTAGGATGGGCTGGGTCTCACCTGGCCACACCCTTTTCTCTGTGTGTATTAGGCTAAAAACAGTTTGTATGTACATATGTATGCATGTTTGTGTGTATCCACTTTATCATCAAAGCACCATACCAAATAAAACTCGCTCTTCAGAGTAGATACTTCCTACAGCAAGGATGATTTTTTTAAAGCAAGAACAGATTTTCAAATATTTGGATGTCAGAATCCAAAACTTGACAAAATGGAATTCTGTGCGTAGCACTGGTACTTAATATGATATAACATAGGCCAATCACAGTCCACCAAATTTGATGCTTTTTGACCTAATCACATGTTCACTTTAGTTTTAATAGTCTACACCATGTCTTCAAAGCAGACACTTTGTGTGACTACAGCCCATCAAAGGCGTGCTGCAATGTAGATCACAATCTGTTCAGACATCTTTTGTATGCATAACAAACCAGAAGACATCTGAGGATGGAATCCCACAAGCCACTAGTACATGCATACCTTTGCTGTTATATAGGGTTCATGTGGCAAAATATCTGAGTGTTTTACATGTGTGGTTTGTAGAGTGAGTGTACAACTCAAACAGTTGTAATAACTAATTAGGAATGTAAAATTCAAGGATAGATGTAAATAAATACAGAAATTCAAAATTCTATTATTTAAAAAACTACTCTTCCCAAGGGCTCATGCCAGATTGTATCTCAATTGACCCAACCATTCTCTCAATCTCAGTGGTTATATTAGAGAGTGGACAGACAGACTGTAATGTGCACACACACAAAGAGAAAACAAAAACATGCTTTCAATAAATTGGCTTGTAAAAAATGAAGGGTGTAGGAGAAAAAAGAAGAAAAAATGGCTGACATCACCTGCTGTCCCCAGGTAGTCATCCATTCCAAGTACTGAGCAAGCCCATCAGTGCCTAACTTCATTTAAGTAATTGAAATTTTAAAAAGGGTCTGGACAGAAATTAATACACACACACATGCATGCATGCAAGCACACGCACACACACACACATAAGCGCGCACACACACACACACACACACACACACACACAAGGTGAAAACAAAACAAGCCTTCACTACTCGACTTGTAACAAACAAATGAACAGGATGGATATTTAAAACTAATGAAGTAGATCCTAAGATGGTTCCATTACACTTTGTCTTGTACCCATGAAAGATAAAGTTGGGTGAAGATAAACTACCAGTACCCAACAATATAGTTAGTTATTCATTGTGAGCACACGTGACACATACACAAAATAATCAGCACCTTGTTGATCTCTCTAATTTTAGGTTGCGGTCTGCAGATAATACAGCTTTTAAAGTTCTTTTAAACTCGTGATGCCTCCTAATTATAGGTATGTTCTGGCTGTAGTTAATATTGGAAGTACATGTTCATATTTGCCAATGATATGACAATGCAATAGATAATCTCCGACACTGCATTATCTACCCTAATCCCAAGCCTATCCCAACCCCTAACCCAAGTCCTATTCCAACCTCTATCTGAAGTCCTATTCCAACCCTAGTATCGCGTAGCCAGACCTTTTACCTACTGCTTTGCTGATAAACTGCCTGGTCACTGTAGGCAGGTTTTCGTGGGCCAGTTACTAGATTCTGTAACCAAACCTGATTGGTCGGATTTGTATAGTGTCACGTATTGTACAATCATAAAGTTATCGATGACTAAATTTCACAAGCAATCAACTGCTGCCCATTTCAATGCTTGCAAGTGGCATAGTTCACTGACTGCATTTAATAGCTGCAACTGTTATTATATTTTTGACATATGATACACTCCCACTGTGATCACAAAAAACTTGCAACAGTGATCAGACAGATCATTCTATTTTTAATCTGGCTGGCTGTGTGAGATTATTCCAACCCTTAGCTCAAGTCCCATTCCAACTCCTAGTTCAAGCCCTATTCCAACCCCTAGCTCAAATCCCATTCCAACTCCTAGCTCAAGCCCTATTCCAATCCCTGCTCAAGTTTTATTCCCACCCCTAGTCCAGCATGGTAACACCTACCCTGAGCTCTTGCCAAGCTTCACAATTTTTATAGCTATAATCCAGTCGTGAGATAAAAGCACACATCGATATATTATGGAAAAAGTAGTGAATTTCACAGTACTCAACCATGATGGTTATATTCCTGTATCCCCACTGTTTTACTGGGTGAGACTTACCACACTTGCAACGATAAAGATGGTCAAGCAGGCAACCTTTATGTGGTGACCACTGGCATGGAAATAAAACACAGAATCACAGTGTAATATTATGCTACTGTCAAATCCACTAGTAGAATACTTTTGCACTACTCACAGTTTTAAGAGTTCCTTTCGCCTTCTTGACCATTTGCTTGACCATTTGCTTGACCATTTGCTTGACCATTTAGTTGGCCATTTACTTCTTTTACCTCCCCCCATTTTAAATAACTTGCCACAGGCTCTGGCATTATTCTCCTTCAACTGATCTGCAGGCTTCACCAGAGATCTTTCAAAGATGTTTGCTTGCTTCCCTCCCCCTTCATCTGCTACCCTCTCATTCCCAAGCAAGCAGGGGTAAGTTTTCATTCATGGAGCTATCACACACATTTTTGCGGGATCTCCTAATCATCTGTGCAGCTGCCAGCTGCGCCCTCACGCTGGGCAGACCTTCCGCATTCAGACTGTCTGAGAAAAGGGGTCTTTTCACATTCATAGCGAGTTCTGAATCGGAGAGGTGCATCCTTGTTCTCCTTATTCTCGGGGCGAAGATTCCAAGTCTTCTTCCAAATTCATGCTGTTGGGACACTTTCAATATTTTTTCGACAGACAAATACTACGCTGCATGGATCACTTTATCCTGCGCACTCAGCTTAAGCACTGAGCCGATGCTACTTATCGTGATTAGCTTGAGCTAAGTTCGGGAGGTGAGACCAAATTAAGTCTACACTGTGCAAAAGAGCAAAAGATAAGGCTGAGCCAACGCTGGCCTGCCCGGTGCTACTTACTTGTGATTAACCTGAGCTAAGTCCTGGAGAGTGAGACCAAATCAAGGCTACACAGTGCAAAAGAGTTAAAGATGAGCACTCCTTTCCTTGCAGCGAAGGAAAGGGGGGGCGGGACTTGGCATGGGAAATCTCAGGTACCGTGAATAAAGCTCTGTGGTTGTTCTCACGATATCATGATATAACAACGGCCTTTTTAAAAATTTTTTTTAAATTTTTATTATTATTTTTTATTGATATTTTTTTATCACCTATTCCTTGATCTTTTTGGTAAACATCGCTGTTTTACCAGCTACGAAGTACAAACATGTAACGCTGGAGTCCATGCTTCTGAGCTTAACTAGCTATTATAATTTTTTAAAATAAATTTTGAATTAATTTTTTTTAAACTGTAGACTAGATATATTTAATGTTCAGCCCGTGCCTCAACATCAAGTAAGTTGCAAGAACAGGATAAGTGGCAGTGACAATTCTTCTGTGCCATTTCATTGTTCCCTTTTGATTGGATATGCACTTAGTTCTTGATTGTATGTGTGTCTATTATATGTGGTAAACTTGTAGTTCAGCACTCCAGATTGTCTCATCTACAAATTTACCTTTATACTATACATTTATAATATATAATTTATATAAATTAGAAGGAAGATTGGAAGAGGAAAATAAATGGTGATTAGTTAACTAACTAAAATATGAAGAAAAGTATTTGACCTTTGGAATGCATGGCTGAGTTCAGTCATCATCACGTCCTTTCAATGAGAAGTTGCAGATAGTTCCTATCACAAGCTCTAATAGAGTGAACAGCTTTTGTTAAGACTAGAAATTGTGGTTTGTTTGGGTGTTGCTGCTAGGTCAATCAGGAAATCTATTAACACTTAGTGGACCTGGGATTACCTTGTCAACACCCATGTATGTTACCTCACCCTGTGCCTGTGCTGTGCCTCATACTGATTGAAGAGGGAGAGGAATTTAACAACTACTCTAAAATTGAATAAGTGGGGTGGGGTGTGGGGATGGCTGTCTGTGTGTGTGGTGTGTGTATTTATGCATTCCTTCGTGACATGTACTACTAGCAGAAGTGTATACTGACCAGAGTAACATACTCATTTCTCTTGCATTCTCCTGCATTCTCTTCTCCTGTATAGTGGGTAGCCATCTTCTCCAGTCCAGAGTGCATGACTGGTTAAGTTGTGCTCTGTTCCAAAGGAGGTCATCTGGAATGCTGAAAAGTACTTGTTGATATTGCTTCTAAAATGCTTGCTAATTGCAGTGCTTTCTTCAAGTAGCCTCTTCAAAGTTAGTGGGGACTCCTCGATAAGTGGGAGTTTCGCCTTTCCATTGGAACAACAGAGTGTTGGTGGTTCTTTCTTCCATTTTTGTGCATTGCAGTGCTGGCATACATCTGTCATCCTTCCAATGGTAACCTTATCATTGCTTGCATAATCAGTGGTTGTGTCATATTGGAAACCTGCACAGGTGATATTTAATCTTGCTGTTGTTTCTGTTTCAATATTAGTTGTTTCTGTGATTGCTGTGACCTGAGGCTCCAGTATGTGTTCATGACTATCTGTTGAAATATGTGCATTTGTTGTTGTTTGTTGAAGTTCATTTGTTTGATGTTCATTCAGTGTATTCATGAATGTTCCATTAATGGATGTTTTGAGCATTTCACTTGTCCTGTAGTGTGATTGAATGGTTTTATTCAGCCTACTGCTCTCCCTTCTGGTGTTAGTTGGCCTTGGTGACTTACTCCTTTTTTCAGGCATATCTATGTGTGATACATGTGGAATGGTCAGATTTCTTTAAGGTATCAGTAAGTATGTGGTTTTATGACATACCTTCCTTGCCCTTGGTGATTGCTTGGATACTGTAGTTTGGATAGAATGATTGGATCTGTTTTATTCAGGTATATTTAAATCAATTGGTTCAAATGAAATGTAGGATTTATGTGTTTTTTTATTAATGAATGGGTTTTTTTTTTTTTTTTTTTTTTTTTTTTTGTGCATTCATTACAATTGTATGTTGGTAGTGTTTTTTTAATAATGAATATTTATTAATGGTAAAAGTGCTTGTACTTTGGTTGGTTTTTATTTCAATTGATAGTAGCAATTACATATAGTGTAGTTTTAAGTGCTAGATCAGTTTTGGATAACTGCTGCAGGTTGTTTGTTAAGTATAGTTGGTTTTTGTTTGCTGGGTGTTAAAAATGTGTGAGGAGTTGTAAGGGTGTGTGTCTGTATGTCTATATTATGTAAGGACTAAATAAATAATGTGTTTTTTTTTTTTAGTTTTTTTTTAGTTTTTTTGTTTTTTTTGTGCTATTCACTCATGGAAATATATATTTTTTGTAGTAAATGATTACTAATTTAAAAAGGAAAAGGAAATGTAAATGAAAATGTGTGTGGAGTTGTGTGTGTGTGTGTGTGTGTGTGTGTGTGTGTGTGTGTGTGTGTGTGTGTGTGTGTGTGTGTGTGTGTGTGTGTGTGTGTGTGTGTGTGTGTGTGTGTGTGTGTGTGTGTGTGTGTGTGTGTGTGTGTGTGTGTGTGTGTGTGTGTGTGTGTGTGTGTGTGTGTGTGTGTGTGTGTGTGTGTGTGTGTGTGTGTGTGTGTGTGTGTGTGTGTGTGTGTGTGTGTGTGTGTGTGTGTGTGTGTGTGTGTGTGTGTGTGTGTGTGTGTGTGTGTGTGTGTGTGGTGTGCGCGCGCGCATGTGTGTGTCGTGCGTGCGTGTAAATATTAAATAAATATTGTGTTTGTTTGTTTTTGTTTGTGCAATTCATTCATGGAAATATTTTTCTGTAGTATATGATCTCTAATTTAAAAAGGAAATGTAAATGTAGGTATAAAATCAAATAGGTTTAAGTTAATTTGTCTTTATGATTCAATAAAATGTTAGTTAAGATGTGTACAACTTATTTATTCCAACTGAGAATTATTTTTGCTGCACTGAATTTCTTATGTAGGTTTGAGTAGAATAGAAATTCTAAGGAATGCATTGGACCATACAGGTTTGGGTAAATTTGTTTTTTCTGGTTCAATATATGTTGGTTAAGTGGTATACAACTCACTTTTTTTCAGCTGGAGATTACTTTTGGTGCACTTGCTTGAGAGTGTTGAATTTCTAAATGTTGGTCTGTTTTATAGAGTGTGTTGTGTGTTGTTTATTTTTATTCCAACACCTGTTCCTTTTTTTTTTCTTTTTACTCTTTGATATATTTATTCATGTTTTTTTTGGTGTATGAAAAGGACTCTTTTTTTTAAATATATTATTTACTTGTTTGAGAGTGATGAATCTCTAAATGTTGGTCTGTTTTTAGAGTGTCTTGTCATGCAAAGGACTCTTGTTTGTTTTTTTATCTTAACACCTGTTGCATTTTTTTCCTCTTTGATATATTTATTCACCTTTTTGTATGAAAGAGTTGCCTTTTTTTTAAACGTATTTATTTATAAATATTTTTTTGGAAAGAAGTTGCTTTATTTCAATGGTTGCTATTCTACTTATCATTTGATGATGGTGTGCAAAATGGCAAAGATTGAAGAACTCACCATTTCATGAATTTCTTGGTTACTGGACATCAGCACGAATGCACTGAGTCCAAATATGGCCTCAGATTCGACTGACTTAGTTCCGTTCAAAAGTTGTTTTTTTTTTAAATTTTTTATATAGGATCCCAGTTTTTGATTTTATATATATATACTAGCAAACAAAACTCGCCCTATGGGTGGTTTTTCGGCCCACCTTTGGTGGGCTGTGGTCACAAAATTATCTTCTTCGTGTACATATTTATTTTGGTTTTTATATATTATATTTATATATAATTTTATTCATTTCATTTGTTTAGTTCATTTGGATTATTATGTATATTAATGTAATTTAATGAGTGTAATAGTCTTAAGTATGGAAATAGGAAATACATTTTTTTAAATTGATAATATTGTCTAAGAATTGTTTCATTGATAAATATCATTGTGATTTTTATCTGCTTCATCATTTCTTGATTATTATATTCAAGATGTGTTAATTTTTTAAAATCTAGACTGGTAAATGTAACAGTTTATATTATGTAGTGTTACTTTATTGCTTTGGATCACCATGTGGTATATCATGGTGATGGATTAATTTTTTGAAAGTATCAATATATATTAGAAGACCTAACTATGTAACTAACTCTGTAACTATGTTCGTCTCAAAATCCCTCTGTTAGATTTTGACCAAACTTTAAGGGATGGAGGAGACCCACCCTGAGATGGTTTTATACCAGGTGGCATGTCTGGGAAAAAACTGAATTTGTCTGTCTGTCTGTATGTTTGTACCATCATTCTGGCCAAACCGGTTGGTGGATTTCTCTGAAACTCGGCATGATGATAGATTTTGACCCAACTTAAAACATGGGCTAAAAATATCACAAAATGGTTACCATGGTAATGAAAAAAAGCCAAAAATGGTATTTTTGCCAGAAAAACCATTGGAGCTAGAGATCTAAAACTTGGTATGAATATACAACTTCACTCTGGGAGTAACATGGGCTGTGTCCCACCTGGCCACACCTCTTCCTTTCTCTGTGTAAAGCTATTAATGCCAAAAATGATATTTCAGCAAAATCACTTGAACCTAGGGAGTTAAACCAATGAACCCATATATATTTTGAATTAATATAATCTGAGGAATGTTTTAAGTACATTTATATGACCACACTCACTTCTGTTTTCGTGTCAGGCCCAAAAGAGGACAAAAATGGTACTTTGGCCAAACAAACCCTTGGAGCAACAGATTTGATATATGGTTTGTATACTCAACTTTGACTATAATGTTTGATGTTGAAATTGGCCGGGCAACGCCGGGTAGATGCTGCTAGTATATTTATATTTACTTTCAATGATTGGTAGTTTTATTGAGTGAGTGTTTAAGAGCAAATGTAATGGTGTTTTCTTGATATGTGCACATGTCTAATTGGGTTAGTGTGCATTAGTGCACATGGTGGTTGCTGTGTATTTATTGTTGATGTACACTGCCATGTCAGGTTCTATGCAATTTTCCAATTTATTGCATGCAGTAGGAAATTTTATGTTGTATTCATTCGTGTTCTTACTTTTTCATTAGCTGACCATTTCAGTTGATTAGTGCCTCAGGATAAACTACATTCTTTTGTCTTTCCTCCTGGAGTTGAATGAAATAGGTTTTTTGGGTTGCCTACTCTTAAGCAACCTACGTATAGTTGGCCAAGTGAAAGAGCAGATGTGTATAGATTGTGGTCAACAACCTTAAAGCTCTGTCCCTGCGACTTGTTGATGGTCATTGCAATGCTTAGCCTAACAGGGGATTGCAATCTTTTCAATTCAACTGGTAGTCATCTCCATTGGGGATGAGAGGTATTCTTGGAATGAATAGTGATTCACCTGCATATTGGCCAGCCATGACAAGGGGTAGCAGGCAATGGCAGGAGGCAAGTACCATTGCACAGTTTTGGTGGGTCCAAGTTTCTCAGTAGCATGATTGGTACATTGGCTTTAAGTATCTATTTGTGAGGAGGAAATCATGGTGGTTCAAGACTGTGAAGAAACTCTGTTGCATGGTTTTATTCAGTCTACTTCTCTTGTGCCTATTGGTATTAGTAGGCCTTGCTGACTTACTCTTTTTTTTTCTTGGTAACTTACTCTTTTTTCCTGGTAACTTTTTCTTTATTTCAGCATATTGTGTAGTACATGTGGAATGGTCAAATTTTGTTAAGGTGTCAGTATGTGGTTTTATGGCTTACCTTCCATGCCCTTGATGATTGCTTGAAGATGTAGTTTGGACAGAATGATTGGGTCTGTTTCATTGATAGAGGTATAGTTGAATTGATTAGTTCAATGAAATATAGGGTTAATATGTTTTTCTATAATTAAAGGGGTTTTTGTAATATAATGTAATGTGTATGTATTCATTGCAGTTGTGTATGTTGGTAGTGTTTTTTAGTAATGAAATATTTCTTAAAGGCCAATATGCTTGTACACTGGTTGATTTTTATTTCCATTGATAGTAGAAATTACATGGTGTTGTTTTAAGTGCTAAATCTGCGGTTGAATAACTGCTGCAGGTTGTTAATTGTGTTTTTTTTTTTGTCTGTTTGTTTGCTGGGTGTTAAGAATGTGTGTGGAGTTATAAGGAAATGTAAATGAATGTATGAAGTCAAATAGGTTTAAGTAAATTTGTCTTTATGATTCATTAAATGTTAGTTAAGAAGTGTACAACTTACTTTTTTCCAACTGAGAATTATTTTTGCTGCACAGAATTTCTTGTGTAGGTTAAGTAGAATAGAAATTCTAAGGAGTGCATTGGACCATACAGGTTTGGTTTATATGTTGGTTATGTTGTATACAACTCACTTTTTTTCAGCAAGAGATTACTTTGGGGAACTTGCTTGAGAGTGTTGAATTTCTAAATGTTGGTCTGTTTTGTAGAGTGTCTTGTCACACAAGGGATACTTGTTTATTTTTTATCTCACACCTGTTGAGTTTTTTTTTTTCTTTTTGATATATTTATTCGAATTTTTAAATTTTGTATGAAAGGGATGCTTTTTTAAATTTATTATTTATTTGCTTGAAAGCATTGAATTTCTAAATGTTGGTCCGTTTTGTAGTGTCTTGTCACAAAAGGGATGCTTGTTTTTTTTATCTCGATACCAGTTGTTTTTTTTTTATCTTTGATATATTTATTCACTTCTTTTTTTTTTTGTATGTAAGGGACCCTTTTTTAAAAAAATCTATTATTTATTATTTTTTGGAGAAGAAGTTGCTTTATTTTAATGGTCACTATTCTACTTATCGTTTGAAAATGGCGTGCAAAATGGCAAAGATTGAATAAGTCACCATTTCATGAATTTCTTGATTTAATGACATCCAATGAATGCAGTGAGTCCAAATATGTCTTCAGATTCACCTGACTTGGTTCCGTTCAAAAGTTTATTGGATTTAGGATCCCAGTTTATGATTTTATATATATAGATAAATATATATGTATGTTTATATGCTCTGCTTGATACTTGGTGAACCTTCCTTGATATGGTTCCAATGTTATTTTTTGTTGTGGTAATGTTCAACTCAACTCAGATACCTCTAAATGTTAAATGTTGGTCAACTAATTTTGTTGTAACAATTTATATTTCATGCTTAAATTACCTTGAATATTAGAGGGGCCAACTTTTCTTTGTGGTTAAATTTGTCTAATGCATGGAAATTTGTCTAATGCATGGAAAATGAGATAATAAATATATTTTAGTTATGTTTGGTTAGATAAAAAAAAATAAATAAAAAAAAAAAATAAAAAAAAAAATAAATTTTTTTTTTATGGTGTAACATTCAGCTGGCTTTAAAAATTGGTGGTGTAATTATTCTAATGCTTACCAAAATAGTATTGTATGATGTGGTAATTTGGAAATAGTACTGTAATAGAAAATGAAGCTTAGATGTATCTGGTTGGGTAAATCTTTAGTTTGAGATGTGTGGTATTAATTGGGTCTGCACATTTCTACATAAGAGTTGTCCTAGGGTCCAGAAGGTTAATGTAGGTAGATATTTATTCTGTGGAATATTGATCCAGAAACTTTGTGCAGTGCTGTGTTCAAGCATCTTGATAAATGACAATGTTGGAAGTCCTATTATGATTTCATTGCAGCAAGTTTGGGGATTGCAGCTGTAGCTGTTCTTTGTGGTCTGCTATGAAGTAGTTGCAACTCCTTCAAATCAGTGGTCACACTTCTTTCCTTTTTTTATTTTTTATTTTTTATTTAGTAGGAAAAATTGTGGGGGGGAGGGGGGGGGGGGAGGGAAGGATTAATACTGCTACTCCAGTTCCTCTCACTGAAACTACTTTGATTGGCACTTGGTGAAGCAGCTGCAACACAGACAGAGAGACAAATATCAAACAGATATTGGAAAAAGTTAATCACAAAAAACACAAAAAAATGATTGCTGCTTTTCTAGACTCATGATTAGCCTGAATGTTGTGACAGAAATATATATGCTAGATCAATATCTCACATATAAAAGGAGATGTCTGTCTGTCTGCCTGCCTGCCTGTCTGGTCTGTCTGCCTGCCTGCCTGCCTGGTCTGTCTGTCTGCCTGTCTGTCTGTCTGTCTGTCTGTCACAGGACCTAGAAATACAAGTCTGAAAATAATGATTAGGTTTTTTTTTTGTTTTTTGTTTTTTTAATATAAACCTGATTCAATAGATACATTTAAAAAAAAAATTTATTTTTAAGTGTCACCCTCTGAGATCAGGGTCACTTGAGCATGCCTGTCCAATTAAATAGCTGATTAAACTTGGTTTAGTTTGAGCTTGGAACCAACACTTCCACTAGACTGCTTTCTCTCTCTATAAATATATATTGATTGACTCAATTTTTAAATGTGTGATCATTATTTTCAGTCTGGTATTTCAACACCCTGTGTCTGGCTGTCCATCCATATGTTCACATAAAGGGTACCAAGAAACACCCCATTTTAAAAATTTCGGATACAAATGCAAAAAATATATATACAGTACATAAAAAAAAATAATAAAAAAAATTTTTTAAATAAAAAAAATAAAAATTTCTTCATGAAATGCAACCAAGGAGAGTAAACAAGGAACCAAGAAGACAACTATTTCATCTTCATGGAATAATTACAGTGGCCAGTCCAGAAAGGATCCAGAGAAGTTTTTGAAAGATTAACGTAGAATTTTTCCTTTATTCCCTTGCAAATCATCCACTGCAAGAAACTCTTGTGTAATCAGTTCTCTTTCTACTTTAAGTAATTGCTGAGATTTCCTTTCTTTAAGAAAGGTTGGATCTCTGGTCAGTAGTGGTGGTAGGAATTGCTGCATGTGGAATTTATTGCCTGCTTTTATGCTTTCTGGGATATTGGAGAAGGGGAGGGGGGGGGGGGGGGGGGGAGTATATATATATATATATATATAATTCAAGGTTGTAGACTAAATATTACAAAAAAAAACTGAAAGAGAAAAAGAAAAGCAAATTAGCTCTATTAGCTGTTCACACTGCAAGAGTTGTACAGGAGATGAGAGCCAAAGGTGTAAATGCATGAAGTTATAATTTATTGGGATGCACCCCACAGACCTTAAGCATATCCTGCCAGGCTAGCACTGCATGGAACATTGACAGTCTCAGTGAGTCTAGTCTAATATATTGTCACCTCTTCTGTTGAAGTGGTTGAAACATGAACACCTTTCTTGTCCAAAGCAATGCAAGGGACCTAGCTATAGTAAGTCAGAATTTGATGAAAACGACTGCAGCAACACTGCAGAGTATCAGGTCAAAATAGTCTTTTTTACTATTTTTGTCAGAAACTGAAACGAAATACAAAAATTGGAGAGAGAAATTTTGTTACCAATAGAATAAAGAAAATATAGAGTACCCAGCAGTTCTCTAAATCCCAGTGGTTTGCATGAATAGAAAAAGATAGATTGATAGACTAAAATACAGCAAAATAGAAAGCAGACAAAGAAATATGGCAATTGCAAATGTATTTGTGAATATCAATCGCACACACCCCCAAAATGCTCATGCCAAAATTCATCCAAATTGGCCCAGCGATTTTCTTAATCCCAATGGTTTCACACAAATAGAAAAAAATATGTAGACAAAAATATAGTAATTTAAAATTTAATTATGTAATAACCATCCCACACTCACCCTAAGTGCTCATGCCACCTTTATCCCAATCGACCAAGCAGTTCTCTCAATCCCAATCGTTATGCACAAATAGAAAAGATAGATTGATAGACTAAAAATATGGGAATTTAAAATGTAATTATGTAATAACCATCCCACACCTACCCCAAATGCTCATGTCAAATTTTATATTAATTAGGCCATGATTTTTTCTTGTTACCATGGTAATCATTTCCCGAATTTTTAGCCCATGTTTTAAGTTGGGTCAAAATCTATGATCATGCCAAGTTTCAGAGAAATCCATGCACAGGTTTGGTCAGAATGATGGTACAGACAGACAGACAAACAGACAGACAGACAGACAGACAGACAGACAGACAGACATCTCATTTTATATACACTAAAGAAAAACCCGCCCTACATTTGTAAGAAATTTGAAGACCTTCCACAGGAATAGAACAACTTAAGGAATAGAATAAAGTTTGAATGGTCTTCCTATGACCTGTAGTTCAAAAATTTTCCCTGGTGGGAGGTTTTTCAGCCCACCTTTGGTGGACTGTAGTCACCAAAATGTCTGCTTTGAAGACATGCTGTAGACATTTAAAACAAAAATGAACGTGTGATTAGGTTGAAGTTGTTTTTGTTTTTTTTTTTAATTATCATTTTTAGCCTTACACACAAATAGGAAGAGGTGTGGCCAGATGGAACCCACCCCATGTTATTCGCAATCAAGTTGCATATGCATGTCAAGTTTTGGGTCTATAGCTCCTTTTTTTCTTGTAAAAGTACCATTTTTGACTTAAAAAAAAAAAAAAATAAATAAAAAAAAAAAAATAATAATAATAATAATAATAATAATAATAAATAAATAAAATAATAATAATAATAAAAAATAAAAAGGGGTGTGGCCATATAAACATACTCAATACGTTCCCCTAGTGACACTGATTCTAAATATATTGAGTTTGTGGGTCCAACTTCAAGCATGAATCAAGGATTCACAGACAGACAGATAGACAAACTATTCATACTTTATAGCATAGATAGAAGATATGTGTATATATCTATATCTATATCTATATATATTAGAAGACCTAACTATGTAACTATGTAACTATGTTCGTCCATTTCTCAAAATCCCTCTGTTAGATTTCAACCAAACTTTTAGGGATGGAGGAGACCCACCCTGAGATGGTTTTATGCCAGGTGGCATGTCTGGGAAAAAACACGATCTGTCTGTCTGTCTGTCTGTCTGTACCATCATTCTGGCCAAACCGGTAGGTGGATTTCTCTGAAAATCGGCATGATGATAGGTTTTGACCCAACTTAAAACATGGGCTAAAAATTTAGCAAAATGGTTACCATGGTAACAAGAAAAAGCAACAACAAAAAAATGGTATTTTGGCCAGAAAAACTCTAGGACTAACAGACCACCACCACTGAGAAACAAGAGCCACCACCACCACCACGACCACCACCACCACGACCACCACCAATACCACCACCACTGAGAAACAGGAGCCACCAATATTGGCCGGGCAACGCCGGGTATATGCTTCTAGCATATGTGTGTGTGCGTGCATGCGTGCGTGCGTGCGTGCGTGCGTGCGTGTGTGCGTGCGTGTGTGCGTGCATGTGTGTTCTTCATGAACACAATTTACTAAAAGAAAAGGATTTAATTGTCATATGACGTTTTAGTTGGACATTTTTAATAAATTTGAAGACCTTCCACAGGAATAGAATCATTTAAGGAGTAGAATAAAGTTTGAGTGGTGTTCCTATGACCTGTGGTTAAAATTTTCCCCCTGATATTTGCACAGGTATGTAGACATGCAGAGAGTTAGTGAAAATAGTATATAAGATTGTAGCATATGAAGTGTTATTGAAATGTGCCAAGACATAGAGAACCATCAATGAACCAGTCCCAAGGGAAGTCATGGTCACATTGTTCTATCAACAGACAATTCAAGCTTTCAATGACATGCTCTGGGCAAGAAGAAATGCCAAGAATACTGGAGTGCATTAAATCAAAATTCCAGTAGTAGCAATGATTTAAAAGTAATTACATTAGTGTATACAAGGCATCTTAGACACAAATATGTTTTGCACACTATGTCCTTCACTATGTTGGCCATATTGCTAAGAAGAGAAGAAATTTAGTCCAAGGAAAGCAGTGATAGAGGAAATCATGTATATAGCAGTATAAATAGATTCTCTCTGTCAGATAAGGTTGTGACTTGCCCTCATCAGTTAGATTGGTTTCATCTTCATTATTTTATGTATTTGAACAACAAATGAAACTACTTCAGAACCTCATCAGAGAAAGTGTTTCTATGTTATAAGATAGGCACCTCATTAAAATGTTGCTTTAGTCAAAACAACAGTTGCTACAGTAAATACATATTTTCTTTCTATTAGCAAATAATAATTAAATGAACAGCTAATGTATACACTAGGGAAAAATCCACCCTATGGATTGCTTTCCGATGTAGTTACGAAATTATCTAAATTGCTTGTTATGTTATGCAGAGATTTATTATAATATATTTTATTGTTATATATTTATTATTTTATATATTAAATAGCAGGATGGGACAGTATTAATATATATCAATTTGAAAGAAAAAAAGAAAATGAAATGATAGAAGGTGAAATGGGAAGGGGACTAGATCCCAGTCCAAGATACAAACTTCTACAGGGTTATATTAAATTATTTTTCTTTTCTTTTCTTTTCTCACAGAGCGTTCCCAAAGATGAAACTCAATCTATGCACTTCCAGTACTACCCCTAAATAGACGATAAACATTTTGTGATGACTCAAATTTCCGTTTAGGAGTAGTATTACATAAGGACTGAGAAAGCTTACAAACTATATATAGCGGGAGACAGGATATATATATGGGGGAGGAGAAAACAGCCCCCCCCCCCCCCCCCCCCCCACTTCAAAGCACCTATTTTTTTTTTCAAATTACATTAGCACCAATGCTGTACATCACATGTATTGTTGGTATCCAAGATCAGTTAATAGGAAAATCCCTAGTTAGTATAGAAAATAGTATACACTTTTAGTTACAGATGCACAAATATCCATTCATTCATACATAGAGAATCACACTAATAATAAACTCAGAAAAGGAGAAAACAGGGGGGGGGGGGGGGGGGCTTACTTAGAGCATCTACTTTCATTTTAGAATAGCTTCATATTTGCACTAATACAGATTACTGCAAATCACATTTTTATGTTAGTATTCAAGATCAATTAATACAAGAGTACCCAGTTGGTATAGAAAATGATGTGCACTTTTATCTATGGATGCATGAAATATTCATTCATTTGCAAAATAAGAAATACATCAATAGTAATATTACATCTATACATAATAGCTTGCATTTGGAAATTAAGTTTAGCAACTTTGCAGCTGCAACATGTGACTTATTTGCTTATTTGCAGCTGAACTGTCTGGAGTCAGAATTTTGTTCTTGTTTCTTAATATTTTGCTAGCTATCTAGCTAGCATTTCGTCATGGCTATTGGACAATATGTTAGCTCCTGTATATTTAGCACTCCCAAAATTTTTATAAATGATGATGAAAGAGTTTTTTTTGCCGACAGTTTTAAGCTGGTTAATTGGCTTAATTCTCATATTTCAAATTGATTTTTTTCTTTCAATATTCAACAACTGTTCCAACTGTGAAGTGATTCTCCACTTTCTATGTTCATATAAACATTAATCCCCCCAGAAGTAAAAGGGTGGCCATACACACAAACTTCAGGCCCCCCACCCCCCACTTATATGTGCTGTCTCCTCCCTCCATGTGTGCACACCCACCCACACACACACCCACACAATTTAAAAAATCTGTTCAAGACACTTCAGACAATTTTTTTGAATGAGTAGTCATGGCTCCAAATTTGCAAAGGAATAATTTTTGGCATTCCCCATGACATCCCAGAAATACCCAACACACACCCACCCACACCCAAACTCCACCCCTAAAATTTAAAACTACAATGGACTGATAGTTGTAATCAACACCAGTAGAAAGAGGGCGGAGTTCCTGGGTCACACTTTGAACCCCACAATTAGCGCCGTAGTCTGTGTAGTAGATCAGATATCTGCCACGTCAAAAACTTTATGCTGGCGCGGTGGTGTTCTAGCGCAGAGTGCTCCATTTTATCCGCTGGGTGATGCTAAAGGAGGTCATTTCAGTGTGAGTCACCTTTTCTGAACAGGAAGAAGTAATTTGTTGTCAATTTATCCAGCTATCCGCTCTCCTCCCTTCCTCTCTGTGTAGCCACCGGTGAGGGTGTGTTTAGCCGCTGAAGAGTATGGGGCAGGTGACCTCCTGCAGTCGACCACTACAGGTCAGGAGTCAGGCTGGGAGGCACAGGCTCAAGATAGATAGTTTCCCAGACCTGGCCACTCTTCCCCCAGAGCTTGCTGTGCAGGTGCTCTCCCATCTGGACGCCACTGACCTCTGTCTGGCCTCCTGTGTCAACGAAGGCTGGTGTAGTCTGGCCAATGTGGAGCTGTTATGGAAAGGGTAGGTTAATGGAGTGGGAGAGAATAAACGCTCACTAAGAAAAGGAATGAATCTGAGAGGTTTGTGGGGGAAATGACAGAAAAATATTGTGTGCATTTGCAGGTTATGCCAGAGCTACTGGGGAAGTGTAAGTGCATATGAGACAGACTTTGCCCTGAGGCACTCCTACAAAGATCTCTACATGATCCTGGATAACGGGACTCTAACCTTTTCTGGCAACCCACATGAGGTTAAGCATGTGAAACTGATCTGAGTGGTCATGAAGCTCATGCATGCTGACTCACTCCCTCACACCCCCTCTTCCCCCTCCCCCAATCCATGCCTTCAGGGGATCAATTACCTCATCAGCATGGGTGTCCTGGACGATTGCGCCCCTGCCATTGCAGACTTCATCCACCACACACGGACTCTGAACTGGCAGAGTCTGGACCAGTACCTGCAGAGTCGGCCTAAAGTGCTGGACTGCCTCATTTCCCTGCAAAACTACTCAGAACTCTTCCTACCGGATGCCCTCAGGGCCTTCTTCTCTAAAATTCCTGCACCTAATGAGCGTGGTCAGTTCCTGGAGAGCTTGCTGGATAAGTTCTCCACTCGCTATGTCCAGTGTAACAACAGGACTATCACTATGAGCAAAGGTGAGAGTTTACTAGAGAATTTACTAGTGAGTTTACCAGAGAATTTACTAGAGAGTTTGCTACTGTTTGTTTTGGAGCTGGTGACATTTTTCACATGTTTATATGTTTGGTCCAATTTTTTGCATCACTTCTAATTCTCAAGTGCTGCAATATGCACTATGTCCATATCTCTCACTGCCCACTACTGTTACAATAGATATCCTCATGCATCCATCCATTGCCAGCCATGCACTATCTCCAGCTAGACAAGACATGCAATATCTTCGTGTCTTAGGAGAGCAGTGCGTATAAAATACTAGCAGGCTCCGTGGACGAGGACTTACTGACTAAAGAGGCCGAAGCATTTTCTGGGAATAGAGTGTTTGTGTATGTCTGTCTACCTAGCATCTTGGTGCGAGGTAACTGTATTCCCAGGATGGCATTTACTTACTGGTCTGAATCTCGGTACTCTCAAGTTCCATGGAATCAAAACCATTTGAGCACAGTCGGGGAACCTCCTCCTCCCCCCCCCCCCCCCCCTAATTCTGTGGTGCTCATGACTCCATTACATCTCTGGGCATGTGCAGATAAACATGTGTGTATGTATCATATACATGTTATATTCAAGTACTTTGACAATTAATTAATATTGGATGGTATGTGATTGATGTCCTTCAAAAGACACCCAAGCACACCTTCACTCTCAATTGACACATGCTCACTGTCACATGACCACTACAGATACAGTGTTTGTGGTGTGCTATTCTCTGATCATGCTCAGTGTGGATCTGACCAGTCCTCACGTCAAAAACAAGATGTCCAAGAGAGAATTCATACGCAACCTTCGTCGGGCAACTCCCAGGACAGAGTCCAGCGACGAACTGCTGGGACACATGTTTGACAACATCTACTTATCTGGGCATGTAGCTACCAATTACTAAATCCACTTATTGTTCAATAGAAACACAACTACTCTCACAACTACTCTCTTATTAGCTGTCCCATTCAAAAACTGTCCACAATCTTTCAGTCAGATACTTTTCATTGCAAACAATTGTTACATGATGTAAATAAAGAATCAAAACGATTGGTACTGTTGTGCTTCGTGGCTGAGGCCTGGGTGGGAGGAAGTCTGATGAGGGAGAGAGGTGGAGCGATGGAAGTTGCTGGGAAGACTTGCGCCTGTCCGGGATGAACGCTTCAAGCGGGAAGAGTTGAGTGCCCTTGCCGCCAGCTGGGGCAAGTACTCCCAGGACAACACAAGACAGGACACTTCGTCTGCAAACTCCAGACTGCACAACACCTACAGGGAGATAAATAAACAGTCACATCTGTCACATGGCATGGAAGAGGTGACATGATATCACAAGATGTGGTAGACATGTACGTAGAATGGTGGTGTATACCCTGTGGCTGTTTCAAGAAAGGTGTAGTTATTGGAAAAGGTAGGAATATTGAGTAATGTTTCTGGAAAGTTAAAAAAAAAAAAAGAAAAAAAAAAGTGAGTGCGTGTGGCTCTGTTGTGGTTAAAGGTGATTAGTTTCATCACATGGCAATCACACACTTGTTCAAATTCAGTTTAAAATATCAGCTATAATTATTGACTGACTGAATCCTAACAGTGGGTATTGACTATGTGGTGGGTGTGGTCTCTCACATTTACCTTTACCTGAACTCCTGAGTATTTTAATATTCATTTGTCCACATCTAAACTAGTTGCATAGAATTCATGCAAGAAGGTATGTCACACAAAGCATGAGCACTGGGCATGCTCACTGGACAAGTGTGAGCAAGAAACCACCACACCTCCAATCATTCCTAAACCCAGGAGAAACTAATTTTATTGTATATAATTGTGAATTTTTCTGTCCATCAACAAACTCCTCCACTTCCAATAATAGAAGGAGAATAAATCCTTCTATTCCACCACGCCTAGCTGTAGGTAGCCCTCAAAATTCTGTGATGAAATTAATGGTGCTATAGAGTAGAAGGAAACTAAGTCCCACAATCCTTTACAAAAAAAAAAAAAAAAATCAAACAGATTACTGCCCGATCTAATTCAACAATTCTACTGGTAGCATAGGTTCAAACCTCTATCAATCTAAACCAAGACTGAAGGATCAGCTTCAACCTGTGGCACAAGTTGGGCAGGGAATAAAGAAAGTTCCCATGAGAATGTGACCTGATTAAGTTGTGTACCATGGGTAAGAGTGGTGCTAAGACTTGTGCACATTGTGCCACAGGTAATAATGGATTTAAAAACAACAATCCATCAATGCAAAAATGAAAGGCACATCACAGAACATCTACAAACCTTGACGATTTCAAACACGAGAGCACATTTAAGTATTGTGCTCAATATAGCAGCACAACACAAAGAAATAGTCTAAAATGTGTCCGGCTTTTGTAAAGGCACCTAGTGGTGCATGATGCAACACGCATGCATGCATGCACGCACACACACACACACAAGGTGTGTATGATATCTTGCCTGCAGTTTGGAGCGTCCTGATGTTAGGGGGACAATGCACTTGACTTTGCCTTGTCCGCACTGCTGCAGACCTAGCAATGGCTCCTTCCTCTCCACCATGGAGAGGCTGTCCAAGACAATGAGATAGCCATCTCGTGTACCAAGCCACAGAAACCCTCCATGTGAAATCATGGACGTGATATCAGAGTCAGTCGAGTCTTGAATCACCTCTCTGGACACACACACACAACATAAAATACGTATTTATAATTGAAATCCACTTGTTTCAGGTTCATTGACAGTTGCACACAGGAAACTCATCAGTGCAAAAACAATAAATAACAACCACCCCCCCCCCCCCCCCCCTGTCACTCACGAGACGTTGTAGGAAGCTTTGATATCACCAGTCTTGTGATCCCACAGACGCACAATGGGACTCCGCCTACCCACTGTCCACACACCTTTCCCGCTCACCACCATCAGTGTGATCACGTCTCCTCGGAGGTTGGCTCCATCAATGGTCTCGTACGGCGTGAGCCTCTGGACAAGCTTGAGGGTGCAGATGTTGTACACGTCCATGCTCTGTCCGCAGCTGCACCAGATGTGGCCCTTCTGGGTGAGAGTCATTGCAAGGCACGGTTTCCTCTGGTGTGTCATCAGCACCAACTTGGGCCCCTGCAGGGGGTTGTCCAGCACCTTCCCCCCGTACTGCCCCAGGAACACTATGATAGTTCCATTGGCCATACCCACAAGAACCCGGTAGCACATCTCTTCTGCTTGCCCGGATATCTTGTCAGCCAGATGGTTGACGGCACAAAGAGAGAGCACAGCGTCTTGCAGGTGGATATGGTGGTGGCGTCGCATGTCCGGGAGGTTGAACACATAGACGGAGCCCATCTGCCCGTTCTCTGTGCCCACCCACAGCTGCTTGGTCTCCCTCACAAGAGCAAGCCCAGAGGCACGGCCGACTGCAATAGGAACCGGCTTCCCTCGGCGATGTGCAAACAAGCCTGACTCTGGTAAAGGGGCTTCCTGGAGGATGTTGTGACACAGCATGCCTGTGGAAGGATCCATAGTGCCCGTGACCAGCCCACGCGAGCCGGACGCCCAGTAGACCAGTCCACCCTCATCCCCAGAGGCCACGATGACCTCCATGTTTATTAGCAGACGCATTGGAGCCCATTGGTTGTCCCCAGCACAGAGGCTGAAGCTGGCCTTGAGGACTCGCTGGGTGACGGACGGACAAAAGAGACAGGAGTCTATGCACGACTGCAAGCACAGACGCTGACAGCCTGTGGCAATACACTCGCTGGAATCATCCTACATGCATGTGCCCAATGTGGCAACAATAAGTGCAGCACACGTGTTGGTGGGTGTAAAATACAGACGAAGAATAAGAGAGTTAAGCTCACACTCACGGCCCATTATCTTGACTATCAAACCACACCCACACTACTTACATCCAGCCCTTGCTTCTGCAGAAAGTGGTCTGCTTCAATGTTGAGTTCTATCTTGCCATGGAGGAGGGCCAGAACCACGGAGGTGAGAGGGTAGATGTCTTGGTAGGGACGCTTGCCCGTGGCCATCTCATACACCAGCAGACCAAGACACATGAAATCCAGCTGCAACCATAACAGAGAAACAAGAACATATGCATTTACACAACATATGATGGATATGTACACATGCATTCACGAGTCTTTATTTTGGTGAATTTAAGTTTCTTTGCTTACGCTTCTTTTGGCGTAACACACTGAACATAATATTATATGGTCTTATAAAATAGTGGTGCTGTTACGAGTTTATAGTACACTTATTCCAGTAGACTACAGCTTTAGAAATGACTGTGGTAGCCTCCATCTTTCCCCAAACTTATCTTCACATAGTGGTTGTTACGTAATGATAGCATTAAAACACACAACTAACTTGGCTTCATCCAACTCTCCTGCACAGAGAAACCTTGGGAAACTCCAAGAAACAGCTATTCCAGTAACAAACACCCTCACCTTTGGTAACACACACACACACACACTATTAAAACTGCAGAAGCATATGAGCGAGTATCTGCTGCTACAGAATGTCTCCACACACAATGGCTAATGCACCAGTAAAACTAGATTTGTGCGGTTCTGTTTGTGTTTCCCCAATAATTTGCTGTGACAGCACAAGTGATCCTCATTTAATAGCACCAAGCCAAATAGGCATCCAATATACAATCAGCCTTCAACCCTTTATTCAACTCTGATTTCAAACTTTCCTCTCAGCCTCGAAACGCACACCAGTAATGCCATTTATTCAAAAGGGGAGGAAGGAAGGGCAACTGCAGGGTACACACTGTTGAAGCCAAGTATTCCATAGAATGAGTGAACGAGCAACTTACCACTATTCCTTGTCTTGAATACTTTTGACAAATTCCTCACTTACATACACCAATACCTTATGACACACCCACACACTCACACCTACACGAGCACATACACACCCACTCACCCTGAAGGAGGTGTTGTGGACGTGTCCATTGGGAAGAAGTTTCTGGTACGTGCAGAGCTGTGGATGTGAAAGTAACAATACAACCTCATCATTCCACAATTAGCAAAGCATTTTCAATGCTGCCTACCCTTTACCTCACACTCCCTGTGTGTGACGCCCACGTCAGAGAGTTTGACCACGAGAGGGTCCAAGTTCCAGACCAACACATTGTCTGAGTTGATAGAGTGGTAGCTGGTCTGGTGCAAGTGGAAGAACTGGAGGGCCTCAAGCAGCTGCAAGCCAGTGAGTGAGCAAGAATGAGAGAGCTATTGTATGAGGAAGCAATGCCTCTAAAACACACCCACACACTTATCTTATCAACCCCCTCACACCTACACAGTACATTCTCCCTTGGTGGCCCCTCAACATAAATACACTATGGGGGGAGGAGGGGGGATAGATGTGAGGTATAAATTGATAGGACAGATTGATATAAAGAAGAGACCGTTAAGGGGTGGGGGGGGGGGGGGGGGGAAGGGACAGGGATCACTAAAAGGCATATGTGACAAAGTAAATATCATTTGGAGTTATCAAACTTTCACACAGAACAGAGAGAGACCAAGTTTTCTATACCAAGTCAGGTCAAAGATTTCCAAACTGACATTCAATTGCTTCAGTTTCCATTTCAATAAATGATTGCTAATTTGCAGTGACAGGTTCATTTTTGATTGATGGTGTAAACTTACATATATTAAATTAAATCTGTTTGGTTATAATATACTATTTGTTGAGGTGTATGCAATTATTAGTGAAAGGGCTAGTAGCCCTAATTTAACTGTGCAACTCGCATGGTTGCTAATGCACTCCAAACCACACCCACTCCCTCCAGTAAACAAAGGATTAAGAAAAATTTGAACTACGCAAGGCAACAATCTTATCATGCAGGAGTCACCTACATGTTGCAAGCATGCCATACGATCAACTCCCCAACTCAAATAACCCTTTACCCACCTGGAGTGCAATGTGGTGTGTGTCGACCCGCCCCATCCTCCGTCTTAGTCTTCTCATCCATGAGTGGAGACTGCCAAAGGGAGAAGCCTCTAGCACTAGGCAAGGTGGGCAAAACTGCAACCCCAGTGGGGCCACAAAGTGTGGATTTCGTAGTTTCTGCATCATCAGCAGATCCTTACGGAGCATGCTCAGACGTGACTGGAGATAAAATGCCTTGAGGGCACCTGCAGGCTTCCTGACAAGAATGTCATCATCACGGTTGAAGGAATAGTAAGAGCGCACAAATGTGCCACAGGTCTCGGGGGACGGAGTGGAAACACCTCCAGTTGTACGGTCCTCCAAAGAGAAGATAAAGCGGTCGGTGTGGTTCCCCTTGGTTCTGACTAGTAGCCCGGGAGACAGATCAGCAAAGAGGTGGTCGGGAATGAGACAGGAGAGGGTGAGGAGGGAGTTATCCACACGGATCACAGGTGTCCTGAATGCCTCCTGCAAGACAAAGGGGAACAAACAAAACAAACTGACAATGAGAAGTTCAAAGAGAATCAATACTTGTCTATGGACCACAGCTCTCAAAATCATCAATCATGCATGCCAAGTGACCAGTGGCTACTCTAACAGGTTCAAAATAAAATCGTAAGTGTGAGCAGTGAATCATTTATGACAACTATAACATGTCCGGTCAGTCCCCTGACAGACGGACTAAGACTGCCCACAAACATTAAAACATTTAAACATACCTCATAACAGCGAACTTCAATACATGTACCATTGACTATTATTTAATGATAAGGGTTCACTTGAAGTAAAAACTCTGAGGTAATTATTGGCCTTTAAGCAGGCATTGGATATGCTAGGCAACCCTGACTGTCAGTTATGGGGTGAGGGGGCAGAACTAGCCACTTCTAATAACCCCGTGTGGTACCGACCACAGAACAGAGTAATAATCATGGTGGATGTGTATTGGATACCTGAAGACACTCCCAGAGAGGAACGAGGGTGTGGTGAGGATCAGACAAGTCTTGCTGGATGGACAAGCGATGGCTGGTTGTGCTGTACCTGGACAGAACCTCCCATGATGTTTCAGAGAACTTACCATGCATAGGCTCTCGAAGATTCCCCGGAGAGTTAGATGTACCATTATATCTCATGGCATCATTGCGTGTGCAACCAGCTTTGTGGCTGTTTCTTCGCGGCCGATGGCTGTCAACTTCACTAAATCTGCGAGATGGAGCGCAAGCTGTAGCCACGTCCCCTGAGCCACAGGAGAGGCTATTGCATCGTTGTGAGGGAGAAATCGCCTCCTCAGCTCTCCATGAGGAGCTGTTCATGTGATTGCCTGAGAGCACAGCCCCCAGGGGCAGCTTAGGGGACATATCCTGGAGGGCAAAGACAGGAGTCCCAGGCCGGCCGAGGGAGAGGTCAAGGTTATCATTCTCGGGGATATTGTCTGACATGGTTGAGGTGAAGCTGCCCGGCTTGTGGCAGAGAGGCACAAATATCTCCACCTTCTGCGGACGGGAGGAGTCTAAGAGACCGGGATACCCATCTTTCACCAGCTGCATGCAATGGGAGAATATAGGTATTATACTACCTAAAATGCCACAGTGACTAAGAGATTATGGAGGAGGAGAAGATCTGCACCTTCCAAAGAGCACACACCCCCACCTTTCCACAAAAAGTGGGAGTGGCATGTGGGTGTGTCTGCGCTACTCACCTTGTCTATCTGGCTGGTGAGGAGCAGGAGCCAGCGAGCCTCTACATGCACGTCTGCGGCAGACAGGTGGATGTCAATCCTGCCACAGTTTGGTAAAGGGTCCAGTCCTACATCCACCTCCCGGACGCGGACCCACAACTTCATGCCTTCGTCTGCCACCACAAACATGTTCCTCTGCCACAAGTACAACTCCACACCTTACCATATGAAAAGACGGAGAAAGAAAGGGAATACAACGAGGAAGGTAAGGGTTGTTATCACTCCCTTGGAGTATAACTACTGCTGCTCATGTGAGCATGCAAGCAATATCCCCGTGCACTACATAATGACAAGCTTTGCGAAATGAACACAAAGATGTCAAAGTATTTTACTAACTGGAGTTGAAAATGATTCAACTTGGGACAGCATATCATTAAACAACATCACTAGGAACCAGCCATTGTTAAAGTTCTCTGAGACACACAAGGAAGGAATCGCGTACCTGATGGCAAGACAGTGGGAATGCTGACAGGAGGGGTGGTTTGGTTGGGAGAGGCGGACATTGAGGTCAGCACATTCTCTTTGGCTATGGTCTCCACTAGGAGGGATATCAAGTGGGTGTGGAAAAACGATGGCAGATAAGAGAACACGTAGGAGCGTCGGGGAACCAGCGTGGTTGAGTCTGGGTCACATGACCTGGGGAGCGTGTGTGGAATCACAGGCGTGAGGAGAATGACCCCTGGCAACAAGAGGGCAAACACTTTGAGGTGGCAGAGAAAGTCCAGTAGCTGTGCAGAAGTGACTGCTGGGGTCCGCTTGGTAAGAGATGATTTGTCAAGGGAGAGTACAGGCTCCACCCCCCACACCATGCAGAGGTGAGCGCTGGCTATGAATATTGCAGCTGGGTTTCCTCCATCTTGCTGGGTGACGCGACCGGCTCGCACAGTTCTTTGGAGTAGACAGCCCACCACTTGGGGGTCCACACACACTAGAAGCTCACCGTCTGGTAGCGTGTGTACGAGAACAGTACCCACCTGTGGGGGGGGGGGGCAGGGGATTGGACAAGAAGAAATCACTCTTACACTTCCAGTAATGATAGCAGTTGAACGTGCATGTACATTCATATGTGCTGTGTCCCCTATACCCACCACATACACATGTGCATCCTAGCCAAGCCACCACATACACCCACACACCTGGTGAATGAACTTGAGTGCAGCGATGAAGCCAGCGTCTGTGATTCGGAGTTGGTACAGCTGCTTTGCCAGTCTTTCCTTCAGCTCGGGTGTAGTGTAGAAGGCTATCTGTTTCCCTTCCTGTTGCTCACGGTGATGCACTCGCAACTGCCGCAACAAGTTTTCCACCTGCACGTAGATGTGGGGGACGTCCCTGGGAATCAGTGTGGACTGAGGAGGCAGCTTGGCAGAGCACGAGCCACTGGCAATCTATGGAGAGGGGGAGGGGCAGGGATTTTAATCTCATTAAATGTGAGACATAGATCTGACCCACACTCACACAGATCCAATCCACACACACCACACACACATGATGCATAGATCTGATCCATAGAGACATCTATAGATCTGATCCACAGACACAAATAGATCTGATCCATAGATACAATTTGATCTGTAGTAGTCATGGTTTGAGATAAACCTCGATTGTTAATGTGATGTACTCGCTACGATCTTCTCCAACATGTCATGATTGTACATGCAACTAAAGTGGCCGTGTCTCAGTTGTCAGTTTAATATCCACCACTAAGACTAATTTCTGTTGTCAAGGGTGTTCCCATGTAAGGGGTGTGGTTCCTGACAATGATCTACCACTCATCACTATATCTCCATCATCCCCAACCTTCTGGAGTGTTCTCATGGCCCCACCCACCAACCCACCAACCCACTTGTGTGTGTACCTTATAGAGTGACTTCCTGAGGTTGGCAATACCTTCCTTAGAGCTGGAGTTGATGAAGTGGACCTTCAGGACGATAGGCATGAGGGGAATATCCGGCCCCTTTACATCCTGCATCTCTAGCACCTCCTGCACACACATACACACCACACAGACACAACACACACAGATGCACACAACACACACACAGATGCACACAACACACACACAGATGCACACAACACACACACAGATGCACACAACACACACACAGATGCACACAACACACACACAGATGCACACAACACACACACAGATGCACACAACACACACACAGATGCACACAACACACACACAGATGCACACAACACACACACAGATGCACACAACACATACACAGATGCACACAACACACAGACAGTTTTATTGACCACTGTAACCATCCATATGGTAAGGCCTCACTAATATGACCTGATGTGGTCCCACTAGTATGATAGGGTATGCACTGGAAGGGTTTGTGCACATTTGGTAAGGTTCAGATAGGATAACTAGTATTGTACAGTATGCGTGTGGTTAGGATACCACAAGTAAGGACTGGTGCCTATAGCATGGGGACGAGGGGGAGGAGGGGGTTGCCTCACCTGTATGGCTGGGTCTGACTCATACGATGACAGGACTGTGTCTTCTCCTTGCAGAGAACGCACACTAGTAGTGGCCATTAGACTAAACAAACCGTTGCCACCCTGGAGGAGAGGGGAGGGAGGAGAGGGGAGGGAGGGAGGAGAGGGGAGGGAGGAGAGGGGAGGGAGGAGAGGGGAGGGAGGAGAGGGGAGGGAGGAGAGGGGAGGGAAGGAGCGTCATTCAACAGGAAGATGGTGAAACACACACAGGCACGCACACACACCTTCTTATTGTGGAAGGTGATCCACTGCAGACATGTCTTCTTGAACTTGTCCCTCTCCTCCCTCGTCTTGAGCATGTCCATATGCGTGAAGACCACCATCACTGCCACTCGATTCTCAGAGAGAGACTGCAGCAGAGACAGGGAGAAGTTGTGCTGACTCAGCATGCAGAGAGAGAGAGATTAGAGGCATGCGCCCATCCACCACTACATACCTGTATGTCGGCCAACCACGTGGCGAGGGCATGCACCCCCTTGCGGGAGTCACACACCACCAGATGCAGCGACTGACTGCATGAGAAACAAGAATAGACAAAGTCAAACTCTGGCTCGCCATTGAAGTCCCACAGGTCAAAGGTCATCCATTTGTTTCGGAATGAAAATATCTCGTTGCCTCGGTATTTCCATTCCACAACCTGTACATGGTAAAGGTTGCAAGAAAAGCATGTTAAAGGTTGGGAGAGGCACATGGTAAAGGGTGGGAGAGGCACATGGTAAAGGGTGGGAGAGGCACATGGTAAAGGGTGGAAAAACACATGGTAAAGGATGGGAAACATGTGGTAAAGGATGGGAAACATGTAGTAAAGGATAAAAGCCACACATGGTAAAGGTTTAAAGGTTGGAAGACACATGGTAAAAGGTAGGACATACACATGGTGGGTGCGGGAGACACATGGCAATGGTTGGAGACACACAATAAAGGGTGGGAGACACACATGGTAAAGGGTGAGAGACATATGGCAAAGGGTGAGAGACACACGGTAATATGTGGGAGACACACATGGTAAAGGGTGTGAAACATACATGGTAAAGGGTAGAAGACACATTGAACACTCACATCGAGGGCTTTCTTGGTGACCACACTGAAGCCCGTCAGTTTGGCGATGAGTGTGCTCTTGCCTGAGCGGTGTGGTCCCACCACAATGACACGCACACTATTCCATGGAGAACGATGAACCAGCTTCAACTTCAGGTAGTGAAGGATAGCCTGAGGTCCTTCGTCCACTACCAGAGAGGGCGGCTCCATGAGGGACAGCCCCTCCAGTAAGAGTGTATTTAAATACTCCATACGGCCCAACTCTAGTGGTAAAATTATGATCTATGGGAGTAGAATGGGAGGAGTTTCATATTGGAAGGAGAGGATAGAAAGAAGGGAGCAAAGATGGAGAAGATATGTCACTAGACAAAAAAAGGCCATCACCTTACAACATTCCATTGCATGTCAGGGGTTTGTGCTACGAGCACACACTAAAGTGTCATATTAACACCTCAAAGTGCTATGTTTGCACACCTAAGTGTTATGTTTGCACACCAAGTGTTATGCTTGCAGACCTCATGTGTGCATTACAATCACATATCACTTAGTTGTGTTAAAATCACACAGCAGAGTTGTGTTATTATCACACACAATGATGTTATGGACACACAACAGAGTTACAGTCACTCACTGCAGAATTGTGTGAAATGTTGAGATATTTGAGGGAGAAGTTCAGCAGGAATGGAGGGAAATGAGAGAGGTAGTTATGGCCGAGGTCCACATGCCACAGAGAAGGACAGATAACTTGGCCTCCACCAGACTGACCGGTCTTCACTGCAGCACAGCCGTTCCCTCGCATGAGGTTGTAGCTGGCCTTAATGACTTGGAGATGAGAGTCATGCTTCCACACATCCAGGGGTGGCAGGGAGACGATGGAGTTATGGGAGACATCCAGAGACTCCAGCAGAGGGAGCTGGAAGAGTTGTGTGGGCAGAGAAGAGAGCTTGTTGTGGGAGAGGTCCATGTGTGTGAGGAATCGTGTGTGCATGCTCTCCTCCTCCAGGAAGACCGGAGGGAAGATGGCGAGGGAGATGTTGGTCCACATCAGGTGGAACGTCCTGGCCACTTGAATGGTGGGCCGAGTGTCCTGCACTGTCAGCATATTCTCTTCATCATTGCACAGCAGATTGGACTCCTCCCAGTACAGGGTATCGTTGAGCTCGTCCAGTTCCATGTGCTTGAAGCGGGCCACTTCACGCAGAGGGCACTCACCTGCTCAGGAGAACAAGCATGGCATTACAGAGACAGGTCACATGTATCTAGGATGTGGCTTATGGCATGTGGGTGTGGCTGACCTAACAAGTAATCTCGTACAACTGTTGGGTACTTCTCTATGATGCCCAGAGGTATGGAGTAGCCCATCTCCCTTAGGTGACTCAGAATGTTGGCACTGTTGTTCAATATTGACCACTCCATCACCTGTTGTGGAAATGAGTCACATGATATTCACATGCTCACAACATTCACACTATTTGCAATATATTTATTACCCCGTGGACAAATCTTTTTTGTTCCTGCTCAGTGGTGTTCTTTATCTAGAATATGAACAATTACTTAAAAGATATATTAATCAAAAGTTAAAATAAAGAAGTCATAAAAAATTTGTGTATGATTGTGTGCGCTGTGTGTGCGTGCGTGCGTGCGTGCTGTGTGTGTGTGTGTGCATTATGAAGAAATGAAGAACCATCTCACCACATAGTCATTGATGAGAGGGCGTGCCATGATCTCCTGGAAAGCCAGCAAGATGGAGTCTGTGGGCTCTATGCTGGTCTCGTAGTACGGCATAGGCACATCACCGTCTCGGCAGAACTTCTGCATGTACAAAAAAACAACAACATAACAGACAGAAATGCAATCATTAAGTCAACATAACACACCCAAGATTAAGATTATACATAATGGTGATGATAACTCCAAGAGAATCATAACCGGTTGGAGAAAGATAACTGGTGCAGTATTGCAGTATATGTGTATTAATGCTCACCACTGGATGATGATAAGGCACCATAATAACAGAGACCCCCCCCCCCCCCACACACATGCACACAGAGTGTTGAAGAAGGATATAAGTGATATCTGTTGTCCACATGGTGCACACCCACACTGACCTCAGGTATAGATGACAAATTGGAAGGGGGATCCCCAATGTATCGAGAGGGAACATCCCAGGGTTATCCTAATGTCTAATGAGTACCCAAAACACTCCTGGCCATCTCCACTTTGACTCACCCCCCCCCCCCACACACACACACACAAACCATACCCACCAGAGCCTCCTCTGTCTGTACTTGTCTGTTGTCCAGGTCTGCCTTGGTCCCCACCACGGCTCGCAGGGCACCAGGGGACACACGCTGGGCCACCTCCAGCTGGTGGTCAAGTCTCTGGAATGACTCCTGCAACACATCAATGCAATAAGGTGAAGTCTGTGTGGGTGAGGAATAGGCAGCTGTGTGCCAGTCAGTTAGCATTGCACACCATCACACCCCCCAACATACAATATTATGAGAGCTACTTTCCTTCTGGTACATGATTTTCAATTCTTGTCACTTTTTATGTCTTGCTTTTGAGTGCAGACTCACTGGAGACATGCTCAGTCCATTATAGGCCAGCACTTGTTGTCACTTTGTGCACTCACACATTAGATGATGTTCCAACATGAAGGGATGGCCAAATGCAAGGACGCCAAGGAATGTAACAAACTTTTAAGGGAAACACAGACAACTTTATACACATTTCAGTTAGTTTGGCCACTGAAATGCTGCTTCTATGGTTACAAGGAGTATGATCCACCAGTTTGCCTGCCTTAGTGCACTGAATTGTCTCGCTCTTGACAATAAATTGTCATGCAGGCCTGTGCTACTCGGGTGACACCTTACCAAGCTATGTCATGCTCTGGTAACACCTTACCAAGGCATACAGGCAGAAATAATACTACATACTCAAAATATCTGGTCTGATCTGTAAAACGAGTGTTTGTTGATGCTGCACACATTCTGCACAAACCTCGGACTATTCTTGTGTTTACTCACAAGTACTGCCGAGTCAACACAACACTATTAACTATTTTTGAACTCAACATTACTGGTCGAACACAAACATTTTTTTGAGACTTGTGAAGGCTGAAGCAAGAGAGGAAGTTCCACACTGCCATTGCCAGTCAGGAGACCTTGAAGTCAGCACAAGCCCTCCATCTCTTGTCGGTTCCTTGCCTAACATCCCAGCATAAGGAAATGTCTTTTCCAATGAATACTCTTTTTTCCTCTCTCTATGGCTTTATGCTCAATAGCGATGCTCTTTACCAATTAATGAAACAGCCTCCAGCATAGGTAGAGAAAGCCTTGGTTACACTTTGTGTATGTACACATTTCTGTCTGTCCATCTATTTACTCTCTAGTTTTAATTACAATCTGAAGTACAAATACATCAACCGTAATTGTAATTGAATCACACATTCCTAATTAGTTATTATATGTTTGAGTGTTGGTACACCTATCCTACAAACCACACTATGTAAAATACACAGTCACTCTAAAACATCCTAAATGAGGTCAGCAAAACTGTAAACCACATGAACTCTGCACAACAGCAAAAGTATGATTGCAGGGTGAAGCTTGTGGAACTTCATCATTGGATGGCTTCTATTTTCCTGTAGTATTGTTGTATTCAGTAACCTACCTCAGTATCTCTGTCTTCTCAACTGTTCAGATAATCAAATAAGAATTATAGAGCCCTACTAGATAATCATGGTGATCATTACCATTTTTATAAACATGTTCACATGTCCATATTTAAGGTCAACTCATTCTGTTTTTTTTTTGCAAACTACCATATAGATTCACACATAGATACTAACATATATGATCCCATGGCAACAATAGACTTCAGTACAGAAGAAATGGGTAAAATATAACTTTATTTATTAAAAGGAGTAATAACCTCCATTGAACAATGGCAGAGGTCTATCATACGTACCAAAGACTTCTATTACAGCCACACCCACCAACATACAGCACTACTAATTAGTGAAATAAGCATACGATATAACCATGGCAACAAGACACACCCACCTTGCATGTGAGGTCAAAAAGGAGAATCACTATGACGGCAGGAATGAGCTGTTGTCGGCCAGGGCTCTCTACCACCTGAATCTTGATCTCCCTGCCACAGATGAGGGCCCTCACATGCAGACTGAGTCTGGGCCCACTACACAGGCCCTGCACAAATACAGCAGGCAGGAACTCGCTCAGCACCAGTATACCAACTACCCACAGTATGAACTCCTCATCTAGATAGCTTACAAAGCAGTGCTCTATGAAGGAGCTCTTGCCCACTCCCTTCTCCCCAAGAATCACAACTGTTACCTCAGACCTGCATCAAGCATAGATGTAGACAAGACAACTTAACAAGTTGTCCCTATCAACACTCACCCGTCCATCGCTCCTAAACCACATTGTTAGGAGAGCTACTCCCAGCTGGTTCTGCCCCAGCACAGAACTACACACACAGCAGGTAGCCTATCAGCAACACGGAGCCGCTATAAGGACTGATAAAGACAGCTCGCTGATAAGACACGGAGCTAGAGTTACGCCTATTCAAAAAAAAAAACCAGCACAAAATCATCAGAAAACTTGCAGTTGATAATATCAGAACAAGTGCAGAAGGAACAATTGTAGAGGTGTGGTCTAAACTTTAAATGGAATGGACCGGTGACATCCAGACACCGAAACAAAAATAAATTTTTTTTTGGAGAAAAACCGAAAACGAAAAGAAACCCCACAACAATAAACACCAACATTTTTTCCCTTCTCTTATATATATCAGAGGCTATGCGACAAAAATTAGAGTGGTTCCGTTAAAATTAGTGTTTTTTTTGGTGGTCTCAGGTCCAAATAAATGGTGATGGTAGGGGTAGGATACAGGAGGAAACCAAATCTCGCCGTAAATTTCTATCCCTAGAGCATTTCAGGACAGTTGGATTCCTTCATCTCTCTAAATTCTCAATTTTAATATTCAATTAAAATATTATAGGCCAATAAGAGTTTTGTATTTAAAAGGTAGTATTCTGAGGAACAGGAATTGAAATTCCCAAATACATGCTGGTGTGATTCTTTTGCAGAAATAAATTCATTGGCTGTGGCTTTATATCCAAATTGTTAATATTTGATTATTGGATGTAATGCTGACTAAAGCACCAGCACCAACATCCACTTTGTAGATATATTGTTTGACCTTGAGGATATAAATGGACAGTGATTCACTTTTGTTTCTTCTTTGATTATTCTGGTATAGCCTTTGCCTTGGAAGGGAAAAAAATTTACCAGTTCAAAACAGGTTTCAAGGCAGTGCTTCATAGCAGCAGGCCCTTTGATTGCATCATTTACACTCAAATTAAAGGCATTGTCATAGCAATGTGTAAAACACTGCCATAAGTTCAATTTGCTGCACCTTAGCAGCTACATCACCTCAAGCTCCAGCCATTGTGCTGCAGCCATCCTAGCACTGACCATGCAACATAAGAGTAGGTATCAACAAAATGCAAAAGAATATCTTTAATAGATGCTGTCAACTGTAGTAGAGAGAAAGTTGTACATCCCAAGATACCTTCATTCATTTTTGAAGACATCATCTACTCACCTGATCACTAAAGTTAGTTGCATCTTGTTAGATACATTAATGGTTTTGGCTGCCATGACAATTAAAAACAGGAATTATGGATGTCACCAAACAGTTTTATGAAGATACTATGGAAAATTATTTCTAGGAATTGATTCTTGTTCTTATTGAGAAGTGAACTTCATCCAATTATGCTCAAACAACTTACCAATATGTGGATTATTTTCAGCCCTAAGACAAAGCAACTGGATATGATTGGAGTTTGCTTCATACTGGCCTGCAGAGCAAGAGCTTCTCTAACTAACAAGCTTACACTAGAAATAATTATCATCAAATTTCTCTTGCTTCTTTTTTTTTTTATACCACTAGCCAGATGTCCCTGATTTGACTAAGGAAAGCATTGTTCCACTGCCTCACTATGTGTTTTAGATTATTTGTGTTTCTTAAAAGATCTGGCCAGCATCCTTCCAAATGCAGTAACCTTTGGAGACCTACTAAATATTATGAGAATAATCATAAACTGGAATTTAAACATTTCACAAACATATGAAGGCAGCTGCTGTATTATAACTGTATTTGATCATTTTGGTGCTGAAAGCCATCACACAGGTGTGACAAAAACTGCCACCTGGGCCTCACTATAGTGTAAAAAATAGCTGCTGTAAAATAATGAAACTAAAACTACACAAAATAGTACTGTTTTTCCCATATAATCTCTTGGGAAAAGTAAAGATGGGGATGGTGGTTTGGTTGCTCTGGTAGATCAGGTAATGAAGTTGAATCCTGTTCAGCCCTCCCATGAAGGTCAGGGAAAACTGCTTGCCACCATGTACTCCAAAACTTAGCTGGTCAATACAGAAATGTAGAGAGAATACAGCTGTAATCATGATTGCTTTATAAAATGGATGTGGTTAAACTACTTCCAGTTATGTGGTTCCGATTCTCAGGAAGGTCAATATCAATCCACAATGATAAAATCAAAGGGCAAGGGTGCACAGTACAGGGAAATGATGTACTAAGAATCCTAAATGTACATATGTAACTACAAGTTACTGGATTAATGGCCCAAAAAGTGGTCCAGTTAAAACCGGACCAACCAGACCAGTCACTCCGCCATTCTCTCTATATATATATATATATACATATATATGTAGAGAGAATACAGCTGTGATCATGATTGCTTTATAAAATTGATGTGGTTAAACTACTTCCAGTTATGTGGTTCCGATTCTCAGCTAGGGCTAGGGCTAGGGCTAGGTCAGGAAGGTCAATATATATACATACACATATACTAGAAGGTATGCCCTGCATTACCCATGTCAACATGAATGAAGCCACTCAAAACACCATTCCTAGATCTTGTGGCATAATTCTAATTAGCAGCAGCTAATGAATATGCACGAACACAATTACTATCTTAATTAATTATTTTATATATGAATACTAACCATAATCAGTTAAAAACCACTTATTTTATATTTAGTCAGAAAATGCATAAAACCACACCCACGATTATGAAATCAGTATTCCTTGGCTTATAGTTAGCAAAGAAAGTTGATTTTGGTGTCCAAATGTATATTTTCAAGGGCAAGGAATCCATTTCTGAGTATAAAAATAATTTTTAGGTATTTAAAATCATAGAAGGATGCCACTGAAATTTTGACATCATTTTTAAGCATCACATATCAGAGAAAATCATTCGGAAATCTAAATTTTGCTCTCTGAGTGTACAAAACAAAAATTCCTTAAAAGAGAGAGTTAATGATATTATTTAGTCATAGGAAATCATCAATACTTTAGGATAACTAATATCAAATTCAAGATCACTGCAACTGTGTCACCTATGTCATAGGTTTGGGGGGGAGGGAGGAATGGACTCCCATTATGTGAACAGTGGCATTAATGCATACGAACATGAATGTTTTGATTCAATACAAATGAACACACACTACATATACTTAGTTAGAGTTGATATATACGGCTAAGAAGAACTAAATTATTATCCTCAATTACTTTGTTCACCAAATCTCAAGGCTGATAGCAGTTTCTCTTCTTCATGGAGAAGTGATTTCTGTAGTCCATGGCATATATTTCCCTTCCTTCAATGTAAGGTGTTCATGGAGTCTAAATACACTTTTCTGATGTGATCACTATTAAAATGTAAACTTTTCAATAGTGGCCTAGTGGGAAAGAACTCCAAGTTCACAATTAAACTAGTGTTGCTATCTGCTCCTAAGAAAAACTAAATTCTGATCCGAAGTCCTTTTGTTCACAAGTCTCCATGGCTGATAGCAGTTGTTTGTCCCTCATGACGAAGTGATTCTTGTGTACATCCATGGCATATATCTCCCTTCCTTCTTGGAGGTCTAAATTGAGATGTGATCACACTACCAGATGTGAAGTTTACAGTTGTGGTCAAATGGGAAAAATTTCAAAGTTCATAATTGTGAAACCAACAAATTTGGAAGGCTAAAACTGAAATACAGTAGGAAGTCAGTTATCCAAACCTGTTGGGACCAGAGCAGTTCAGATAACTGAAATGTTAAATAACTCAAGTTGCCCCTATGTTGCTCAAGTTAACACAATTATATGATATAGTGGATGTTAAAAATACTTTCTTATCAAGGAAATCTGTTGTGGAAGACTACAACTTCTCTTGGTTCCTAATAGTATTGTGGACTGTTGGTTTCTCAGGTTGAATAGCTACACTAGCTAAAGTTCTTCCATTACTTACCAAATTATAATCTTGAGTTCCTAGAACTCCTAGAAAAACAGCTGCAGTGGGCCTAGGGTGGTTAATTGGTTGTGTTTGCTCCAATTTAATAATTGCTGCACTATTTTTGCTGTGTTTTTTTTGTTCTGACCTGCTTGTATTGTTGTGGGTGTGGTTTCAAGTGGTGTTGGTTAACTGGTATTTCATATTCTGATAACTGACTTCCTACTGTATGTCAAATTAGTATATACCAGTGGTAAGTTTGGAAACTTCTTGTTCATTTCAGTATAATAACTCTGGCTCTTATTTCAGGATTGCTTTTAGTAGCTTGATAGCCATTACAATGTGGAGGGGGAAAAGCCCAGTGAACAAATAGCCTGCATTTTGAATCATGGACCATTTTGATTTCACAAGTAAAGAAAATGAATAAAATCACATAAAGAATGACACTTGATCAATATTCCCATGATATGCAGTGTGCATACACATATAGTAAACTATCAAGTCTTTGCATTCTTGGACTATGCCATGAGAGATTATCCCCTATCTACACTGGAACATGGATGGACAATGAAATATGGGCAATATGTGCCAATGAAGTATGCAAGACTTGGTCTCCATAGAAGTTTAATATTATAAGAGAAGAGAAACTGGTCTCCGCTGTGGAATCTAGTGAACAAAGTGGCTCAGACCAGTTTCTGATGAATCTAGTAGGTCAGAATATAAGTCATCTGAGAAGTAGATAGCACAAATTAATTATTACTATGTATATGCATTGTGTGCTAAAACAACAACTTTATTAACAGCCTATATATATATATATATATGTCACAAGTACCATAAGCACCAAAACAAGACGTCAAAATAACTTTCATTGATGTGTAATGCTTAAAAACCAATATAATTAGAATTTTAGTGGCATCCATCTTGGATTTTAAATGCCTGAAAATTATTGTTAATGCTAACCCTGAAGACCAGAACAATGAAATCACATATTCAAAAATTATCTTTCATGAAAATAAATCCAGAAAATTAAGCGGGGTCTGAAGTAGACACCCTCTCGAAAAATTCAAAAGATTTCACCCTTTGCTTTACTTGAAGAAGAGGATCTACCAAGCTTCCCCTTTGTAGATCTGTTCAAACTTGACAGTTGAGTGGGTTTCAAATCCAATACCACAACATTCCACTCCTTACCATGAATACTCTTAAGTTAGTTTAATCTATTGATTGGTTCGGTTAATAAGTCAAAGCAATCAAACCCCACTGCAAATCCTCTCCTTATCTACTCATTGGTCACACAATAATTCTTTGTCAGCACTGAACAGGTAACTCTGAACTATCAGAATCAAACTAACTGATATAGTGTGATATTTAATTATGTACAAATGAGGCTAATAGTAAAAACAGGACTGGAAATTTCCAGCCAAAAACTTGCTCACTTATGATTTAATATTTTGACTTCATAATAATCAAAATGTTGACTTCCAAATCCACTGAATTTCCTTTGGATAAAAGGAAACAGAGAAGAAAAAAAACAGCAAAAAAAAAACAGCAAAAAAAAAACAACCATGACCAGGAATTGAACCAGAAACCTTAGCACTGGTGTTCCCTAAAAAGAGCAACTAGACAAAAAAAAAATTAAAAAAAGAGAAAAGAAGTAACATTTAGACTCCATGAAAAGAAGTTCATGAGTAAAAATTATTAGGTGTATTTATAACTATGAAATTAAGATTTGAGCACAGAGAAAACTAACCACCTTCTGTTACTTCCACTTTATGCCTGGTCTAAGTGACAAAATAAAATATATCAAACTGATCAACCTCATACACTCCAGTTGAACCAGCAAAAATTGGTTGGGAACTATTTGACAGCCTGTTTCACATCCATATCCTGGGTGAGGAAGACAAGTTTGAGGTACCAAGAAGTCATGTTACTACATCATAGGCATAGGAATAGAAAAAAGGGGGGCTGGTGGCATATGTTCCTTCCCCCCCCCCCCAACCAAAATGGCATGTGTAAGTAAAAGCTATACATACAAAGGTTCTTGTAATTATCCCCAATAGTAGTTTGAGGTTATTATACTGAGAGGATTCCAGGCATTTCCCATGTGTTTGTCTAGGCATAACAGCCAAACCCTCAGACCAAAAGGAACTAAAATTTCAGGGTTATACCTGGCACACCAGAGATGGTCTTAAGGCCAATTGTTTCGGGTGCAACCACACCCTGCTGGGGAAGAAATTTTTAAAAAATTTTTTGTCAAAAAAAAAAAAAAAAAAAAAAAAAAAAAAAAAAAAAAAAAAAAGAAACCTAAAAATTTTCATTTATTAGAATTTTCCAGAATAATAATACAACCAAAAAAAACAACAAAAAAATAAAAACAAAAAAAAAAGTAGTGCAAAAGTTAAGGCACAGGTCAGTTATGCTAGAAATCCTGGGTTCAAATCCAGGACTAGGCTACTTTTTCCTTCGGTTCCTTTCTTTTTCTTTATTTCTCTCTATCCTTCAATACTTTCTTCCTTTAATTATTTCTTTTTCCCCCTTTTAGAATAACGTTTCTTCTTCTTTCCCTCTATATTTTCCCTTTTGTTTATATTAAATTTTTTCATAGTTGCTATGCAAACAAATTACACAAAAATTAATAACTCAAGTGAGTTCCGAACTATTGGATAACTACCGATCAGCATTACACCATGCTTTAAAAACAATCTAACCTTTTAGAAAAATCTGCGGGAGTTCTGCATGCTTACTTATGTGCTGATTTTATATGAGTGAAGTACAAGGTCTAGAAATGGTGTTTAAGTTGTTTCTACAATGTTTCATGTTGACATTGGTCAGATAACGCTGGGTATATTCTGTTAGTACATTATATCTATGTGAATGTATATTTGCATGATGCATGCATGTGGGGTGTATACACATACGTTTATGTAATTGTATTAAATACATACGAAGTTATGTATATCTATATTATTCCTATTTGCTATCATTGTATATAACCAAAGATCTTACACAATATAGTTGTAGGTACACACCATTGACACGAAGATTATACATGATTCAATTCATCTATCAACTCTTTATAGTAATTACGTTTCAATTTGTACCTTTTTTTGCACCCTGACTTGTAAATTCACTTGCTTTTAGTGATCATGCATTTTGTTTGCACAATATATTGCTACTGTTTGAATATTCACCTGCATTAACATTGCAAGAGGAATATACATATTTATACACAAGCATATACATTATACATATATAGATACATATTATATACATATATACATAAAATATATGTAAACACACATGTATACACACATAGATGCATACACACATATATATACATGTTTTACACACATATGCATACACACAGGCATACACACATGTACATACAGACATGTACACACAAAAGTATATGTATACATATATTTATACACATGTATATGTGATGTATCTATTATTTGTATATATATATTTAGCTATATGCATATGTCTGCACATATATGCATATATGTGAACATTAACACATGTCTGCATGTAGAAAAAGTACAGAGTGAAGCATCATGTTCAGTTTGTATATATTATGTCTGGCCAAAACCACTCTCAGCCAAAGATCATTTAAACATGTACCTGGCAATGAGAGTACAGCTTTGTACAATAAAATTGTTTCATGTAAGTATCACACGGAGGACTTACATGGTGGTTTGTCTATCAAAAATTTGTCTATTTCATACCTCTTCCCACAAACTAATTATTATTATTCATTTCTCAGGATGGTTGCGTTTCATCCCACCAAACAAGGTGATGATCCATTTCTTCAATTGCCACTTTTGTTATGTGGACAGAAATAGTTGATCGATGAAATCAGCTGACAGTTGCATAATAACACATTAATTTAAAAAAAAAGAAGAAAAAAAGAAGAAATTAATGAAAGTATGTGTATAAGTTGGGTACAGTAAAGACTGCAGTCACATTTTTGTGGTCACAGTGCTACCTGCTAGAACTGAGGTCTCCAGAGGGGCAAGCAAATAATAATAAGTTTGGATGATTTTCTTAAACTGACATAGACTAAATCTTCTAGGAATGGGATCTTGACATGAGCTGGGTTTCTTAGAATGTGATGGTAATGAAGATTCTACCTTGATCATGAGAGTGGTTTATGGTGAGAGATATTCATTGATGAGTTCATACTCATACTATGGAAATAGAATGTTGCTGTAATTAATTTAAATGAAAATTAAAGAAGAGCATATTTGTTTGTATTCAAAGGAAAGAGTGGTGGGACAGGTCCTTAACAACTGGATGACACCAGAGAAATTTCCCTCACTGGACCTGGCACATATCTGTTCAGACAAAAATCCCCCTAGACATAATTGGGTCACCACATACTGTGAAGGGTTTCAGTATAACCCTCTCTCTTTGATAACTTTCAGTTGTTTTTTTTTAAATTTTTAATTACTACACAACCTGAATGCAGTGAAGTTGTTGCATATGGTATCTGCCTTAGTTCAAAGCAAACCTCTAAGTTAAGTGAAGGAATTATCCCTTTTCTCAGATTTAGCAACTAAAGATCAAATGACAGTAATTTTCTGGACATGGTTCCAAATTTGGTAACTATTAAAAGGTCTCAAATAACATAGTAATTTTAAGGATGGCAACTGAGCTTTCCCTGAATGGGACAGCGGAGGACTCCCAGTATGAGGAGAAAGATCAAAGACCTGAAATTCCGTGTTTGGGGCGGGGTTTCACCAGGTGTTAATCCGGAGTACTCACCGTGAACAAAGGTTGCTGGTGGCGGGGAACATGAGCCAAGTATTGTCCAGAAACCACATACTGCCGATTTGTGTGGCGGTATATTTGGCTTCACAACAAAAATATAGAAAATATCAGCCTGAGCTAGTGACTTCAAACAACATTCTCGCTAGTCAGTGCGCAGCAGAATTCGTTATGTCCACTAATATTTACTTCGCTAATTCGAAGCTTTGAACTGTGAAGGTGTGTTGGGGTGCTGGAGTTTCGTAGCACTGTATAGCCATGAATTCATTGAAGGACTGGGGGTCGGCCTCCCCACCACACCTCCTTAACTCCATGTCCCAACTGGAGAAGGTTCTTTGGAAGTCTGAATCAGTGTCAATGAATATCAGAGGTTCCTTAAACATTCCTGAAGTTGCCCTGCCTCCTAAACCCTTGCCCCTTTCACACTCCATCCTCCCTGTTGAAGAACCAATACCAGCTGCTGACCAGCTAACATTTTCTCCCACTCTTTCTGAGGATAGTGGTTGCTGGACAGGCACTGTTCACTGGCCCTCTAGCAAATTTTTTGTTCATGGAGGGCCAGGATTTTCCATTGGCATCCTGGACTCCACTTCTGGAGCGGTGGAATATCTCCCTGTGCCTTTTCCCTCTCTCTCTCTCCTGGACAGTTTGGACTCCACCAACGACTTCTCCATCTCTGAAGTAACAAGTTTGACATTGGCTGGAGAGGCTCAGATATGGGCTGGCACACAGGCAGGCAGTCTGCATGTCTTCCAGCTTTCTCCCGGGCCACGGCTCACTAAACATGGCTACTCCAGGCTGCCTGATCCCATCAGCTGCCTGAGAACAGACCAACAAGTGGCCTCAAGAGACGCATGTCTGCACAGAAGAGACAAAACAAGAACTATGCCTGCAAGGACGGACATACTGGTGGGATCTGCCAATGGCAACCTCACAATTATCAGTGGAGAGGCTGATGAGAGAGGAGGGTTGTTGCATGTAAATAATTGTCTGCGTAAAGTTGTACAATTAGGAAATGGACGTGGATGTAGTAGGGTACACTGCATCATTCTGGTCCATATGCCAACGTCGGAGGACTGCTATTGGTGTGGGAGTGGCTCCAGGATAATAATCCTTCATCGGCACAGCTGGAAAGTGTTGGCCAAGCTTGATGCTCACATGAGCTTCCCACTGCCCCAGAAATCTTCGTCGTCTTCCCCCGAGGGAGGGCATGATTGCAGTGAAGGTCTGCTGGTGCAATACTTGGAGCCCACAGAGTACGGTGTGTGGAGCAGCATGGAGCACTCCCCTGCCATGGTCTTGTGGGACACAGAGAATTTCACACCCAAGATAAAAATATCCTGCTTGTGAGTATCATTATTACTGTCATGGTTACGGCATCTTAATATAGGATGCACTTGTGACTGGTATTTGTTGATCATGAGGTCAGAGTCACATGCTGATAAGTGTGCGTGTGTAAATAGCGTTACACAGTCAATGAGGCATGTTAGTTTTGAAGCCTTATGTATTCATCTTGTGATTCAGATCAAAGGGAATGAAGTATTCACACTGGAACCACATTGTTTATTCCACCTTTGAATCTGTGTTAAAATGGACCAGTCTAAGCTTTTCCAGTCCTCTAAAAAATACTAGATATTTTACCATCTTTGCACATGCCCCAGAAGTACCACCTCCTTCATTTGGAATGGCCCTAAAGGCTGATTCACTAATTCACTTAAAGAACTTCTGGATTTTTAAAAAAAATTCTCCTGTCCTGTCGTCATTTACGTGCTGTAACTTGCCAAACCATTAACGAGTTATTACATTGGAACTATGATATAGTATAGGCCTCACATGATGCAGCGTTCCCTTGATATGCACACTATGGCTTCACTAACACCTGTACATATTTCCCTCTATCTTTCTACTGATTCTGAGTCTTTAGTTGTGTTTCATGTACAGACTCAATCTCACAAAACAACATACAAAACACTTCCCTTTTCAAGATTATCTTAGCAGCAGCTGTCTTTGTGTTAATTAGTTTAAACAAAGTACTGTGTACTAACTGTTGTGAAAAAGGAATCTCTCTCCATTGTTTTCTAAGAATTGTGCCAACTATGTGTTGCTGTGATACATATAAAGTCCCAACACCTCTTCCAGTTTTACATGGTAAGTTTTTCTTTTGGTTGAAAAGGTGGGTTAAAGTCAAACAAATCTTTAATCTACTTCAACTCAATAGCTTGGCTGTTATTCCCCCTAAGCCCCACCTGCTTCATGTGTTTCCATGCTCACAACAGGATATGGAATATGAGAGAGACAGGTGCATAAACAGAGACCATCTGAGATGTGATGATAGCTGTTAACGAGCTACCTGCTTTGTAGTTTGTACATCTGGTTTCCCTAGAGTGAAAACATCTGGTCTCCCTGAGTGCTGCATGCCAATGACAAACCAGCACTGTTGTTTTAGCATGTTGATTCCCTGAATCCATTAAACTGTTGGAAGATCTTGGCAATGCTATCACAGAATCTACCACAAAGGTGGGAATATTCTTTACCTTTTTTTTTTGTTTTGATTTTCATGCTGCATCGAACCACCCACCTTGAAATTTTATCTGATTGAACCTCCTACCATATTTTATCTGCATGGAATCCCCCACATTTTAATATTTGCCTGCACCAACCCCCCACCTTTATATTCCATGTGTTTAGAAAGTTCTGGCACTGAAATAAAGGTGTAATTAATCAATGCTATATGAATCAGGCCTCAAATAGAAGAAATGAATAGGATGTGGGTACGGAGTTAATGGAATGATGTACTGTTGCTAATTTAGCATATGTAATCTGGGTGGGTCTGGTGTCCTCTCATTCACTCCAATCTGGCTGATATGCAGAAGGTATCACACTTGACTTTAGCTGCTGTAGTGCAACACATGTACTTGGAGGGCAATGAATTTTAGTTAAAACAAGCTGGTGGTGGTGGTGTAGTGGTGGTGTAGTGGTGGTGATGTGGTGGTGATGTGGTGGTGATGTGGTGGTGATGTGGTGGTGATGTGGTGGTGATGTGGTATATAGCATCAGGTTATATGCAAACATTTTGTGCACACTGCTGTGGACTCAAGTTAACTCTGGTGAAGAGTCTAGTGTAGTGAATTAACCATACCAACTATTTCATAATTCAATTCATGCTCAATGTTGTTCTATTTAGCCAGCCTTTATAACATGCTCTTGTTCTATTTAGCCAGCCTTTGTATCATGCTCTTGTTCTATTTAGCTAGCCTTTATGTCATGCTCTTGTTCTATTTAGCCAGCCTTTATATCATACTCATGTCCTATTTTTCTATATAGCCAGCCAACACCGGAGACCCCACTAGTGAACCACCAAGCCCAGGTCACTGCCCTCACCTGCTGTGACAACATGCTCCTGGTGGGCACTCAGGGAGGCTACCTCCTCATCTTCAACATCCACCACAAAGCTCAGACAAGAACTAGAACCACCTCCTACACTACAGCACCAAGTGCCCCTTCTTCCCAGCACACACTCCCTCAACTCTTACACACTGGCGCTGGCAAGCAGGCTAAGTCTGGCCCAGTGCTGGACTACAGTCTTGTGGCAGCCACCCACTGCTGTGCACAGCCTGTTGTCAGCATCCACTCCCTGGGACTAGGCAGCTCCAGACTCTCCTCCCTCCATTCCCCCACCCTCTCTAATTCAGCCACCCACTCCCTGAACATACTGGTGCTATTTGCCGGGGAAACATCTGTTGGCGAGAGTACCCACAGCAAAGTAAGCCTGTATGAGATGACCAGAGGGTCTTCTCCGCTGGAGTCCCCCCAAGACAGCCCACAATCGTCAGTTCATGGACGTGTCTATGCGGGGTCCAGTCAGTCCCTGCCTGTAGGGTCCCTGAAGAGGTGCAGTCTGCACGACCTGGACATGTTACCAGAGCTGACATTACATAGAGTCACCAAAGGATCTGTCTCATACCTCCCTCTGCAGGAGAAGTCATCCATACCCGCATCCCTCCTCTGCCATCAGTGAGAGAGAGGTCACATATCATATATTAGCCACAGAACAATTGGTTGGTCTTTACTCCATTGGCGACACTATTCTACTCTTATAAGGAATTTACATATTGACTCAACACTGGTTGCTATGCCACTAAACCAGTCCACCATCAACGTGCATACCAACGGTTTCTTGTTGTCCCAGCCATTTGCTATCAACACTCAAATCTATCTTTACTCATGTGCATATTATCTATACCTGTTGTCACTTCTTTTCACTGTTTTTGCATTAATTCTATTTATACAGCTTCGATTAACATGCATTTGTAGTCCATCTGTAATCAATCAAAAGGGCATACAACATGTAACAACATGTACATTTATGTGTTCCCACACACATAACGACCACTATATCATTATTCAGTATTATTGGGAGGAAGGTGTTAAAGACATCCAGAAAAGTGAGTTGAGCATGATTATGATTTGGTTGAGGAAAATGATTTCTCTCAACCATTACAACCTGGCCAATACTAAATTAGTAAAGACGGAAAGTATCATTGTTTGATCCCTAGGAAGTGCTATATAAGTAAAGACAGAAGGTATTGTTTGATCCCTAAGGAAGTTGGGGGGATACTGAAGTAATATCCACAAAACAAGAAGAACATTTTAAACCTTTCTCAGTCAACAATGACATGTAGAAGTTGTGTAGTGGATATACATCCTGTAGACACCACACAATGTACAAGACTGTTCAGTTCTTGGTGCTGGTACAGACACTTTGATGTGGTGGGACTTTGGTCTGCAAGAAAACAGGTGTTTTATCAACAACAAAAAACAACAACAAACAATTATACATTGTTCTGTCTAACACAACTAGAAGTGAGTGTGGCTCTGCTCATGGAAGGTAGAGAGACCATTTATGTCCATAAAAGGAGGTCTTACTCAAACAGTGTAAAAAACTGATTCTGAGCTCTCAATTTTCACTCAATTATGCTATTGACAACAAAGTAACTGACAACTAATTCAACAGTTAAAAACCCAAAACAAACATAATTGATGTCTTAGATGAATGTCTATTGGCAGCTATTATAGTATGAACAGTTTAAAGTGCCATAAAAAATAATTCTAACTTTATACGGTACCCCAATTATAAGGAAAATATATCCAACTTGTCACATGATATTTATAATTAAAGTGATGCTAATTCATTAGTCTTACTGTGCATTTGCCCCCCCCCCCCTCCAGCTAGCACTTTTTCATGCCACTGTCGCTACACCACACTCTTCCTTTCCCCCCCCCCCCCCCCTTGTCCCCTCCCCTCTTTCTTGTTACATAAAGCACACAGAGATCTAACTTTTGAGCATAATCCACTGAGCATGATTCCGTTTATCAGCATTTGAAGTTGAAACTCAATTTTGAGCTTGGTCCCCCCTTTAGTCTCCAAGAGAGAGAGAGAGAGGGGGCACCCCTGGCTCACCTAAAACCCCCTGATGTGTAATCTTTTTTTCGTTGCTTGAATGTCAATAAAAATTAAAAATTTTTAGATTGTAGTGAGTTTAATATTTCCTACGGTACAACTATGTATTGTTGGATATAGTCAAGTTCAGTTTCAGAAGCCATTAGCCAACAATGTTCCACCTATTATTTCTCTGCTGTGCACTATCTTAGAAATGTGAAGGAAAAAAAAAAAAAAAATTGAAGTATTCCCACAGTCATCTCCAAATAATGGCAACAACTCACAGAAGCCAAGTCACCAGCTCATTAAGACAGCTTAAAGGAAGTTTACACCTAATTCTGCCATTTAGTAGCTCAGGCTTGAAGTTTCCTTCCCATAGGTGCACTGTTTCTTCTTGGACTAGAGGTTGTTGATTTATAAGTGCCTCTACACTCATACACAATGAAAATGACTGATAGAGCTTACAGAGGTCATTATACTTAGAGAAAATACAGTAGGTTCTGCCAGATGCTGGTTCCTAAGGGAACAACCACTTTCAATCTCTCAATGAAATCCTTTTGACCCATAAGTTGTGTTGTGTGCATACCGCATGGCTGTTGCTAGTCATGGAACCCATTGAGCAAGGCATAATGGAACAGGGTTAATTATGAAAATGTTGGAAGCTAATATTGTATTTGAGCTCTCATGAACACACGTGACTTCCTCCTCCATCACCATAGCAACTATACTTATAATCACAACACTATTACCAAGAAGAACAGCACCGGAAAGAAGGGGGGGGGGGGGGGGGGGAGTAAAGTTCAAAGACAAACATAGTAATGCTGTAATTACAGGGTGGAGAGGGGGGAGGGGAGAGCCCTTCCGTTGGACCACATAAAATACACACAGCTTCACATAACAATCCCATTACACTGCTGCTGTATGGTGGAGGCAGAGAAATTGATATCTGCAGATAATTAAAAAAAAAAAATAAAAAAAAACACTTACAAACACTGTTGGATGTGGTTGGTGGGAGGAGCTAGGAGGTGGAGAATGTGATCTCGGAGTGGTTTGGTGTGCGTGTAGTCCATGGGGGTGGCTGTTGGGGCATGTGGGAGATGGGCTGAAGCATTTGCCATCACCTGTGTGCCTGATGATACCATCTGGCAGTCGACCAGTGGCAGAAAGAACGCTCCCTCTGAACAGCAAATCCTTCATGCAGTGCAGCTCCTGCAGGGTTCCCAAGGGGCTTCACTGGCAGGGCAACATTCACCACCACACTCTCAGTCACAACAAACACCCAGGGGCAACTCAGGGCTCACACACAGCAGCCGCTCACCTCTCTGTGGCTAAGTAGCCTGTCCAGATCAGCAGACATCTTATTCTTTGTATCCACCAGGGCTGTCTTTTCTTCAACCATGGCTGACATCTCCTTCTCTGCTCTGCCCAGCCTTTCCCTCGTGGCCCGCAACTGTTTCTGCTGTTCCTTGACCCTCGCCAGCAGGAAGCTCCCGGGCTGCTCACCGCATCGGACAAGCTCCCTGCTACATGCCAACTCCTCCTTCAGGCTGCTCACCCTCTCTCCCTCCTGCCTGAGGTGCTCCCTCAGGCCACAATTGGTCCTCTCCAGCTGAAGAACACGTCGGGCCAACTGCACACTTCAGAAGGAGAGGACAGGATAATGGCCGACACAGAGAAGAAGAAAGAGAAGAGAAGGAGGATAGCGGATGAGTACAAGAGGAAGAGAGAGAAATAAATAGGGAAAACTATTAAAAATTATAACCAAAATATGGCTGGACAGTTTGTCTGACCATGATCGATTTTGTTCTGCAGTAACATTGCTCAGATATTTGGTCTGATCAAATTGATTTTTGTTGAGACAGTGTCATGAAATGGTCAGAAAATATCTAACGTCAGACTGATTACACACTGAGGAATTATATCAGAGGGAAAAGGAGACAGGGATATGAAAATGCTAGAAGAAGAAAAGGAAGTAATTTGAAATAGTGAGTCGTACCTCTGTTGCAGTCTTCGTCTGGAGTTGGTGGGAACAGATATACCAAAGCCGTATGTAAACAGAATACGCTCAGCATCACATGAATGCTCCACTGCATGTCCACGTCCATACATACACACACACACACACATTGTAATGAGTCGGCACGACAGCCTAAAAGGTTTTAATGACCTACACTGGGCAGATTGCATCACAATGTCATCCAACTCGTGTTCTATCTTCTCGTAACCATCTAGCCGCAGCCTAGCTTCCTGCAACTGCGCTTCCAGTCCCCCCACTCTGCCCTCACTATCCCTCTTCACACTCCACAGCTCATGAGTCAGCAACTCCACCTTCGTCACCATTATCACACACACCACACCCAGAAAAAGTATAAAATAGAAGAAAAAAGAAGAAAAATGTCCAGTTCACCTTTTTCTGCTGTTTTTCCTGCTCCAACTGAATGTGTTGGTGTTCCTTGAGCAGCTCCTGATGGATAAATCCATTCCGTTCCTTTTCAAATCTTAGCATCTGAACTTCACCACGTAGCTCCACCAAGTGCCTGCCAGATAGCCCTTGAAGGTTGTGGTACCTAGGGTAAGACCACATGAAAAACAGATAACAGAAGCAATATTGTCAGATATTCCTATTTACAACCCACTCCTTCAATAGTTCCACATGCTTCTTGGCCACTTCTTTCTCTGAAGCCAGTGCTCTGTCCCTCTCCATCATGGCTGTGTCCATTGAGCCACTGAGCACTCGGTTTTCTCTATCGTACATCTCCTTTGTCTGGGCCCGCAGCTGATCCACCTTCAGAGTCGTCTTCCCACGCAAGCTCTCAAGCTCTGCCTCCAGCCGGTGGCTATACTCCAAATAGTGCTCCTCCCTAAACCAACAAAAACCAAACCATATCCTACTCATTCACTGACAGCAGATATTTTACATACGCACTTGTTTGACAGAAGTCGCTGATAAAGCTTGTCCTTAGCTAGCTTGGTTGAGGTCAGTTCTCCAGTTACCAGGTCTAGCTTTTCCTCCAAGGAGGTGAGTTTCTGTGTCATCTCCATGGCCTGTCGGCTGAGGAAGTCTTTGTCATGGAGAAGCAGTGCCTCGGTCTGCCTCACAGACGATAGCTACAGAACAGGAACCAATAAACAACAAAAAAAAGATAAAATAGAAGTTTCTAGATAACATTAAGACCAGTTAACTTTGGTGAGCGATGAAAGATTTTTCAATCTCTATCAGATATTCTCAGCCTGTGTGTGTGTGTGTGTGTGTGTGTGTGTGTGTGTGTGTGTGTGTGTGTGTGTGTGTGTGTGTGTGTGTGTTCTCAGTGCCTAATCTGTCAGACAATCACATCAGATGTGGAAGCATCCATCAGTGAGTGCTACACAGGTGTAGGGCCACTCACCTCCTTGGTGGCTCTGTCCAGCTCTGTGCTGACAAGTGCCCCATTCCTGCCCTTATCAGCAAGAGCGGCCTGCAGAGCCTCCACCTCAAGTCGCAACACATCCCTCTCCCTACATGCAGGCAAGCGAAACTGAGTTACCATCAGCAAATATAAAATATATTTGCAGTCTGCGTAATGAGATGAGAGCTGGACAAAATAAGGTTGTGTGGAGGTGACAAAAAAAGTCATGTTAATTGCAGCTGGTGTCCATGTTGGATTCAATTAGTGTCCCTATTAGGTGCAATTAGTGTCCATGCAAAAAACAACAACAACCAAACAAACTAAATATTAATATATTCCTAAATTGAAACTTACAGTAACTACAGTTACTCAAATGTATTAGGCATGATTGGTAATTAAATGATGTTAACTGATTTGCCAAATTAGCATAATTATAGTTCGCAATTTCATAAAAATGATCGAACATTTCTTGTCTATGTTAAGTAACTGGTAGCATACATACCACACCTAACACGGACACCAAATGTCCCTAACGTGGGCACTACTAGAACAACCACTTTCCTCACACCATGCAAGCCAGTAGGGCAGGCAAGATGCATCAGTGGGTTGGTTGGTGAAGTCTTTGCGTAGACAGTTGAGCATTAGATTGGCTTGTAGTGTATTGCTCAGTCAGTGTTAGCATATCATGGTATTGTACTGGCTATGTGGCACAGCATTAAGTCTACCTTGAGCCAAATAACCATTTCTCCTGTCATTATCACGCTGCGTGGTTGGATTATTGTACACACCACACACACACACTCACTCAAGACCTACTCACTACCTCTTCACACTGTCAAAGTTATCCAGTTTATAGTTGCCCTCCAGGATGTGTGTCTTCACACTGCTGAGCTCAGCAGTTAGGCTGGAACACTGCTTCTCCAGATGCATGGCAATCTCCCTCTCACCTTGCAGGTCCTAATTAAGAGGAATGGTGTTGGATCATGTCGAGTACACACAATACCACACAACGCACACACACTTACTCACACACACTTACTCACACACACTTACTCACACACACTTACTCACACACACTTACTCACACACACTTACTCACACACACTTACTCACACACACTTACTCACACACACTTACTCACACATGCTCAGACATACACTCACACACACTCAGTCACACATACACTCACTCACACTACCTCATGGGATGAGGCGAGTTCCCTTTGGCTCTCTCTGGCCTGCTGCTCCAACAAGTGGATCCTTCGCTGCAGGTCCACCTCCTGTCTCTGAAGTGGCTCAGTCAGCTCGTGCCATCTCAGCTGTGACCATGTGGAGCAGCCATGTGGTATGCAATGAATCATGCTTAACCCTCTAGCTTCCTCACTCACCAGGCAACCAACAAGTCTCTCATACCTCAGTCAGTTTTAACAGACCCATTACCAAATTTATATCTTGCACAAGGAGCTGATGCATTATATAGTGTGAGTGATTTGTTGGGTACTACTCCAGGAAAGGTGGATTGCAGCTAATGCAGTGGTGTAACTCACCCATTGCCATATGATATTTAACAGTTCTTTTGGATCAAGTGGGAATAAAAATAAGAGCAAAAATGCTTTATATGAAACATCAAACAAATGACCATTCTTGATTGAAGAATTAACACACACACTACTCGGATCAGGGCATCTAATTTCATTTGGTAAAAGATCTTCTAACTTGTGAATTACATGGATAAAGTCTTGTTTCACCCATTTTGTCAATCCAAAACAATTCAATATTTGCTCCTCCTCCAATGACATAATTTAAATTAAAGTTTTATGAACATCAGCTCAATGACAGATGAGTTTCGAAGTTTCAAACAAAGTACTTTGGGGCTAGAGGAGTTTGGTCGAAGCATTGGAACTAAATCCATCTTTAAGCCAACATTGAATAGAACTATTCCGAAGTAGTAAATCCAATACAGTTTTTTCTTTGTGGCTTTTTATTCCAATTTTTTTAATATTTTAAATTCATGTTTTAATTCCTTTCATTTCCTTCCAGCAGAGTTGATCATTGTTCCTGTATTGTTGTTGCTATTCTTGGTCAGTATAGCATAATGTTATTACATACAAGGGAGAAAACCATTTATTATAAACAAACAACAAAAATGCAGAAAGATTTATGAAAAATAAAATAAAATTTGAAATCAATGCTGCATCCATATAGAAAACACTTAAGGGACCTTTACCAAATTCAATTAGCACCACCCTCACTTACTGGTTTATGCTAAACAACGATTATAGAAGTTGTCTTCTGTCCAGGGAGCAGCAGAATTTACACGGAAAAAGTGTGGGACAGAGGTTAAGTTTAGAACAAGGATGTCTGAAGATTGAAGCAGATAGACAGTGTAATAGCAAAGGATTACGCTAGTCTGGAGAATTCTTATGTTAGTCTTGTGCCAAGATCCTTTACTGAATTGCTAATTTCTTTTTGTGATTGCGACAAAAGGCAATAAGTCTCCCTAGAAGATACTTGACCTTGGCAAAAGTTTACAAAAACATAATTGTAATGGAGACCAGGAGAGCAGCAGCAGCAGTGTTTGAGACAGAGAAGGTGGTTTACAGCAAGTGAAGTTATGTGCAAAACAGAAGGACAAACGACAGGATAAAGATACAGAAGCGAAGAGTTCATGCCAACAGAGGCATCAGGAGAGCTGAAAAAAGCTGTTGGGAGGCAATTGATGGCCAAACTTTTAGCTACAGAATGTCACTTCAAACATGGTAAAGGGTTGCACAGAAGAGTAATTTCAAGCATGGTGAAAGTTGGCACAGAAGCTCCATTTCCATAGTGGCATGGCTGTAGCCACAGGTCAGGAGGTTAGGCTTCAATCTGACCACTTTCTCTCCCTACTTGATCCAAACTAGAGACGACCAGTACCAGATGATTGGGTGTGATTGCTACGTGTGTCGTTGCCTTCTCTCAATTTTATTCTGCATCAAAGGAATCAACAGTATTCTCATCATTAAAACTAGATACCTAATCTACCTGTGACCCTTTATTACCATTAACTTTGTTTACTATCTTAATCGTTAAATGATCCTCAACACTTTAAGTCCATTAATAACCTTTACCATTCGATTTGGTTTTACAAAATAAGAATCAAAGAACACACACAAAACAAAAAAAGAGAATTTGTGGACTTCTATTGGAATGCAGAGTCTTCCCATATTAAAATCATTAAGAATCGACCTACTATTTTTTCTTCCACACATATCGAAGTTGTTTTTATGTTTTTTAAAACCCAGTTTGAGTAGGAATGCTGTTGGATAAAAAAGATGCTAAAATTATCATATATACAGCTAAAAGGTAAATTAAGAATTTTTGCTTGATCCCATGCTTTAAAATTGAGGGTTTTTTTTGGCATCCATTTAAAATCTATGTCCTTCCAAGAAGTTTCGTGCGCCAACCAGTGATATTTATGACTGCATTGACCATACACAGTCCACTTACCAGTGGGACGTCACTTTCTAGTGGGATGTCACTACTCATTATAAGTCAGTCGGTGCTGTCTATTGCCCACCTTGCTAAATAAACAAGCGCCCAAACAAAACTTTTCCTGATAAAATTTAGAGCATCCTAAACAAAATGTCAGTACTGAAACCACCTATTCTGGGAGAGATTCAATTTGAGCAATTTAATAATGTGGATCAGCTGATGGTGGTTAAGCTAAACCACAAAAGGAATCGACTGTAATTATGAGATAATATTGAAAGAAAAATCTTTCAAGACAATGTCGTCAGCAATTACACACCCACACCCACACACCCAACAACCTACCCGCACATAATCTCCAATGCTTAGCAGTGACAAGTCAGTGGACTGAAGACGTTGCTGCTCTTCCTTGGTAAGGATGGGAGTTAGGGCAAGGCATTCCTCTATCTCTCTCCTGATTCCCCCAAGGATGATTTCTGTGCAGTCTCTAACTTGCTCTCTGCCAGGTCTGGTTCTTTCTTTCTGCAGCTTCTCATTAGCCTTCTTCAGCTCCTGCTCATAGCCATGGGAGAGTGACTGGAGGCGAAATGACTGCAGCTTCTTCTCGTGGGTGGCTTTGGCCAGCTGCTCATTAAGCTCCTCCAGCTTGCTCGTCTGCTCATTCCGGGCAGTGTCTAGGAGCATCTGTTTCTGGGAGAGCTCTAACTCGAGCAATTTAATAGTGTGGATTAGCTGATGCTCATCATCGAGATACTCTCTAGATTACAAATCACACAAGGATACAAATCACACAAGGATACAACTGAATTTACTCCCATCCAAGTGATAACTAACACAATTTACTTCAATAAAAAAATACTTCCTGAAATTTATAGAAAATAATAAACATTTCCCAAGGTTAGGGCCAGGGCAATGGCAAAGATTAGGGCTAGAGTGAGATCAGTGAGTACAGTTTGGAACAATGGTAAGGGCAAGTCAATGATATATTCAGTCAATTTCATGAGCAGCATGTTACTTTTGGACATGAAAAAAAAAAGAAGTAAAAAAAATCATGTAGCATTCATAATTAACAAGCTGACCCAGAGTGCAGCCAACAGTGATATATACACACATACAGTGGAACCTCTGGAGTTACAAATCCAGTGAACCACTAGAGTGCTAGGTAACTCTGAAACATATACCACACCCACTTCTGTTTTCGTGTCAGACCCAAAGGAGAACAAAAATGGTATTGGCCAAACAAACCCTTGGAGTGACAGATTTGATATATGGTTTGTATACTCAACTTTGACTATAATGTTTGATGTTGAAATTGGCTGGGCAACGCAGGGTATATGATACTAGTGCTTAATAATGCAGCTTTATTAGAGTAATTTAGGACTGTTTCATAAGGTGCTCTTCTCCCAAACGTCATAACTGAGTGCCACAACTGAATGCATACACAATTTGCCTCAAGCATTTTGCCACTATTTAGCTGTTTCAAGACTTCTCCATGATATGCTGTTCAAATAAGGGAAACACTGCAGCAGTTGCAATTCTGGAGAGGGCCATTTGAAAAGTAAATGAACAAGAGCTGTCCTGCATTAAGTACTGTGGCAAATAATTACTATCAGGTGAAATAATTATTTAGAACACTTAAGATGAGGTTATATTTGTGGTGAGATTTACACTTGAATTTCTATATAATAAAAAAGGACTTAGTTGTAACCACATTTTTAAATACAGTAACAATTAGTTAAAAATCCATTCTTGAGCAAAACTAGTGAATGTATCCACACACCCCCCCCCCCAACGTTCCTGGACCTGCGTGCCACCGGTAAGTATACAGTGTTGTCCATACACTCCACCTATTATTGTTTTGAGTTTACTGTTGGATAACCAGTCAATTCTACTCTGGGGTTCCGCTCAGTTCTAACTAGGGAGGTTCTACTGTAATGACCAAAAAAAAAAGTTTCCACACTATGTATCTCAAAATTAAACACAACACCAAATGCTCTCCTCTTATTTTTAAAGCAATATATTACCCACATAAATTATTTAATTCTACCAAAGCTATTGTCTGGTTCTAAATGCATTGCCCCTCTTCAATTTCCCTGGTCAAACTAACCATTCCTAATAACTACACCATAGTTCTTATTCATCACATTTAAACGAGAGTGGTTAGCACTAAGCAATGTGGCAAATAATTACTATAATATTTATAAAACAGTGTCTTAGATTAGGCAAAATAATTGTTAAAGAACACTTAAGGTGAGGTTTAAGCTGTGGTAAGATTTAAAACTTTTGAGTTTCTACATAATAAAGGTATTTAGTTGTAACCAATTACTTGTAAAAACAAACGCTAGTGTTTCTGAACAGTAAACAATTAGTTAAAATTCATTCTTGAGTAAAACTAGTAGATATAGCGATACAGCCCCCCCCCCCCCCCCCCCCCCCCACCATTCTAAGTGTTCCTTGACCTTGTGCCACAGGTAAAAAGAAGTCAAAATAAAAACACATTTGAAAGCACTTAGTCTGCAAATGTAATCATCAATCTATTATTAGCTAATACAACTTTAAATTTTTTAAAAGTAATGTCACATCCTTTAGGCTTGTGCTAGAACTTGGTATTTAATTTGGCTCAGTATATTATGATTATCATTCATAAGAAAATCAATTTTGAAATGCATGTTAAGTGTCACTACAATCCCACAGGAACTACATCAAAAATAGGCATCTGCCTATCACCATTTTTTTTGTTGGAGAAAATGAATTTTTCATGAAATAATAAGAGCCAAAATGGGTGCAGTATAATAATGTGGGTGTGGCCATTCATTGGTTCTTTCCATTGCCTACACACTTCAGAAGTGCTTCCTAGCCACTGCACATATTTAAAGTTTATACTAGAAATTGGTACTTCATTTTGCTTAGTGCATTGTCACTATCATTCATGACAAAATTAATTTTGAGATGGCAATTTGTTCAATACATGTATCTCCTCTTGGGCCAGGGCAAGGCCTAGCCCTAGCCAAACAATATTAAAACATTAAGGGGCAAACAAGACACGTGTTAAGGCTCAGGGCAAACTTATACTCAACCTGCAACCATCCAGATGCTTCCCACCGTTATCAGGGAGACTCCTACCCGAGTCTGGGGTGGAAGAAAACGTGGTGGTCGAGATATCTGTACAATTAATGGCAAGGACGGTGGTATCACCTTCCCGACTCTCACCCATATCGGGAGTGACCGAGTCAGCAGGTTCAGCCGCACTGCCAGTTTAGCCACCCTAGACAGACCCTTTACCTTCTAGCCAGCGGTTCAGAAGGTAAAGGGTCTAATCTACAGTCACCAAATTCGAAACCCTACCCTTCATTTTTCTTCCATTTTTTTTTTTCATTTCAGCCAGTCACGTGCCTACTCCGCTTTATTTTTATACGCATGCGTTCCTCAAGCGCCTTGAACAATTAAAAAAAAAAAATTTTTTTTAAAATAAAATTTAAAAAAAATTTGACCACAAGGTAAAATGGCCGCTTAGTTTCTTGGAAAAAAAAAATTTTTTTTTTGAGAGTGAGTACAAATTGTAGCGGGGACGTCCGTAGCGGTTCTCCACAGCGGTTGATACACTGTTGAGTGCGCTTGGGAGAGTGCGCTTGGGAGAGTGCTGCTAATAGATTTTGTCAACAATGATGCAGCAAGTTGTGTTTAGTGATGGCAACTCCAGCTCTTCTTCGGATCCAGACCATTTCCAGAGTTTGGATAAGATTGATTCGGCCACACTGGCAGAGTTAGCTCATGCAGAATACCAGAGGGGAAATTATGACAGGTCTGAGCAGCTATGCATGGAGTTATGGCGTAGAGAGCCAGATAACACTGGATGTTTGCTTCTCCTCTCCTCCATTCACTTCCAGTGCCGAAGACTTGATAAGTGAGAATATCATCTTGTGAATATGTGACGAAGCACTGTTTCTACATAAACTTGCTAAGCTCACATTAATCACTACCTGAGCATAATGCTAAGAAGTGGGTTATATCAGCTTCTGATATTGGGGTGATATGTTGAAAGAAACTGTTCAAGAAGTTGCACCCATAACAGTGCTAAATGATATATCAGAAATATATTGTGTATTCAAATGATGGTTGCCCAGTTTAAATGTCCACGTTAGAGTGTCTGGTTTGAATCTTCATTTGAATGTCTGGTTTGAATGCTTCATTTGAACGTCTGGTTTGAATGCTTCATTTGAATGTCTGGTTTGGATGTTGAATGGTGTGCCCAATGTGTGTCGTGCAGATGCCCACTGTGAGGAGTGTACAGACCTTGTCCTAGCCATATACCCAGTGTGAGGGGTGCCCAGTGTGAGGGGTGCCCAGTGTGAGGGGTGCCCAGTGTGAGGGGTGCCCAGTGTGAGGGGAGCCCAGTGTGAGGGGTGCCCAGTGTGAGGGGTGCCCAGTGTGAGGGGTGCCCAGTGTGAGGGGTGCCCAGTGTGAGGGGTGCCCAGTGTGAGAGGTGCCCAGTGTGAGGGGTGCCCAGTGTGAGGGGTGCCCAGTGTGAGGGGTGCCCAGTGTGAGGGGTGCCCAATGTGAGGGGTGCCCAGTGTGAGGAGTGTCCAGCCCTAGCTCTGGACCCGTGCCCCGTGTGAGTAGTGCCCCGTGTGGGTAGTGCCCCGTGTGGGTAGTGCCCCGTGTGAGTAGTGCCCCGTGTGAGTAGTGCCCCGTGTATCGTTACATAAAATCTCGTTTTTTCCCTTCCTGTTTTACCCTTACTATATATAAAGCACTTTCCCTTTGTTTTCAACCCAAGCCTACACCTACCACAAACTTCTCTAAAACAATGACAATTTACTTCATTCCAACATCAACAGATTAGTTAAGTTCAATTAATCAAAGATGTTTTTTGTTGTTGTTTATTTTTGTTTTTGTTTTTTTGTTGGAGGAAGGGTAGCCATTATCGTGTTGTTTACTGTCCTTAGCTTCTACTTCTGTTATCTCATCATCCTCTGGTTAGTTCAAGCTCACATGTAATATTTGCAGATATGAGTCACTATGATGTCATAATCCTGTCATAACCATTATTTTTTCATTTGTTTCAAGATCTGCTCAATTCAGTGCCCTTGCCATCAAGAAGAATCCACTGTTGGCAGAGGCCTACTCCAACCTTGGCAATGTTTTCAAAGAGAGGGGTCAGCTCCAGCAAGCCTTGGACAGCTACAACCATGCAGTTCGCTTGAAGCCTGAGTTTGTGGATGGCTACATCAACCTGGCAGCTGCTCTTGTGGCAGCTGGAGAGCTACACCAGGCAGTGGATGCATACATGACTGCCCTGAGATATAACCCAGTGAGTGTACAACTCCATTATCCTTATACTACCAGTGTATTAGGTTTTCATGGTTGAGTACATATGCATGAACTACCGCGTTTAATCTTCATAGATAGTTGTGGTATTGGGACCATTCAGTCTAGCCTTAATTACCCTGTGCAGCGTTTCATGGTTGCTAGTGCAGCTGTACCTCAGGTATTATGAATTCCACCTGGTTCAGTTGTCTCTGTGTCAAAAGTGTGATTTAATTTCAACCTTGTCTTATTGAGATGACAGGAACCACTTAATCTAAAATATTTACAGAAATGCTGACTGGAGCTATTTTGAGTTAGTAAGATAGTAGTGTGGTGTGTCCCTCCATTGTTCCGAGATGCCCACTGGTTGTAAGAACATAGTGAGATGGAGAGAGAGGGGGAGGGGGTGACCGGCACAAAGTCAACCACAAAGGCAGTGTGTGTGTGTGTGTGTGTGTGTGTGTGTGTGTGTGTGTGTGTGTGTGTGTGTGTGTGTGTGTGTGTGTGTGTGTGTGTGTGTGTGTGTGTGTGTGTGTGTGTGTGTGTGTGTGTGTTAGTAGTGATAGTTGTCCAATGACTGAACATTTGCCAGTTCGTGAGTATGAGCAAGTGTTATGTCAAGAATACTAACGTGATAATAGTTGTGTGCATGCTTACCCTTCTGAAGGAAATGATCATCCCAATGATTGAGAATTGACTTATTGTTCTGAGGTAGAGAAAACTATCAGTGCCTGTGATTGAAAATCTGCTATTTAGAAAGAACTGTCAGTAGGCACTGTTGATAGTTTGTTTGTTTGTTTGGAGGGAGGGAGGGAGCACTGTTGATAGTTTGTTATGGAGGGAGAACTGTCAGGTGTTGTTGAGAGTCTGTTATGGATTTAGAACTGTCAGTAGGCACTGTTGATAGTCTGTTATGGAGGGAGAACTGTCAGTGGGCACTAAGTCTGTTATGGAGGGAGAACTGTCAGTGGGCACTAAGTCTGTTATGGAGGGAGAACTGTCAGTGGGCACTATTGATGGTCTGTTATTGAAGGGAAATTGTTGATTGCTTCTGTGGGAAAGAAAGATGATGTTGCTGTGTCACTAAATTAGGACAATTAGGAACAAATAGATGCGATTCCTTCTTAGGATGAAATCATCATATTAGCTGAAGAAACACAACAAGCTCCACTACTCCACTACTGTGGTGTGGTGGAGGGGAAGGCTGGTAAAAATTGCAACAGGGGAGAGAAAGAGAGAAAGAGAGAAAGATCAGTCTTTAGAAGAGGTAGTTATTCGTGCTGGGGTTCTTGATATTGGGTCGGAAGAGAGGATGTTCCAGCTGATCGCAAGTGTGACAGGCTCTTGAGTACACTAAACCAACACCATGAAGCTAGCATACACAGGCATTCATGCCCCCTATGTTTGGCATCAAGAGAGGATGTAAATGCAAGAAATGAAGGGCAGTGTTAACTGGACAGTTATATTGGATAGTTCATTGTGTTTGTGGGCTAGATAAAGCTGTTCATGGACTGGTTAACAACCCAAGGGCCAGATTGACATGCAGCATGTTTGAGCATTCACTTGAGTGGATTCAGCCTCGTGCTCATTGAGTGGCTGTATGGTATTCTGCAGTACATGTTGCTGGGGAAGTTATTAAGTGGTTTGTTTGGCAATGTACTGCTGCATTTTTAACACAAAAACCACCTTTTCAAATTATTTTGGGTACCTCAAATATTTTATCTCATGCATTGGCATTGCCCTGCCCTTCCTTGGCATTGAAGTGTTGCCAATACCTGATTGAATCTTGGCTAATAGTTCTGAAACATCCACTCTATCAGCTTCAACAACTTCTATGAAAGCCTTTGTTCAGAGTTGTTGCCTCAGGAATACATCTGAGAAGCTCTTATTGTAACTCAAGACATGTTGAGCCTTAGGGATTACAAAGTTGAGCCTTAGGGATTACAATGTGGAACATAGTGCACACCTGAAAGGTCTTCACATGACCACGTGTGGTGTAAGTGGCTATTTGAGGGACCGCTTTTAACTATGGCAGACATACTTTGCTGCCTTTGAATCAGCACTTGTTCTTACATTGGTTTGCTATTCCAGAATTAATATTAATTTTTCATTGGCTGGAATATGATGGTAAAGGTCGTCTTGTCCACAGAACTTCTGGAATGTTCCCCTAACCCTGAGAACTGAGGACTTGACACTGATTCTTTAAATTATTTGTGTTATGTTTGTTTAGTGTGACTGCACTCTTGATATTTCGTGAAAGTTGCTTTTGGTTTTCTTAGGGTATGTTCCCTTGGGCTGACAGGTCTGATAGGATAGAGTGAGTGTTCAGATCAAATTGCTGTCATGTCAGGATAATTTGAACATGCGTTGATGCATATCCTGCAGTAAACTTTTCTATTGTTCATATTTTAGCTTTGGAATACATCTCTAATTGGTAGAGCAACAGCACTCAGCTGTCGTCCCAGACTCATTTCTTCCCCCTCACCCCACCCCACCCCACCCCACCCCACCCCACCCCACCCCACCCCACCCGTTTTACCTTTTTAATTTTATTTGTGCTGTGAGTGACTTGTATGTCATCTCTTCAGGACCTGTATGGTGTCCGCAGTGATCTGGGAAACCTGTTCAAAGCTCTGGGCCGCCTGGAGGATGCCAAGGTACAGAAATCAGGAACTGTGGGTGTTTCTTTGATGTGTGTGTTTCTGTGGTGTGTGTGTTTCTGTGGTCATGGTGGACATTGTAGAACTTCTGCCTTCCTATGTAGACAACATAATCCCCTTTTGTTGTGTAACTCACATTTTTCTCAGAGAGAGAGAGGGAGGGCAGGGGATGGTGTGTCAGGTGAGGTGAAAAATAGATGAGATCATATTGTTTTTCCCCTTCCTCTTGTAGGCTTGCTATGTGAAGGCCATAGAGACACATCCCAGCTTTGCTGTGGCATGGAGTAACTTGGGCTGTGTGTACAATGCGCAGTCAGAGATCTGGCTGGCCATCCATCACTTTGAAAAGGTTTGTGGCATCTCTGCCTCCTTTTAGCATAATCATCGAGCATGTGTGCCTGTAATGCTAATGGAATGTGACTATGGACCTTGCACATGTGTATCCATGTGGTAACACTACATTGTGTCCTTATAGTCTGTGTTGAGATACTGCTATTGTTGTTGTTGCCACTCTGATTAGCTCTCATGAATGGTTGCACACATGCATGTCCAGGCTGTGCAGCTGGACCCTACCTTTCTGGATGCCTACATCAATCTTGGCAATGTGTTGAAAGAAGCAAGGATCTTTGATAGAGCTGTGGCTGCTTACCTGCGTGCTCTGAGCCTCAGCCCCAACCATGCCATCGTCCATGGCAACCTGGCTTGTGTCTACTATGAACAAGGGTGAGTTCTATATCTTGTTTCACTTTCTCTTCACTACCCCACTCCCTTCTTCACTCTCTCTTTCCCTCCTCTTCTTCCCTCCTCTCCTTTCCTCCTCTCCTCCCCTCCCCTCCTCCCCTCCCCTCCCCTTCCTCTCCTCCCCTTCCTCTCCTCCCCTTCCTCTCCTCCCCTTCCTCTCCTCCCCTTCCTCTCCTCCCCTTCCTCTCCTCCCCTTCCTCTCCTCCCCTTCCTCTCCTCCCCTTCCTCTCCTCCCCTTCCTCTCCTCCCCTTCCTCTCCTCCCCTTCCTCTCCTTTCTCTACCATTCTCACTCTTCTTCTCTCGTTGACTGTTAATACACATTTACACAGTTTGGTGGAACTAGCTATCGATACATATCGGAGAGCCATTGAGCTACAACCTCACTTTCCTGACGCCTACTGCAACCTGGCAAACGCCCTGAAAGAGCAGGGCAAGGTGAGTGGGCGTGCCTAGTGCAGCTTAAGGGCAAGTTGTTGATCATGCTCTTCGCAGGGTTTTATATTGTATTACAAGGTGATGGTTAATTGATAGTAGTCTCTTGTTAAAATATTGTGTGTGTGCGCGTGCGCAGGTGGGAGAAGGTGAGGCTGAGGAATGTTACAACACTGCTCTCCGCATGAACCCCAACCACGCAGACTCCCTCAATAACTTGGCCAACATCAAGAGGGAGCAGGGCCATATAGATGATGCCATCTCTCTCTATATGAAGGCTCTGGAGGTATGCTCACTCAGGGAATCGACCTGAACATGCATGTCAACATGAGTGGTGATTGAATGTGGTTTGGCAACTCTGAGAAAGCTCTGGATAGTGTGGAATAACTGGAATACCAATTAGTGTGTTCATGTGTTTGCATGAGAGGGCATGTCTTTATTTGGGTCACATGGCTTTGGGACAGTCAGAAAAGAATATTACATCACACCGTAATTGAATGAAAGCATCTGGAGATTGGTCAGTGGTTGCAAGGATGGTCCACAGAGTGACCCAGATAAAACACTGGTGTGGTTTTAGGAATGGGTCAGGGTCTTCCTAGCAGATGTTTGCTACTGATACTAGAAAAGCTGTTGTGTGAATGTGGGTTGAATGCATAACTTTGGTGTGTAACTATGGGTTGGGTGTGCAACTATAAGTTGGGTGTGCAACTATAAGTTGGGTGTGCAACTATAAGTTGGGTGTGCAACTATAAGTTGGGTGTGCAACTATAAGTTGGGTGTGCAACTATAAGTTGGGTGTGCAACTATAAGTTGGGTGTGCAACTATAGGGTGAGGGAATGAATTGAGTATGATGGTTGGGTGAATGAATTGAGTATTTGGGTTGGGTGAATCAATTGAGTATGATGGGTTGAGTGAATGAATTGAGTATGATGGGTTGGGTGAACGAATCAATTATGATGAGTTGGGTGAATGAGTAGAGTGTGGTTGGGTGAGTGACTTCAGTGAGCAAGAAGTAGTAGTAGTAGTAGTAGTAGTAGTATTCATTGACGTGTTTTATGTACACTGGGTGGACCTGTGAATGGCTGTAGATGGTTTAGGAATGGCAGACCAGCTTGTAATAGAGTCAGCTGCTTTATGGAGGGGTAAAGCTTGTTTGAGATCAAAGGGGTGGTTTACTGGAGGAGGTTGGGTTGCAGGTGAGCAAATCAGGCCATGTTAGTATTGTGGCTGTAGGATGCTAGTGTGTGTCTGAGGTGGGTGTATAGGAATAGGATTGTCAGTGTTAGTTTGATGGAAGGGTAATCCAAGCTGCACCAGGTGTGCACAGTAGAACAGCGTGGGTTGATCTAGGCACACAGACTACCTATATTGGCAGTGTTAACACAACTAGAGAGAAGGCTTGCTCATGCCTCCAGGGTGTTGATCATTGAGGGAGAGGAGGATGGGGAGTTGTTCATGGACAATCGAAGCAACTTGTCCACCAAGCCATTGTGTTGTTGTTTCTCTGTACTCAGTACACAGCAAAAGGAGTTATATGCCATTACAAACATGCTCAATAGCCTGAACAGTTGTTGTCATACAGGTGCGTTGTCATAGTGATGCTTTACATGATCGATAGAAGGTATTGCAGGGACTATCATGTGCTCTGAACAGAGAATATCATCTCCTGACCAGAGGGTGTCCTCTGCTCTGTGTTCCATCCATTCTGTGTTAATTAAGGAAATATAAATCAATTTACAATGCAGATCGACCAGAGATTCCTGTGAGTGTAGCACTTCCCAGTGTCCCCAGTGTCTGTTTGACCTGTGTCTGGTATTTTGGTCGAGTGAGAATGGTATTTTGGTCGAGTGAGAATGGTATTTTGGTCGAGTGAGAATGGAATGAAGAGAACCAGTTTTTTGAGAATTTAGCTATTAGTATGCATAAGTCCATCACATTTCCTTGTCATCACACACACACCTAGATTACTCCAGAGTTTGCGGCTGCCCACTCCAACTTGGCCAGCATTCTCCAGATGCAGGGCAAGCTGAGAGATGCATTGATGCATTACAAAGAGGCCATAAGGTGAGTGTAGCTCCAATAGCAACTCCCCTAACTGAAACAGTGGCAGGAGGTGGGAGGGCAGATCAAAGGGTGGGTGTGTCTAGGTCAGAGGGTGGGTGTGGCTATGTCTTACTGCTCTCCTTCTGGCTGTACAGGATCCATCCCAACTTTGCGGATGCCTATAGCAACATGGGCAACACCCTAAAGGAGATGCAGGACATCGCAGGGGCCATGCAGTGCTATACACGAGCCATCCAGATTAACCCGGCTTTCGCTGACGCCCACAGCAACCTTGCCTCTGTTCACAAGGACTCAGGCAACATCCCAGAGGCCATATCCTCCTACAAGATGGCCCTGAAGTTAAAACCAGATTTCCCTGATGCCTTCTGCAATCTAGCACACTGCTTGCAGGTGGGTGGATGGGTGTGCGTGCATGTGTGCCTTAATATATTTCTGGATGTGTGTTAGATTATCTGTAGTGTGTGTGTGTGTACGTGCATGCATGCTATTTATTGTTGTATTTCTGGATGTGTTTTAGATTATCTGTGATTGGAGTGACTATGATGCTCGCATGAACAAGATTGTGCAGCTGGTGGATGACCAATTGGCCAAGAACAGATTGCCATCCGTGCACCCTCACCACAGCATGCTCTACCCACTCTCCTATATCCAGCGCAAGGGGATTGCAGCACGCCATGCCTCCCTCTGTCAGGAGAAGGTATGTCCTTAGACACTGGCCACAAGTGGTGGACTTAGGAAGAGCTTGTGTGCCTTCGTATGGCTGTGTGTGCATTCAGATGGCTGAGTGTGCATTCAGATGGCTGAGTGAGTGTGTTGTTCAGGACTATCGTCAGCTTGTGCCATCAATTACACACTTTCCTTTGAACCTAAACTACTTCAAACTGCCTGAGCCCAGTGTGATGGGAATCCAATGTATGTTCCCATAGAACTGTTGCCAACTTACCTGAACCCTAATCAAGTAAAGCTCCTGTATTCACCAAAATGTTATTTTCACCTGCCCTGACAGAGAGGTTGGATATACTAGTAAGTGATTATGATGGAGGTTGTCTCTGACAGGTCGGTGCCTTGAAGCGGACACCGTACTCCTATCCCAAGGGAACATTTACCAGTGGTGGTCGCCTGCGTGTGGGCTACCTCTCCTCAGACTTCTGCAACCACCCCACCTCTCACCTCATGCAGAGCGTGCCGGGCTTCCATCGCAGGGCCAAGATGGAGATCTTCTGCTACTCTCTGTCTCCAGACGACAACACCAGCTTCAGGCGGAAGATCTCGGAGGAGGCAGAACACTTTGTGGACCTCTCTAAGGTACGAAGAGAGTGAAATCTAGTGGAGGTGATGTGGCTGTCGTTGATCAGTCATTTTATTCTCTGCCATCTTGGGGTTTTCCTTGTGTGTCTGTGTCTGTGTAGATCCCAGATAATTTCCAGGCAGCTGACCGCATTAATAAGGATGGGATCCACATCCTGATAAACATGAATGGCTACACCAAAGGTGCCAGAAATGAGATATTTGCACTAAAGCCAGCACCTATTCAGGTAACTGTGTACTTGGTGGTGGTGAAGTCCACACAACAAATATTATTATGGTTATAGTAACATGGGGTGGATTGGTGACGCCAATCAAGTGTAATATTGTCTGTATATAATGTCGCATGTTATATTGCATAACGTGGCATGACATAGGTGATGTGGCTGGGTTATCCGGGCTCCAGCGGTGCCAGCTACATGGATTACATCATCACAGATGAATTCACATCTCCCTTGGAACTGGCCATGCAGTACTCGGAGAAGTTGGCTTACATGCCTCACACCTTCTTTGTGGGCGACCATCGCTACATGTTCCCTCACCTCCTCTTCACTGGACCCGGCACTTCAAATCCTGACGCCATCAAGTCGATAGATTCCCAATCAGGTGTGATCAAGATCAACAATGTCATCCAGAAGCCTGTGCATCCCGTCAGTGCCAGCTTGAGCCTGAAGCCGCAGACGCCTCAGCTCAACTCTCAGCACCTAGTGCAGCAACAGCTGCTGGCACAGACACAACTGGTGAGCTTGCAGCAGCAACAATCTCGCCTCCAGCAGTCTCTCAACAACTCCTTCCAAGCCACACAGCTTGCCACACAGATCCAGCACCAGCAGACGGTCATCCTTCACCTCAACAAACAGGTCCAGGAGCAACAACAACAGCAGACGTCTGCCTCTTCGGCCTCCATCTTGTCTTCAGGAGCACTCCAAGGCTTGGTTTCTCCTGATGCTCCACTCAGCCTGCCAACTGACCTCCCGTTGACGGTCAGGTCCCAGTACGGCCTTCCCGAGAAGGCGGTGGTATTCTGCAACTTTAACCAGCTCTACAAGATAGACCCAGACACGCTGGATAATTGGGTTACCATCCTCAAGGCTGTTCCCAACAGCGTGCTCTGGTTGCTACGCTTCCCTGCTACTGGAGAGCCCAACATATCTGCCATGGCCACCAAGCTGGGACTCACTCCGGGCAGGATTGTCTTCTCCCCTGTGGCTCCCAAAGAGGAGCATGTGAGGAGAGGCAGGTTGGCCGACCTCTGTCTGGACACACCTCTTTGTAATGGCCACACCACCGGTATGGATGTGCTGTGGGCAGGGACTCCAGTGCTGACGCTACCCCTGGACACGCTGGCTTCCCGTGTGGCGGGCAGTCAGCTCTGTGCGCTCGGCTTCCCTGAACTGGTGGCCTCCAGCAAAGAAGATTACATGGAGAAGGCAATCCGGCTGGGTAACAACACTGCTGAGTAAGTCTGTATGTGGTGGATGGCAAAGTTCAGCCAGTGTGGTGGCCATGACACACGTCTTATGTAGTGCGTGTTGATATCCTGCTGCTGTTGTAACATGGTTTCAGTTTAAAAGGGAATGAGGACTACAAATTGGTCATTTGGTTATTTCATACTATTCTCTCTCTCTAGACTGACACAGCTGAAGGGCCGTATTCTGGCTGCACGTATGACCTCCCCGCTGTTTGACACTGAACTTTACACGCATGACCTTGAGGACTTGTACAGCGCCATGTGGAGCAGGCGTGAGAAGGGACTTGCTCCTGACCACATCACCTCCTCTGACCCCGCCCCCTGTTCCCCTCTGTGTTAGAAGCGAATTGAGCTTTGTGTCTCCTGTTTTCCTCTGTGTTAGAAGCAAATTGATCTCTGTATGCATCTATACTTGTATCACCACCAGACTCAAGGACGTCCTGTTGCAGTGCGAGCATCCGTCTATCTCTCTGTCCTGATAACTAGTCACATGCCTTCCTTGCACACACACACACACACAAGTACACACACAAGTACACACACATACACACACATACAGAGTTCGAAGACTTCCATTATTATTATGATCTGGTGTTAGTGATGATATATGTGCATAGCAATGGTGGCCTGGTGTCATGCAGAAGCCACATTTTGCTGTTGACCGTATCTATTTCTTGGTGATGTAATACTGTTTTGTTGAACAATCATTGCCACTTGTATTCTGGTACGTGTTTGAAGCTTTCTCTGTTGGAGGGAGGGAAACACTGGAGAGGAGGATGAATTGATGAGGGGAAGGGGGTTGGTATTTCTAGTAGCATGTTCTGATTTGAACCTGTTCACCTTGTTTGCAGCTGTGTAAGTGGTTGGAAGGTTTACTTCTCTGTAGTAATGCTTGATCTACTTTGCTATGTTGCTTAAGATATAGGCTCTGAATCGACGTGGGAATATAAATATGTGCAATGGGATTTTATTTTTTTTAATTTTTTTTTTAATTTTTTTTTTTTATTTTTATTTTATTATTTTTTTTTTTTTTATATAATAATAGAAATATTGAATTAATTAAATGGGGAAATATAAGTGCCTAGAAAGAAATAATCTTCACCAATTATTCTTTCTTCCTCACAGTATGGTGACTGGACGAGATACTGTAATTTTACACATAGTTTTGAGGAGACCTCTTGGATTGCTGCTATTCATTGTGGGGTGTGTGTGTGTGCGCATGTGCGCTTACTGGTAGGCAATCGACCTGCCGAGATTGATTTTTGGTCAGAGTACTAGCTGACATATACCTGGTCATGCCCACAGAAAGACCAGTGACCCAAATTATTTCCTTACCAGGGTCAAATCCATTAATTTGATTGGTCGAAAGTGTCATAACTACTTATCTTATTTTATTCAAACTACTTGTGAAAAATACTAGAACAAATTGTTTTAGTTTTTTATTTTTTATTACCACAATCGGATAACACAATAAGTAGTTTACTTTAAAAAAAAAATTTAAAAAAAAAAAAAAAAATATATATATATATATATATATATATCATTAGGATGTGACTGGCAACTAAGTGGTGTGCCCATTGGAATTAGTCTTGGTCCCAGACCCCTTTATTCACAGCACTGGTTGTATTACATCACCAGGCAGCACGCAAATAGTGTGTCTGGTGACTTGCCTGTGGATTCCATGTCCTAGCACCGGAACGTTGGTGGGACCAAAATATTTCATGAGGTTTTATAACAACCACACCTACCACCAAGTTGTAAACTTTTTCGAAAGAGCAAGTGTTTCTGACACCACCCCCTGGTGCTATATATTTATGAGCAAACAAGACTTCATAAATATTTAGTTCTGGTTAACCAAATTAGTGTATGTGGCTCTAATGGTTGCATTCCACGGATGCCTGATGAACGTGGAATGCACAGGCAAGTCACCAGATCCACTATTTGTGTGCTGGTGATGCAATACATCCAGTGCTGCAAATAAAGGGGACTGGGACCAAGACTAATGTAGGATGTGTCTACTGCTGGGGAGAGTGGGCTTCATTTAGTATGTTGCTTTGGTCATCAAAGTGGATGCACCCATGTCTCTTGCGGAATCATGTGTGCCAAGTTTAAGGCTCTACTGTGTCTCCTTGGTACTTTTTTTGGTTTATTGGCATTTTTAGCCTGAAGAGAGACTTGTTTGACAGGAAGTGGATGAACATAACATACACTATTTTTACACTGACTTGCACAGAGAGGTGTGGTTAGATGGAGCGTAGCCCACATTGCTCCTAGAATTGTATGCTAAGGTTAGGTCCAAGCATTAACAAAGGTATCATTTTTGGCATTTTTAGCTTTACACAGCAAAAGGTGTAGTTAGGTGGGACACAGCCTATGTTACTTGAGGAGTCAAGCAGTTTGTGCATACCAGGTTCTAGGTCTGTAGGTCCAACGGTTTGTCTGGCTTAGTACCATTTTTAGCCTGACACAAATACAGAGGTTAGGCCATTGTAGGTAACCAAAATGTTTCCCTGACAACACTGATTCCAAATATATGTGGGTTCATGGGTGTAACCACCTAGGTCGGAGTGTTTTCAAAAGTACCATTTTTGGCTTTGTAGCCTTGCACACCAAAAGGAAGAAGTGTGGCCAGGTGAAACCCACCTCATCTTACTCCCCAAGTCAAATTGTGTATACATACCTAGTTTTTGGCCTGAAGCTCATGCATTTCTCTGGCCAAAGTACCATTTTTTTGGCTAATTTTGAACACAGGAAAGGGTGTGGCCATATAGATACACTTAGTGTTCTCCTGGTGACACTATTTCTAAATATATGGGTTTGTGGGTCTAACTCCCACCCATTCAAGTGAGAATTGAGAACAAACAGACATTTGGATGTAACTTGCTTTATCAATCAAGTGAATGAAAGTGCCAAATTTTGTAAAATTGACTTGACAATTTAGTCATTCTTGTAATTCAAATTAAGTGCCATAGTTTTTAATGCTGTTCATATTGCATTCAGTGAGGCTATTTGATCAGGTAGATAATGAACAAACAAAAAGTATCATCTGCAAGCCCAGCTTAGAAATAGTTAATGCAAAGGAAAGTAGGAAGGAGAAGAAAAAAAAGACAACATAGAACTAAAAACAACTCTGGTGGTACCCAGCATAAATCACCCCTTATATCTGCCAAGTTACATCGGAGTCTCTTTGGCCAGCTACTGGTAAGACACGTGTATATATGTCTAGTTATTATAGTAAGATACTAGCAGCATATACCCGGAGTTGCCCAGCCAACATAGGTTAAAATCCCACTTCTTTTTTTTTTGTTTTTTTTTGCAGCAAATGAATTGTAGGAGTGTGGGCATGTGTAAAAAGTTAGGAAATATAATAGTTGGTGGTACTCTTAATCATTTTTTTCCTTCCAGTTGGCTGTTTGGTTGACCGGTCAGTTCGTAACTCTGGGGTTCTACTGTGTGTATATATATGTATGTATCTACAGATAGTACACACAGAGAAATCATGGATCAAAGCCAACTCTAGATCACTAGGACCTTCCACATATGCAGTGCACAGGAGAGGGTGGATTCTGATCAATAACTGTTGGGCGCATCTACTTGCCCTTATTCTACAACAGTTCTGTTTGAAGACAATTTTATTAAAAACAATTGGAAATAAAATTGATCTAGTATATGCATGGCGCAGGTGAATGGGTGAATGGATGGTTCTGGGCCAAACAGAGAACCTGTGCACACCGTGTGTAGTGTACAGACAAATGAAACAGATTGTGCTACCACAGCACTAGGCTACATTACATCTCTAGCAGTCCTGAGGTACTCCAGGATCCCCCATCTACTCATGGGCTGAACGAATGGCCTGGTGTTTGGCGTGCCAGCTTCTCCTCCATCTTGCTCACCAAAGCTGACCTGTATATACAACAAACAAATTTGCATTGACCAACTGTAAGAGTTCATAAACTGAACTCCTGCAATTCATAATCTGCCCCCCCCCCCTTAATAGGTGACAATCTGCCCCCCCCTTAATAGGTGACAATCTGCCCCCCCCCCCTTAATAGGTGACAATCTGCCCCCAAATCCTAATAATAAAGAATCTGTGTGTGTGTGCGTGCGCGCGTGTGTGTAAACTCCTCATAGATACCTTAACCAATTTTGATGAATCTTTGTATGAATGTTCTCTGTGGCCCTAGCATAGCTGATAAAATTTTGGTTTCTATTGGCTGACTATTGTGGCTGCAACATGTATTTTTTCTTAGTGAATTAAGGTTATAACATGGTAAAGGATCATTGAAGGTACAAATTCCCAAACCACCAAAAAGAAACACAAAAATAAAATAAAAACTAAATTTAAAATAATGAGTGGTGGCTGCCAAAGGCGACCATTCCACAAGTAATTTATTATTCAATCCTTAATTGTTTTTAATCTGAATCCTAATAGCTTATAATCTGACTGCCAAACCCAGTTTATACCCTGGCTCCCAAACCTATACATGAACCTCTAACCTCAAAGTTTTCGTAATCCTCAAACCTACCAGTGTAAACCTGACACCCATAACTATAACTTGAACCCTGACCTTAAAACTCACTGATAGGCTTGCTGCTGGAGTAGTGTAGCACTAACATGGCCACCTTTTACGTAGTGCACTTCACACCCTGCACCATCACATGACACAGCACAGCAACATCACATGACAAAGCACAGTACCATTACATGACACAGCACAGTACTATCACATGACATCCAACACATGCACACGATTAGTTTAGATATCAGAATATATTACTCCTTGTTACATCATGTCACATAATTCATAATTTTTCATTGCCTAAAAACTTGGTAACCTGACGCAAACAGCTGAATAAGATGACTGTCGTCACTTCAACAACTGTTAATTAAAAATTAGAAAATAGGAAAGCGATCATCAATATCAGTTACAGATATGTTGCAATGTTTGGCATAGCCTCGGGGAATTAGTAATAATTAGATTCCCGCTAAGCACAAATCATCTTAAACAGAATCAGGGTATTAACGGTTCATGAGAGACACTTCCTTACACCGAAAACAATTGATACTGGGGTGGGTGTGGCCTTATGCATGCGTAAGGAGTGGGTGTGCTTTACCTGGCCATGTGTCCTGGACATTGGCTACATGCTGCCGGGGGATGTAGAGATCCTGCTCCGCCACCACAAAGCGGGCCAGAGAGACGTCCACAGGCTGGGAGTAGTTGTGCAGGTGAGTGGATAGGTCCATCACAGCAGCCAAAGTGGCTGCAGCCTCCTGGTGCAGCGTGCACTTCTCCCTGGGGCGCTTGGTGCTTAGCCAGCTGTGGTTGCAGTCGTAACCAGCTCCTCCCCCCCGGGCAGCCCCAGTTCCTGAAGTAATGCTGCTACTAGTCTGGGGGTTATCTAGAGGGCTGTGATCAGGAGGACATGTTCCATGGCTGCCCTCCTTGGTAGTGCTGGCAGAGGACATCATCACTGCATTTTCTGAATTGTAGCTGACACTAGGAGAGAAGGAAGAGAGTTCCAACTTTTTTTGTGAATAGATCTTGCCTTCTCTCTTCAAGCTTTCTCTCTGCTCCACAGCTAAGTCGAAAATTTTCTTTCTGATCTTGTCTGAGCTGGTCCTGGTGTGTAGCAGCTGCTCTTCCAGCACTTCCCAGCAGAGACACCCGGAGAGCATGCCCTGAGACATGGTTAGGATAATTTCATCCACACGTGTACAAGTGTGTGTGTGTGTGTGTGTGTGTGTGTGTGTGTGTGTGTGTGTGTGTGTGTGTGTGTGTGTGTGTGTGTGTGTGTGTGTGTGTGTGTGTGTGTGTGTGTGTGTTACCTCAGTGAAAACAGAGGAGGCTGTTGACCAGGACAGGAAGGGAACCACAGGAACTGCCTCAGGCCAGACAGAGGCTGACAGAGAAGCATTCTAGATTGGTTCAAAATGCTCAATAATTCAAAAAATTGAAAACATTAACCACGCCCCAACCCACCCTCCAAATATAAGGTTGTATTCATCACTTAAAGGCAGATGACTCTCCCACTGGAGCTTTAAACACAATTGGTCTTTTTATCTCCACTTTTATTCAAGCGTTAAGAAATAAACCAGGAACCCTCCCACCCCCCTTTCCCTTACCTAAAAAATAAGAACTATAGGTAAAAGAAGAGATAGGAAAATACCAAACATGCAGTTAGATATGCACATACTGTACATACACCAGCAGTGATATTTAATTTCCAATTCAGCCATTCCCCCCAGATTCACTCATGATTGTAGTACCAGATAACACCAAAATTCTCCAATAAACATTCACAACCAATCAGTTCTTGGTAAGAGTTATCTAATCACTGTAATGGTAAATATATTACCAATATATCATGACTACTATTACATGAGCAACAATTACTGCAACAAAATTTATGACCAAAATGATAATAGTGTACACAACTCCATTGGATGGACCAGAAGACATGATTATTTCTCTCTCCCTCCCTCTCTCTCACTGAGTGTGTGTGTGTGTGTGTGTGTGTGTGTGTGTGTGTGTGTGTGTGTGTGTGTGTGTGTGTGTGTGTGTGTGTGTGTGTGTGTCCAGGCTATAACTCAAGACCCAGTAGAATGATCTCTAATTTTCAGGGGGAGGGGGGACTTCTGTAGACCATATAAACACTTGGGCATAATTCCACCTCGCCATATTCATTTCTGTGGGCGTTATAGGGAAAATGCCAAAAGAAGGAAGGGGAATTCTGTGATGGGGATTGAGGGACCCATCCCAACCAGGGGGATCTTCCCCTTCCCTTCCCTTCTTTGCTGGGCTTGCAGCTGCTACTTTTTAGATTGTTTATTCATCATCATCTGCTCAGAAAGCCTCACAAACAGAAAAGAGAGCAACTTAAAAATCACAGAACTTTATTTATATTACAAAAATAAAATTTGTAAGTTACATTCACTTATTGAAATATAAAGGACACATGACATAGACTGCACAACAGGTTGGGCGAAAGCCGTACCACATTTTTCACAGGTCCAGCTTTGCCGTAGCAGATTTGGGGAGATATATTCTCACTCTTTCTACAAACATAAGTCTAACCATGATCCCTCCATTTACTAATTTTGGTATGCAGCTGCTACTTATATGTACACAATTTAAATACTTAATTATTAGTATGACCATAACCTTTCCCATTTCCATTGCAAAGAAGTGTGGCACTTTCATCGCCAATCGTGTTCATAAAGAAATTTTGTACTTTTGTTCAATTGATTGAACTATAAAGATCCACAGCATCGTCTCCATCTTTCTGAACTAAAACTGAATAAAAAAAGTTATATGCAAACGTTTACACTCCATTATAAGTGACTACAGCCCACTGTAGGTGTGCCAAGCAAGCATTTGAAGTAGGAACAAATCCCCCCTCCCCCCAAATAATAAATCTTAAGCAAGAGCTAATTGTTTCAGTGACACTTGATTAGAATGATAAGAATGGTAAGGAGCAAGACTGTCCCCATGTTGACCACAAGTCAGACGATACTTTACCATTTCAAATCAGGTACTTTAGTACTGATTTTATGCAGTTGATCAATACTGGTAATTAAATAACTGAGTTGAATTGATAAGGGTCATCTATCCTGTAGTCTACATGGACACATGCCTTGTTTCCATTATTATTATTTTTTCACATGCCAATCATCATCATATTTTGAAAGGAGAAGACAAAAAACAATAACAAAAAATAATAAAAATGGAAAGAAAAAATTTGAAAAAAAAAAAAAAAAAAAAAAAAGATAAAAAAAATAATAATGGTATAATTCTTAAAAATGAATTTAGAAAAAAAAAAATTAATTAAAAAAGGGTGAAAAGGAAAGAAAGAAAAAACAGAAAGAGTCACTCTTGCATGTGTACATAACCTTACAGTGACTTGTAGTTCAGTTCAGTTCCTGTTCACTGGTTTGTTATTGTGATGTAGTCAACATTTCTTGGGTATTTCCTCAACATCCTTTTACAAGGAGACAGGGTGGTGATAATTACAATGTCTTGCTTGAATAGCTTAACAATGGCTTTCCTGCTAGCATGTCCTCACAGCTAGTCTCCATCATCTCTCCTATTAGGGGATGGAGGATAGAGGCACAATCCTCTCTACTCCTCTCGTTTCAACAAAGTTTTTTTTGGTGATTGCAAGCTACTTTCATTAAATAGGATAAATATATCTTGTCATGAACAATATTTCAGGTGAGTTTGGCACCATTTAACCTTGTCTTGTGGTGTTCTTCTGCCATCTCATGGAGATCTAAATGGTGTTTATTAGTCTCAAGGTGTAGTCTTCATGCATATCTGGCAGACATATCTTGAAGGCATAACTGGCACTCTCGGGTGCCTCATGATATAGTTGATTCGTCCTGTTTGAGTTCTTAACTTGCCTTTATACACCTACTTTGAAAAAATTCACTCAACAGATGCAGTACCAGCAGGAGTTGTTGACAAATGTTGGCCTAAGTGCATAACATTGTAATGTGCTGGACATTTCAATGGTCTCAAGTTCCTTCAATTACAATCCAATCATAATCCAGAGTCTTCCTTTGGCTGTTGAATGAGGATGGATAGGAATGGTCTTAATTGTTTTTGTGTTCACTGTTCTGGCCTCACCAAATATCCTCCAAACCTTCACTATAATGTTGGCTTTACTCAGATCAAAAATAAAGAATATAGTTATAATATTTTTCACGACTAAAATGTTTCCTTTCAAATACCTGATAAAAAGAGCTTATTGGATTGATCCTGACCACATTTGGCCACATCTCCTCCTGATACATACGTATATGTGGGTATGTATGTATGTGTGTGTGTGTGTGTGTGTGTGTGTGTGTGTGTGTGTGTGTGTGTGTGTGTGTGTGTGTGTGTGTGTGTGTGTGTGTGTGTGTGCATGCATGTTTGTACCTATGTGTATTTGTGCACATCCACTTGAGTACCAAACCAAGTGAAACCCACTCTTCAATGTACACACATATCCCATACAAAGGATAGTTTTTAACCCTAACAAATTGAGCCACCTGACCACACCCCTCTGTGTATGTATGGATGTACAATATGGCATGCACCAAGACTAGGGCTGAAATCTGCTGCTGAGAAATATTCTACCACACAAAATTGGACAGATTAAAAGAAATCTGTTCCCTTACATTTGAATGAAACATTTATTGCTACACTGACCTAATCAAGCAGCAGCTGCATGCATCCTGTATGTGCATACATACACATATTTTACATGTGATGCAAATATATTGTGTACATGACCCCCTCACTGACCCTATTAGTTCTGTCTGTGTTCACAGGTTGTTATGGTGCTATAGTCAACATTCCCAGCTATTTCCTCCACATTCCTCTGCCAGGACACAGGGTGGTGATAATTACATTCTTTTGATAAAGATTTTAAAAATTTGTACTCGGGAGTGACATACTGTGAGCCCAGTTAGTTCTGTACACATGTTGTTCAACACAGTACACAATCAAGCTATAAGTGCCTCCTTGTACAACATCGTGTTTATCTGCAAACCATCTCACTGATGCCACACAGAAGAGCGTGGCATGCAATTTCTAACACATTGAATAATTCACAGGAGAGAGCCAGCCAAGCTTATGGAAGTTAAGTGGACCCAAGTGTTATGAACTGACTCATTCCTGCTCTAAGGGAGATGTTGACTTTTTGGCAGGACAGAGTAGTGAACTGATTGGTCTATCGACACACCTACCTATCCACCTGTCTCTATTTGGTCTAGACCTGTTGTTTGAACCTTGTACAGTGCAGGAATTGCTCTAAAAGGAAATCGGTGTACTGCAGGTATGATTCCATGAAACTGAACCCAAGGAAGTCACTAACAAACACACTTTTATTTCTCAATTCAACTATTCCTGGACATGTACATGAAAGCCAATCCAAACATCATACAGTCTGTGACAGACCATGTCCATCTCAGTCGTCATGTGACATTCCATGAGAGAAAAATAAAATCAAATCAGGTCCCTGTATCTGTCATGTTCTATTTGTAGTCATTTGTTTAAACTTAAAACTTCACCACCGCCCCCTCATTTTTTGTTAGTTTCTTAGGACAGTTGGTGAGGGAGGAGCATAGGTGGTCACATGATGGGACCAACACTGGTCACATGATGGGACTAACACTAGCTTGGGTTAGGGATCTGGTTAGGGATCTGGTTAGGTCACCATAACAACTGTGAAACATTATTTCTTTCTGGTGAGCATTTCCTCACCACTACCAACAACAACAGCTCGTATTAAAATAAACAGTCATATACAGCAACTGCAAGTGCTTCTTACATGCACACATCCTATCCTATGTTGCAACATTAATACACCGGACAGAATCAAACACCACACCCCAAAATATGAACATGACCTTCTACAGGAATGATCCTGCAATCTCCCCTTCCCCCATACATACGTGTCCGCCCATGGATGAACCCGTGACCCCCACCGGGCCGAGCCCTCTCTCCCCCTCCAGCCAGTCTCGCAGCACCAAAGTCTCAAGAATGAGGGTGAGCCCCATCACAAAGAGGTCAGACACATGTAGCAGCTGCGACAGGGTTTGTTCCTGGGGTTTGCGGCTGCCGTAGTAAGGGTTCTCCAGGATGACCGCACCCAGTCCCTCCTTCTTCAGCAGAGGTAGTGCTGTCATCTTGCGTCGCCGGTAGAATCCCTGCACATGGGGACAAACAAGACAGTTTCTGTCTTTGAAGTCAGAAAGGGGGAGGGGTAGATCGCGACCACACTCAGTCCCATTCCCTCTCTAGCTATGCACATCAGGGACGGGGGGGGGGGGGGGGGGGAAGGAGGTTAAACCACAGAGAAAGTAATCTTTAAGATTCAAAGCACCTTTTATAATGTATACATTTTTAAAATGCTGTGATTAGGTTGGATGGTCAATTCATCCTTTTCTTCATATTAATAAAACATATAGCTCTTGTACATGTATTATTGTGAATAGAATATTACTCTGATATGTAGTATTCTGCAGTAATCTACTCCAGAATTTTGTATACTCCTCTAATGTGTAGTTTACTGATAGTGTATACTGAATCATTCTGGTGGGGTGTAAATTGCCATTGTGTGTGTTCATACTAACACTGCAAGTGAGTGGCACAGATATCATGTGACCTAGAGCAGTTCCATATGACAAGGTGTGACTAGCACGGGAACTTGCATACATGATCTCCAGTGCCAGCAAGGTGGATGTACATTGGCTTGTGTTCTGTCCTCCATTCAGTCGGGAGCAGCAACTCAAACCTGAAGAAGTAGAGGATAACAACGCATGACTGGAGAGAGAAGAAGCAGAGGATGGTTTAGGAAGGGGGTGTGTGATTACTTTGCCACACGAGCGTGAGGGGGGAGCAGGTTGGGGAATAGAGTGGCCACAGGAGAGAGAAAACTGCCAATAAATGTGGAGCCCCAAGACGACTGGCTGATCTACACAGGAGACAACGAAGAGGAGAGGGGAGGAGGTTGAGATAGGGAGGGCTAGTGTGAGGGGTTCTGAACCACCGGGAGAGCTCCACACATCACACATACAACCACAACATGTGTGCATGTACATATGGCCAGAGCATGTTTATACATGTACATGTGACTATCACATGCTCCTTATAGACATCAATAAAAAGCCACTTAGCATTAAATGTGGTGTGTATGAAGAGTTTGAACATCTGACCACAACATATGTCCACATGGCCATCACATGCTCATACATGCACATATGACCATCACATGTTCCTCATAGTCATCAATAACAAATAAGTCCACTAAATGATAACAATCCCTGTGCTATATATAGATACACAGCTGTGATCACATGAGCTAGTGTAATATAATACCTGTGCTATATATAGATACACAGCTGTGATCACATGAGCTGGTGTAATATAATACATGTGCTGTATTTATCTGCCATCCTCCCACATTCTGTCTCCACAGGAAATGTACTCATGCAATGGGTCCAGAATAGTGTCTGCCCTCTCATTAAGGTTTCCCTTTCAGTAACGATGTTAGAATTCTTACCCGTTGAAGTGATACAGAGTGTCGATGGGGGGCCAGGGCAGCTGCACACTCCACACGATCCCTCAGGATAGGACTGAACCTAGCCACACTGGAAAAGCATGTAGGTGGGAGGTGCACACACACACACAGCTCATGACAGAGCAGTGCATCAATCCATCCACCTGCCACATATGTTGTCCCAACTTTTGTATGAAATCTGATTGTCTGTGAATTGACTTTAAATGGGGCACCTTTTTGCAGACATGCATCTGAATAATTAGGGTTTTCGTGAACCAGTTACAGGATTCTGTAACCAAATCTGATTGGTCAGAATTGTATAACATCATCTTGTGCATATCATATAGTTAGCGATGAATAAATTTCAAGGAAGAGAAATGAGTTGTTTATACCGTATTTCACAAACTCGCCTTTAATATCTGTAACCACAATTAAGTTTTTGGCCTGTGACACACTTCTGGTGGGATCATGAAAACCTGGCTACAGTGACCAGCCAGATTATTCCCTTTTTAATTGGGCTGGCTACACGAGACTGGGTCAAACAGACTTGCCATCCAATCTTTAGATAGATAGATGCATGTATTTTTTATTTCAACATTATAAAGTAAATTTTAAAAAGATAGAAAAAAAACAGGGGCAAATGGAAGCAGTAATAATTTTTTTTTTTTTTTTTTAAACTCCAAACACAGTTAGATACAAGGACATTCAAACTTGTAAACTGGAAAGGGAGACCTTAGCAGTGCAATTTAGAGTGGTGAAGTTTCACAGCTCAGGCGTACAGGGTTACCAGTTACCTTTCATACGCATGAGTGGGTCCCCAGCCTTTAGAGAAGAACCTTACAGCCACCAAGATATTTCTGTACAACCTGTCCAATGCAGCCATGGAGGTCAAAAGGTCGAGATGGAGAGAGGCTTTGACGCTTTACCCAACCCACTGCTGAGATGTTGGTGGTAGTGATAGGGGTTGCTTTGCTCATGCTACCCACGGTTGATATATTTTTCATGGGGTATGGGTGCCTGTATTGTAGTGGGGTCCACTCCAGGAACCCATGCTATCAGAAGTACCCATGGGAGCATTCTGGGGCCCTAATCATTCTCTGAGTGTAAACTGGAAATAAGTATTGGCTGATCATATTAATGGAAATTGTAAAATTTTCTGGTACCTGATGTTCTACAGTGTTGCACAGCATGAATAAGAAAATTTTCCCCTCTTTTTATCAGTTTAATTTTAATTTGTGATTGAGTTTCTATACCTTCTTGAGGCAAATTGTTCCGTGGAGGGATGGAGCTAGGCACAAAAAGAAAATCTAAGTGCCTGTGTTCTAGCATATGGGTGGTTCAAGAGTGAAATAATGTTTGCTACCCATGTTTATATAAATTTGGTGGGAATTCTTTAAATTGGCAATTACATACTCAAGATTTTGAATACAGACAAAGTTTCAGAAAGGTTATTGAGCACAACTGGACTTTTTCTATTTAGCTATATAGTGGCAGTCTCCATGTGATGTGGGATCCAGACAGGGTCTGAATATTCCAGATGTTACAGGTACTGAGTAGTTGAACATCTTCAAAAGGCTAAAAATATATTTTTCCTCTAGTTGGTACAACCTTTCTTTGTGATAGGTTTGTATCAGAGCCCAGTCATCTGCATAAAGATTTGAGATATTTCCATCAGAAAAGGTAATTAAAAAAAAAAAAAAAAAAAAAAAAAAAAAAAAAATTAGAAGAGTAACATTATTTTCTAAGATTTCCTGACACTCAAGCCAGTGATACACCATCAACCCACTCAGTCAATATGAGCAGTTTCTAGCACACCTTAACCTTGGCCACCAGTAAAAGCTGACTTTGCCCCAGTTAGAATCTGTCACCATATGTAGCTGTAAATAATACTGGATTCATAATTTCACACACTCAAAAGTTCTAGTATAATAGTTGCCAATTAAGACCACCCACTTATATAATTATTTAATACCCATAGAGATTTTTAATTTTCAAAAGTAAAATATATATTGTGTGTGTGTGTGTGTGTGTGTGTGTGTGTGTGTGTGTGTGTGTGTGTGTGTGTGTGTGTGTGTGTGTGTGTGTGTGTGTGTGTGTGTGTGTGTGTGTGTGTGTGTGTGTGTGTGTGTGTGTGTGTGTGTGTGTGTGTGTGTGTGTGTGTGTGTGTGTGTGTGTGTGTGTGTGTGTGTGTGTGTGTGTGTGTGTGTGTGTGTGTGTGTGTGTGTGTGTGTGTGTGTGTGTGTGTGTGTGTGTGTGTGTGTGTGTGTGTGTGTGTTGTTTTTTTTTTGGTGTGTGTTTAGTTACTATTTATGGTATAAATAAAATTATTAAATAATATTTTTTTTAAAATCAAATATTTTATTTTCAAAATTTATTTATCAATTTTCGTTCCTTTGTTACATATTTAATACTACACACACGCACACATGCATGCGTACAGACACACATATCCACACACCCCTACTACACATACAGTGGAAACCCTCAAAACCTAACACTGATACGAGGAAAAAAAACTGATTAAAAGAACACTTATCTCATTCCCTGTAATATGACAACCACAATCACATTTGTTAACTTCTTTATATACACTGCAGGCTCAGCTCTGCCATTTTTGGAATGGTCAGATCAGGAAGTATGTGTGGTTATTCATTTTATGGTTAGGAAAAATCCATAACTATATATTTAGCTCATCCAGTATAAGTGCACCACAAATGACAGGCATACACAATTACCATAAGGCAAATCCATGCAAAGGTACCAGAGACATGAATGTAAAGTTAATTTTTACTAACCAATTCATTAGTTACATACTTATTTGTCAGTTAAATTTTTATGAATATGCAGCATCATTGAATAGTTCAAGTGCTCCTGTGACATTGTTCAAAGTAAGTAAGTCTAACATTTAGCATTGCACTGAATAATCTGTTTGGACTATCAATGACTGTCATGCCAGATAAATTGAAAATACTTATAATGCAATCAAAAGTTCCAGTGATTTAGGAACTACATAGCACAATGACAAAAAAAAATAATTTTAATAATAAAGTAATTGCATCTCACTCTGGTCCCTCAAGGAATAGTACCAGGAATAGTACCAGAAATAGTAAATAACAAGCGAGAACCTGCCTTATAGACAGTTTTTTTTATCTGCCTTTGGCTTCCTGTAATAACAAATATGTTCAGCTTGTGTAATGTATTATGTAGAGATTATTGTGAGACCCTGCCCCACTTCAGTAGATGAGCATTGGAAGGGTTTTAAGTTGGTTCCTTAGCCCAAATATTAATCTTCTACTGGAATAATATAGATTGAACTTATATACATCAAAACTCTCATAATCATAATTACAGTTTTATTGGATAACAATTTTTACATTACATTATCAGGGTACAATCATTTGTAAGTTCATTTTTACTGCTTGATATATGATTTTCTGTGCTTCTGTCATGAAGGAGCCTTAACAATGATTTTTAGAGGAGTGGGCCTCCCTGTACTCCCTCAGCTTCTTCTTCAGTATGGAGAGTGGACTTAATTTTTTACTTTATGAAAAAAGGATAAGTAGATGTTGTGGACCCCAATTGCTGCTCTCTTATATATAGTTACTTCAAAATATTCTAAATTGTTCAGAGTGTAGACTGATAGTGATTTAAATGCACCATAATGGAATTTTAGCCCATCAATACAGAATGGGGTAGAGATGACAAAAAAAAAAAAAAAAAAAAAAAAAAACAGTTAAAAATTAGATAAATAATTTGTTGGTGAGATAACCAGCTGCAGAGGGGACTGCTCACAGCCCTTATGGCATTGCTTTAAAATTTTTTTTTTTTTTTTTTTTTTTTTTTTTTTTTTTTTTTTTTCTTTTTTCTTTTCTTTTATCATTCTACTCTCTGCAGCCAAGTTTATTAAAACTATATTGATTAATATGTCAACCAATACCTGCTGCTGTTTTTAGCTCCCCATAAATTTTTCTTTTAATAACCTTCCCAATAATTTCCCTTGCCATCCCAGCTTTTCTTCTCTGCATCCAACTCTATTGCCGCTCTCTAAGTCTCCAATATAAAAATATTCCTATGTAAACTATTTTTTTTGGTAGTGTAAGTATAGTTTAGCCTGGGGGGGGAGGAGGGAAGGAAAGGTCAATGGGCAAGTGCAACCATTACTTTTAGGGATAAGAAAATCCCAGAAAGCACAAAAATAGTGTAGAAATTTCACACCAGCAGCAATTCCTACCACCATTACTAACCAAACAGCCAACTTTCCTTGTGCAGCTGAAGGCTCAAAAGTAACTGCTGGATTGAGGTCATAAAACAGCATTTTTAAGGGGAGGAAACCTTCGAAATCATTCGAAATCATTCCTTATTGGAGAGAGAACTGGTTACACAAGAATGATTTGGAAAAAAATACTTATATATATATATATATATATATATATATATATATATATATATATATATATATATATATAATTCTATGCTAAACTTTTGAAAACCTCATTGTTCAGCAGAATATATCAAGCTAGGTGCTACCTCATCTCAAACTCCCTGAAATTTGTTCAAAGCTACACCTTCTGCTATTTTGTGAATCCATCACTGTAACTATCTATAAATAATTATTCCATTGTAATTATTCTTCACTGGTGAAATGTGAAATAGTTGTTTTCATAGTTCCTCCATTACTCTTCTTGGAGGTAAGTCACAAAAACTATTTTTTTCCTGTTTTCTATTTGCCATTTTAAAAATGGGGTGTTTGTAGTCATATCCTTTACCATGAACACACTGAGGATGGAGGACAGAGGGATGGACACAGACGTAGATATACAAGTGTGAAAATAATGATCAGGTATTTTAAACCAGAGTCAATAATAAGCAGCTGCAGCTAGCTCTAGTTTCTCAAAAAAAAATTAGGACCAGCTGGCAGCATCAATTGATATCTCTGTCCTGTATAGATTTTGTTGAATTAGGAACATAATTGAAGTCCTATATTGCAGTTTTTTTTGGCCTTTGTAAGAGCACATAACTGAGCTAACCACAAGCACAACTAAAGAGCATATTCCTCATTGAAAAGCAAATATGTGAGTGACAGTTGCCTGAGAGAAATCATGAAAGTATTTTCCAGGAAAGCATTCCCTAGAGGTGCCAAATTAAATTCTTGACATTTTCAATGAAAAAATCTTTAAAATTGACCACATTTAATATTAGTGGATTTGTTAAATTTTTAATATAATAGAACAAAAGAAAATTAATTAGGGGTGAGGTAGGAGGGAGAGATCTGAGTGTTTTTTTTTTGTTTTTTTTGGGCGTTTTATAAAAAATTATGCTGGGAAGGGGGAAGGGGAGAAGAAGGAGGGGTTGAGGGTTTCCCCCTCTCTCCATCTTCTCTCCATCTTCTCTCCATCTTCTCTCCATCTTCTCTCCATCTTCTCTCCATCTTCTCTCCATCTTCTCTCCATCTTCTCTCCATCTTCTCTCCATCTTCTCTCCATCTTCTCTCCATCTTCTCTCCATCTTCTCTCCATCTTCTCTCCATCTTCTCTCCATCTTCTCTCCATCTTCTCTCCATCTTCTCTCCATCTTCTCTCCATCTTCTCTCCATCCTTTCCTGTTTAATTACCACTTAAACAAACAAAAACAAAAACCCACACTTATTAGCAAGGTATTCTAGTAGCAAGGTATTCTACGCTTGCGCAGGGGATGGTGTTACAGTTCACTATTACGTAATATTCATATTCTGTATTAATTAGGATGACTGACTTCTGTTCCGGTTGGGGTGTTACTCTATTCCTCAATGAAAAATGCCCAGTAAACCGAAGGTATACTTTTCCTTCTTTTTTTTTTGTTGAAGTATTATCTACAATAATCTCAACCCTTCTTGCTCCTGGGTGGATCGTAGAACTCTTACTGCTTGCTAAAACTAACAGGCTACCAATTTAATGGTAGTTGGAGGTGCTGGGCTTTCCGTGGACAATTTAATGTGTACAAGCCTTGTTCTATCTGTGGTCTGAACTTGTACTTGGGAGTTTTAGCGAATCTGCAACCCACTCCCTCCAGCTTCCAGTTATCATGGTGAGTTTGCTTGCTGGACTTATCTCAGTCCACCAGCTGATTTTATAGGTACCTGATTTTATAGGTACCGCAGGTGTGGTATGTTATGTTAACAATATTATGTTGTAGACTTTAACATAGAGCTGTGATTGTCAACCAACTTACTCTTTCCTTTGGGGCAAATGGGCAAATAGTTTTTATTCCAGATATAATTGTAAGCAATCTGTGGTCTCTCTACTCTTTTAAAAGCAGTGGTAGCTCTAAGCCACCTGTGGTCTTCTACTTTTTTTTATTTTTTAAAGCAGGGTAGGTCTAAGCAATCTGTGGTCTCTTTACTCTTTTAGAAGCAGCAGCAGCAGCTTGTACACTTCAACATAGCAGTGGGGGTGTAGAATTTAAACATCAAAACCTGTACAAGCTGTATCTGTGGGGGGAGGGAAGGAAACAGGAGTAATTTTGAAGTCTAGCATTCTAGGTTCTCACATCAAAAACGCAGGGACTATGGAACACCCACAGTACCATTCTAATTGTAGGGCTAAGTTTGGCTATGTCAATATGGCTATGTCAATATGGCTATATTTAAGAAATATTCAAATATATCCCTAGCTAACTCCTAGGTAACCTTAGGGGTTTGTGAATAATACTGCTCACTACTGGTGGGTGTTCCATAGTTACTGCATTTTTGATGGTGATAACCTAAATCCCTGGTCGATAAACTGCAAGATTACTTGAAGAGACAATACCAGAAGTAAATTTAGCTGTTTTATTTTGAGAAAATGTGTTTTAATATTTTCTCTGTTGCTGTGTATACAGATTTGTGTTATTATAAGAGATGTTGTTTTTACTTAGTGGTCACATGTAAAAAAAAAAAAAAAAAAAAAAAAAAAAAAGAAGTTCAAGTGTAATGTTATTTAATACAAGTGCTTTACAAGTGAATCTAAATTGTCTAGCTTACCTACAGCTACAGAGTGGACTAAGTGTTAAAATTTGGTATGTTTACACTACATCATTTTATAGAATCTTTCTAGCCTCAGTTTGAGATTATGTCTGAGTTGTTAAACCTTCTTAGTTTCAGTAATGTCATGAATTAGAATCAGTCAACATATTAGCTCTCCCAGGACAGCTGGGCTGAAGGTTTGCTGCTTCTAGGGGAATAAAGAGGTCTCCTTGCAGTGTAGATGTATGTGTATGTGATTGGTAGATGAACTCTATAAGCAACTGATGTCCAAAGATACCTCCACATCTGGGCATGCATCCTGGAGGTCTGACTGACTGGTCTTCTGGAACATATAGTACTATTCAAATGTGCATTTACTATCATATTCCAACTATTCAGCTGTAAATTTCCTTCTCAGCAATATAATGCAGTAATTGATGTGAACATAGCAAGTACTGCAGAAGAAATTATATTACCTTTATATATGTGAAGCACCCAATCCACCCAGCTGTACAGTTGGCTGTAGTATAGTTTAAATAATGCTTATTATTATGTAGTGTTATTTTAGGAGTAGCTGGTATTCCATGTTGGTGAAGCTGCTTGTTATGCTGCATGTGAACATCACATGACTAACCCTTTGCTGCACTATTCTTATCCCTGTGTAGTACGGGTTTGTGAACTCAGCTCTGGAGAAGCTCATTAAGAGAAGATTTGGTGTTGACAAATGGGAAGAAATAAGGTAAGAGTGTAACTGTTGGTCGTATATTTGCCTAACTAATAAGCTGTGTTGATATGTGGGGTCAATGGCCACGAGCCATCCATGAGGTCCACAGTTTCTGAGGTAGCCACAATGTTTTGTTATAGCCACTAACGAGTATAAATAGCAATCTTACAATAGTTCCAAACCCTTTACTCACAAAAGGTCCAGCCCTTGCAAACACAAAGGAACTTATTAAAACAACACACCATGTGAGGCTATCCTGTGGTTTGTGTGGCTTGCTTTGCTCAGCAATTACCTCAATGACTGGTTTCTTCCTGGTGTGAACCCTACTCGATGCACCCCCAGGAGTGAAGAGAAGCATGTTTTATCTCCCCTTTTCATCATGTCCTGATCATTTTCTTGAGATGTTTTTTTTTTTGATTTCATGAAATGAATTAACTTACACCCCTTCACTTATGAAACTTTTTTATTTCTGAGTACACACAGTATTTTAAAACATCTGACCACACCAAACTGGATCAATTCTCCCCAAATTCCATTAAAATTATGGAAATAATTGTAACAGGTGTTAGTGAAAGAGTACACACACCGTAAACAACTGTAAATAAATGTGTTGCTGAGATGCAAACAAGCAAGAGCTGGTAGAACTGGTTGCTCAGGCAATGGGGGAGTGAGATGCTTATGGATACAGTAGAGAATCGGTGCATCATAATGGACAGGAGAAAACCTCATACATGCACATGTTAACTTCCTAAATATAATGGTGAGTTGTATAAAATAGCTGGAAATTTTAAACCTACGAGATATGTGATACCTTTGATACTTCAGTGTCCCCACAAATATATGCTGGCAGAGTTCCATTGTGTGTGAGAACTTCTTTATTAAAATGTGATGTCATGAGTATCTCAAAGTTTAATGATGCCCGATAAATAATTATCATTGAGTTACTGAATTTTCCTTATTATAGTTGATATCAACCTAAATATGCTCCCTGTCTAGCAGACTATTTCGTAAGAATATGTTTCTCCCTGAGCACTCTATTTAGCACTGAAGCAACTTTTTCATTCCGCCCATTATAGAGCGAGTGTTTCACTCAGTACGGATTATATCTTATTTGATTCCATGTGTTTGCTGATATATTCCTTCCCCTTCACTCTACCCTTTCTTTCTCGCCCATCAGAACGTACGCTAAACTCTTTCTAGGGGACCAGGATTCCTTCCATGTGAACCACGTCTACAATGATGCAGACACATACTCAGTGGTGGCTGCTGCCACTGAGATACTTGGTGAGTTCTCCTCACACACATGCGCGCGCACACACACACGCACACACCTCTTATATCTCTAATTATACTATAGTGCCTACTAATTTTGTATGCCAGTAAAAATCCTGTACTCTAATTAGTACTTTCCTCACTCTTTATTTATTCCTCTCCCATTTCTCATTTTTCCATCCACCCTCCCCTCCCCTCCTGCTCCTCTATCTCTTCTTCCTCCATCCCCTCTTCTTTCCTCCCATCCTCCTCTCTCTCCTTTCCACCCCCATCCTTCATTCATCCACTCTATTATATATCTCAGATCTAGATGCTGCTTCTCTCCTTGAAATGTTTGGAGAGCAGTTCTTGCTCTCATGCCAAGAGTCCGGTTATGCCAAGACTTTGCAACTTCTTGGACGCACACTTCAGGATTTTCTGACCAACCTTGATGCCTTGCACGACCACCTGTCCATCATCTACCCACAGATGGACGCCCCTTCCTTCCGCTGTACAGCAGGGATGAAGAAATCTGAATTCCTGCTTCACTATTACTCTGAGCGTCCGTCTCTGGAGCACATTGTGATGGGCATAGTCAAGTCGGTGGCAAAAGAATACTACCAAGTTGAACTTGAGATGAAAGTAGCCGTCAAGAAGGGAGATAAAAGTGATCACACCATATTCTCCATCAGAGAAGTGGCGTACCATCGTACCAGTGTCATTGACAAGGAGGACCAGGATGTGTCTGTCATGTCATTTTCGGAGAAGCAGCTGGTCAGCTCTGAGACATTCTGCAAGGCGTTTCCATTCCACGTCATCTTTGATTCCAACATGACCATCTTACAAGTAGGCTCCTCTTTGAGCTGGGTCATGCCTAACCTTCAGCTCAAGAAAGATAACCTTGACAAATATTTCCTTTTGGAGAGGCCTCGCATGAAGCTAAACTTTGAGAACATCCTTTCTCATATAAATACCATCTTCATTCTACGCATGATGCCTTCCATGAACAATTCATCCTCAGGGATGTCTAGCGCAAGCACTGATCGTCTCAGCATTTCCATGGCATCTGGTAGTGACCCCATGAGATTGCGTGGACAGATGGTCCATGCAGCGGAATCAGAGGCCATGCTTTTTATCTGCTCCCCACGTGTGAAGCAGTTGCATGATCTGGAGCACAGAGGGCTCTATCTGAGTGATATCCCCATCCACGATGCCACACGGGGGATGTTGATGATGGGTCAGGCAGCAGCAGCGGAGTTCTCAAAGTCAGTGCGTCTGGAAGAACTCATCATTAACCTTAGCATTACCCAGAGGTCCCTGGAGGCTGAGAAGAAGCGCATGTCTGACCTTTTGCACCAGATGCTCCCCATCTCTGTGGCTGACAGCCTCATGGCGGGCCAGATGGTGGACCCAGAGAGATTTGAGTCTGTTACGATTCTCTTCAGTGATATTGTTGGTTTCACCAGCATCTGTAGTCACTCTGAGCCCATGCAGATCGTGAATATGCTGAACAAGCTCTACTCCATGTTTGATCAGGTGTTGGGGAGGAACCAAGTCTACAAGGTGAGCGACTATCACATGATGTGAATCTTTCATAGTTCCAGAGGTTTTGTGCTGTCCTGTTTGTGTTTGCTGATTGTTTGATAGATTCGAGTCTGGTATATTCCAGTACCAAATAATGTTCGATGTCACACTGTAACATCCACTAGCCTAGATACAGTGCCACTGGCTTCAGGTTTAGGTTAGAAACTTCTATAGAGATCTATATGGCAACATAAGCACTCAATACTCCAAGCTGCATACACACATGCATACACACACAGTTCCATTGTAACTGGTAAAGCAAGAGCTGCAGGTCTGTTATAAGCAATGTTCGTCTTTAGTTGGTTTGTTCATCTTTAGTTGGTTTGTTCATCTTTAGTTGGTTTGTTCATCTTTAGTTGGTTTGTTCATTATTAGTATTTCCTAACCTCAAGCTCAAGAAGACAAGCTAGACAAATACTTTATTCTGGAGAGGCCTAGCATGAAGCTTTGCTTTGTAACATCCCTTGGTTACAGGTTGCTAGTCAACTTGAATTAAAACATGTCTTATTTGTTTCAGATTGTATAAGACACATTAATGTTGCATAAAAGCTGACCAATCTCTATCTCAGGGGATTGTAGTTTAATGTCTAATAATTGCCTGCTATATATATTTGGCTTCTAATAGTAGCAAGACATTTGTGTTTATGTTGAATTTCATGCAACATTTATTGAAACATTTTAATAATTAAATTTGGTCATTTATGTACTTTGGAAAGTTACACCAATATTTGGTTCACACACCACAATCTCTCTCTCCCAATAGAAATATGTATATATATGTACACAACTTGAATTTTATGCATGCTTCCTGCATACACAGAACATCCAATGATGAACAAGCCAACTTAGATGAACCTTTGCTTTGCCAGCTACAATGGAACTGACTGTGTGTATGCATGCGTGTTCAGTTTGGAGTAATTCATTGCTTATGTCACCATATACATCTCTATATGGTATAATGGCTTCCTCTAGTCTGGCGTGGCTTGACTGTATTAGGTATGTTCTGGTGTGCCCACTTCAGTGCTTCACCATATGTGCATGTGTTAGCAGCACTGTACATGCATGGTCAATGCATGTGCATGCATGTGTGAGGGCAGGGATGGAGGCGTAAATGTTCATGATTCCAATTAGTGTCTGGAATGTAACTGGCAAATTTTAATCCATGTTAAGGGTGCTTGCAGTAGTATAGCCTAAAATGTGTTGATAGTTGAAATGTTTGAGGTTCAACTTGCTGTTGGAGGACTTGTGACTTCTGTTAGGCACAGGTTAGTGGGATGGAAGTAAAATAGTCTTTGGATGAAGACCACACCAGTTGAATCTAGAGGTTAAATGAAAATTGGGAGGGGAAAACAGCCTATCTATCATCTTGTGTTTTATCACTAGTTTCACTGTCCGGAGTGGAAATATTTAGTTTTTAAACCGATAAGTTTATTAGAGAAAGAATAGATAAGATAAATGCATGGAAAACAGTGAGGCCAGGAAGAGCAAAGTAGGAATGTTTGGAAAGTAAGGAAGAAGATGCCTATCCCAATTAGGAGAGAGCATGAAAGGGAATTCAGTGGGAATACAAGCTTAAAATTTCTATCAGGACTTGTGAACCCATTGTGTCTCATGGTCTAGCTGTGATGGTTGAGGACTATGGAGCCTGTTACAGCAACTTGGTCTTGCTACTGAGAGTTTGCATGCCCATATGTTGGGTGAGGGTAAAGTGAGCCAGTGCCAATGGTGAGTACATTTTGTACATGATGCTATTTAATGGTGTATATGCTGTAGACGAGCGAAGCGTGTCTTTGTTTCTTGCAGAGTTGGTGAATTGAGAATTCTGGTAGAGGTGTGTATGCTTGGCTAGGTAATGTCCCTGTTTTCATGCAAGTGGGCTTCCTTGGAATCAGGTTCTATAGATTGCCCCTCTGATGTTAAGACGTCACTTTGTGTGTGAAGATGTGTGCATTACTAGCGAGTGAGTGATGGAGTGAAGGGTGTGGTATGGGGTATGGGGTATGGTAATGGGTTTTGGGGTATAGTTGTGCATGAGGGCTTCTGTGTGCATCTAGAAGTCCGATCAATGCAGACATGCTGATGCAACACTGGTTGTCATGTTTCAGTAGTCATGGTAACAGACCTTCTGATGTTTGTCAATCTAATCAACTGCCACACTGTGTTTCTCTCGGCTCTGTCATGTGCAGCCTCTGCTGGACTGGTCTGGTTCTCTGAGCAGGAGAACAGTTTTCTTCTTGCATTGCTCTAGAGTGTAAATCTCACACACATTGCTTGGGTGGTTGTGGTTTTTGATTGCAACATCGAAACAAATATTGGCTCACTGTTTATCACTCTTCACTCTTTCACATGGTAATTGCTGAAATGGCACATTCTTGCTATGATTCCAGTAGGCTGTTGAAGCATGATGTATTAGTGTTCTCTTTGGTCCACAAAACCTACGAACTATATCACATGCTGACCTTTTCAACAACACTTTAAGTACATTTTCTTCAAGTAATTATTCCAGAGAGGGAGAGAGAGAGAGAGAGAGAGAAAGAGAGGAATCAGAGTTGCCTGGGTTCAGACTTTTTACACATTATCTGTACACGAGGAGTTGAGTATGTTACATGATGATTAATATATGTGATTACACATAATTGGAGTTAATCTAAGTGCTTTTCATATGAGGAGTTAATTGTGTATATATTTTCAATATTAAGGTTAATTAATGCTAAATATTTTTCAAAGGAATTATGTGAATTTTTTGGTCTTTGTTATTTAAAAAAATTTTTTATGGCGTACCACAGCTGCACTCAATGTGTGTGTTCATCACACACACACACACACACAAACACACACACACCACACACACACACACACACACACACACCACACACACACACACACACACACACCACACACACACACACACACACACACACACACACACACACACACACACACACACACACACACACACACACACACAACTGTCATCTGTATCACAAATTGTAATTCAGTACCAAGCGACTGGTTGTGAGTTCCACACATACCCCACTCCCTTTCCCCAGGAGAAAAATAAATATAACTTCAACACAGTATATTCAACCATAAATTTTGTGTTTACTGATTTGAATGTAGGACCACAAGGGACTTTAATTCTTATTTGTATGAAACTTAAGCTGGAGCACAAAACCTATGATTCTGTGTAGGATATACTCCTATCATAATCCTGTTCCAAGTGGTTTTATTAATTTCTTCCAAAATACTGGAATGCTTTATGTTGAGACTGCCAGCTTGTAAGTTCACAACTTCCTTCCCTGTGATGGTCATATCTAGCAACAACACTTCTTAGAAGGAAGACACCAAGTGTCTTAGGGATGTAAACTGTACTTAACCAGAACTAATTCCAACAGTGCACTTGTGGCCCCATTATCTTCTGATCAGGTTTACAAAAGGATGGCAGCAGTTAGTAAAGTAGTTTTTGACAATTTTAATTAAATAGCAATAAAGTGACAGGTTGCCTACCAGGGGAAAGGTTGGTTAGAGATGGTGGTGACCTTTTAATGGGTAGAATAATAACTGCTCTCATTAGATACCAGCTTTTGTAATGTTTTTGTTTTCTTTCCTTTTCTTTTTTTTTCTTTTCTACCCAGAAATTGTTCTGGTGGAACCATGCTTCCTGTGTGTGTATGTTTTTTTTTTGTTTATTATTTTTGCTTTTCCAAATTAACATAAACATCCATTGGAAAAAACAATTTGATGTTCACAGTAGTTGCCTAGGTATTGATAGACCCAGAGTGTGCAGAGGGAAAACCTTTTCATTGTTTTAACAGTTTGTCCATTTTATTGAAATAAGCGACCAATAATAAATAGGCTTCAGTTCACAGGAATTGGTGGTCAGCTATATGCCTACAGCCTGGTTCAAAATATAGAATGGAAAGGATTTCAGAGGACAGGTCACCACATTCTGTTCACAATTGAGCAGCTGCTGGGTAGTTTAGATGTTTATGTCTTCGAAGTTATAAATAGTTTTTAAGTTTTTAGTTAGTGACATAACTTTAGGTAGCTATAAATAGGTTAGTATGACTTGACTTGAGATGGGCTCTCAATGGGTGAGCTATTTCTGCCAGTTGAAATAGGTGCCTACATTCTGGAACTCACATTTCTATGTGTGCAGTGTCCATCCAAAGGGAGGGTGGGTGGGGGGGTTTGCACAAGGGGTAAAAATAAAAGCAAACAAGCAAATCCCAGAAAGCAAAAAAAAAAAAAAAAAAAAAAAAAAAAAAAAAAAAAATTGCAGGAATTCCCCATCACCACTAACACCAGACAAGGCCAACTTCACTGGTGCAGCTGCATGGTCAGGTGTTGTAAAACAGGTGTGGTAAAATGCTGTATTTTGAAAGAAAGAAACCTCAGTAATCAGGCTATGCTAATTTGAAAAGAACAAACAAAATAAAACGATTAAGTTTTCAGCAAAATAGAGTTTGGTAGGTGCTTGCTATGAACCACAGCCACTGATGTTCCATAGCTTAAACTATTTATAATAATCTAAAGGTATGCCACACTAATTGAAATTAAAAACTTAATTTAGCTATCCAAAGCTAAGCCTACCGACTAAAATCAACCACACTTAATAAAAGTGTGAGTTTTAGATGGAAAGCACTGATTTAGCATAACAAGTAACTGTTTGGGGCTCTGATATCCTTAAAATACCTGAAAGATGTATTCCCAGGTGGGGAAACTTTATCACATCTTCTATAGGCTTCTCCTCTGTCCATTTCCTCAAGCAAAATGGCTCCTTAAAGTATCAAATAGTAAAAAAAGAACCTCCTGTGAAGAATTAGGATACATCTAGACACGTTCAGCACATAGCAGGAATACAAGTCTGTTCTATTCCATGGGCACACCTCCAAGTTTGGGCAAGGCTAAATGTCCATGCATGTTCACAAAATAAAATTTTGCTGAAACTTGTGAAAACCTATCTTGTGATGTCAAGTTGAAGCACCCTTGGGACATATTGTCAAGGAGCTGTACTTTTTCCATCTTGCTTTTATGCACTTAAAATACTGTACTCCTTCAGTACCTCTCAAATGAAGCTACTGTAGGGGCATAGCTGTCAAGACTGTTGCTGTCACTTCTCAGACAGAAACCCTGTGTTACAAGATATAATCTGTTCAAAAACATGAGTTGCAACATTGAGATTCCTTGGTGTCTGGTATGTAATGACTGTTGATCAACACCAGATCCTGTTTGTTCCTTTTAGCCTCAGAGCAAGCAAATGTGTCTGGAAGCTGATGCATATTTTTGAATGTAGAGAAGCCTCTTGAGGTGCCATGTACTACTTAAAACGACAGCAGTTGACAGCTGCTCCATGCAGCACCTGTAATTCTGTGTGACTGGTATTGGCAGAAGCACTTCATAGAGGCCTCACCCATCCCCTTCTCAGGCAATTCTACAACTTTCCATAAGTAACATTTGCAAGAGATAGTAGCTTTTAGATTCTGCACTAATATTTTTGTGCCAAAAATGTCAGTGAGGGGTGGGAGTGGGGAGACAGACAGTGATGATAATTATTGTAGAATGGAGATAAACAAAAGAAAATATTATGTTAATTTCATTAGCCCTTGTTGTGCATGTTAATTGTCATGGAGAACATGTAGGTATGGTGGTCAGAAAAGAATGAGTTTTGCATCCAACTCCAGCAGAAGATTTTATGGTTAGAGACCCTCCATTTATGAACCCTCCATGATTAGGAACCCTCCATGGTTAGGAACCCTTCATGATTAAGTACCCTCCATGGTTAGGAACCCTCCATGGTTAGGAACACACCATGATTAGGAACCCTTCATGGTTAGGGACCTCCATAGTTAGGAACCCTCCATGGTAAGGAACCCTCCATGGTAAGGAACCCTCCATGGTAAGGAACCCTCCATAGTTAGGAACCCTCCATGATTAGGAACCCTCCATGGTTAGGAACCCTCCATGGTTAGGAACCCTCCATGGTTAGGAACCCTCCATGGTTAGGAACCCTCCATGGTAAGGAACCCTCCATAGTTAGTTTAGAAGATCTATCCAGTGGCATGGCCTATGTCTGGTGCTTCAGGTGGTGAATATGCACAGCATGGCTGGAGTGGGGGGGGGGGGGCACTCTTCAAGCTTCTTGATGTGAACTCTGGACTCTCTTGTGTCCAGGGGATTAAGAACCACTTAGCCCTCTCAGAAAGGTTGAATGAGTGAATGAGTGGTGGTGATGGATACTTGCCAGCTACTTCAGAGAGCAGTTAATGGCAACATTTTAGAACCGCACTAATGATTTCAATGAGTAATGTAATTGTGTGTGAGTGTGCGCCTAAAATATTATAAAGATGTGATTGTATGCATTGAGACTAAAGGTCCATATTGCACAGTTCATGTGAGAATGCGGCTGTACGTGGAAGAAAGTGGAGGTAAAGTTGTTCTCTAGCAAGTTTGCATGAAATACACACCTTTTTTTTCCATTTTTTCTCTGAATTTTTCTAGTATTTGTAGGGAATAGTTCAAGGTTCACTTACTGGGGAGTGTGT